>CM060325.1:4870927-4880927 GCA_030674155.1 Stramonita haemastoma | reverse complement strand
GTTTGTAAACAATATACTAGAAAGTCTCATCTGAAGAACTTGTATGCAAACAGTATACTTGATAGTCTCATCTGAAGGACTTGTATGCAAACAGTATACTTGATAGTCTCATCTGAAGAACTTGTATGCAAACAGTATACTTGATAGTCTCATCTGAAGGACTTGTATGCAAACAGTATACTTGATAGTCTCATCTGAAGAACTTGTATGCAAACAGTATACTTGATAGTCTCATCTGAAGGACTTATATGCAAACAGTATACTTGATAGTCTCATCTGAAGAACTTGTATGCAAACAGTATACTTGATAGTCTCATCTGAAGAACTTGTATGCAAACAGTATACTTGATAGTCTCATCTGAAGAACTTGTATGCAAACAGTATACTTGATAGTCTCATCTGAAGAACTTGTATGCAAACAGTATACTTGATAGTCTCATCTTAAGGACACGTACGTACAAACCTGTGACCTATACTGATTTAAGGGGAATTTCCCTCAAATTCCGGGGAGGGGGGGGGGTCACCTCAGTGGTGACTTCAATCTGTGAACTGAGATCACGGTCAAGTCACAAGTCTGATGCTCTGACCACTTGGCCCTTCCGCCCCCAACTGTCCTCATGACCTCGGGGCACTAAAAAAAAGTCTTGTCAGAACAATTACAGTATTTCTATGTGTATATGTTTGGAGCGGGATAGCTAAGTGGTCAGAGCGCTCGCTTTCCCCAAGTCAAGTAGCGTCGAGCGTGGTTACCACTTGGATGGGTGACCGTTTGCGTGCCTTGGGTTTCAGTACAGTCCCCCCAGTTCACCCAGCTGTAAATTGGTACCTGCCCTCTTTAGGGACAGGGGAGGTAAAGCAGCCAGGGAGAGGAGATGGGCGCCGCCCTCAATATGCTGGCCCCTAGAGAAGCTGAGGTCTCTGATGCCTCACTCCCCTACGACCGTCTAGGTTATAGGACACCTTTACCTTTTTACCTTTATCTATACATATATCCCTTAATGTAGCCTGCAGTAAGAAACCAAACAAACCAATCCACATCAAAAATAAAGAAACAAAAACTTCACAAGAAAGTGTACTGAATATTTCATGTTTTCAAAAAAACCCAGCTAACAACTTTTTTAACATCGCATTTCTCCACACAGCAGAAACCGAAACTCACTGACCTAAACTGATGGCGGCCAAGGTGAGGGCCGCTTCCACCTGAATCTCCTCGCTAAGGGAGTGAACCATGAGCGCCACGATGAGTTTGATGCCCCTGGAGGCCGAGATGGTGTTCTGGATCGTGGGGCAGGGGACGTTACCCACGCAGAGACACAGGTGGCGCAGTGAGCGGATGACGCTGATCACGATGTCCCGTTGCTGGAGCGCAGCAGTCGTATCAAGGGATGGATGCCGTTGGCTGCCGCGATCTGGTCTGGTGGTTCAGGGACCTGGAACACCATGGATAATGCCAAATTGGATCTTCTCTCATGTCTCTGTGTGTCTGTCTGTCTGTCGTCTGTCTGTGCTCTGTCTCTGTTCTGGTCTCCCTCTCTCTCCTTGGACTATTTGTCAAAGGTGCTTTGATTTGTTTTTGCAAGATATACGCTATACAAATTCCATGTATTATTATTATTATTATTAAAGGTGCACAGACTGGCAAGTACGCCTGTAGAACACCTGGCAGACTGGCAAGTACTCCTGTAGAACACCTGGCATGACTGGCAAGATACGCTGTAAACACCTGGCAGACTGGCAAGATACGCCTGTAAACACCTGGCAGACTGGCAAGATACGCCTGTAGAACACCTGGCAGACTGGCAAGATACGCCTGTAGAACACCTGGCAGACTGGCAAGATACGCCTGTAGAACACCTGGCAGACTGGCAAGATACGCCTGTAGAACACCTGGCAGACTGGCAAGAACGCCTGTAGAACACCTGGCAGATGGCAAGATACGCCTGTAGAACACCTGGCAGACTGGCAAGATACGCCTGTAACTGGAGACAGAGATCGGCTAAGGACTGAGGGAGGAGGGTGTACGGTGAGGGAGGCTGCTAGAGAGAGAGAGATGAGAGTGAGGAGAGAGTGAGAGACGACGGAGATGGAAGATAGTGAGAATGCGGGAGGAAGATGAGCTGAGAACGGCAGACAGGAAGACGGAAGGAGAGAGGGAGGAGAGAGGGCAAGACGGCAAGGCAGGGGCTAGGAAGGCAAGGCAAGGCAAATTATTTATTCGAGGAAAATGAAAAGCATGTGTGTTTTTACACAATCCGGCCTATCAGGGATAAGATCTAGATAAAAAAACAACACAACCCCTTAACTAAACAAAACAAAAATATTTTGAGAATGAGAAGAGGGGACGAGAGAGAGGAAGAGATAAAAGAAAGATTTGAGAGACAGAGAGAGAAGAGATGAGAGAGAGAGAGAGAGGAGAGAGAGAGAGAGAGAGAGAGAGAGAGAAAAGAGAGAGAGAGAGAGAGAGAGAGAGAGAGAGAGAGAGAGAGGAGAGAGAGAGAGAGAGAGAGAGAGAGAGAGAGAGAGAGAGAGAGAGAGAGAGGAGAGAGAAGGGAGAGAGAGAGAGAGAGAGGGAGAGAGAGAGAGAGAGAGAGGGGAGAGAGAGAGAGAAGGAGGAGAGAGAGAGAGAGAGGGGGGGGGGGGGGGGGGGGGGGGGGCAAGGCAAGGCAAGGCAAGGCAAGGCAAAATTCTTTAATTCGAGGATAATAGATAAGCACTCGTGTGCTTTTTTACATCCAGTCCCCGCCCTTATCAGGGATAACACCAAGATAAAAAGATAGCCTCAACTAAACAACAATTATTGTGATTCAAATACCAAGAGCAAGAAACCATACCAAGTATCAAACAACAGGTAAGAAATATGACAGAGATACAATATTAAGGTAATGTTATAAAAAGGCACTCATTCAGAAACGAAAATAGAAATAAGAATCAATGATGACTCTGATTTGAATAAAAAAAACAAATAAACCAAAAAACAACAACAAACAAACAAAACAAAACAAAACAAAACAAAAACAAAAAAAGGCACAATAATTAAAGATCAAACATGAGAACATGGTGACGTTAAATGACTGAAAACCTCAATCCACCACCCATCTATCATCAAAATAAGTCCCATAAAACATAAGATTTTGATAAAAGGAGAGAAAGAACAACAACAGGTAAGAAATAAGACAGAGATACAATATTAAAGGTAATGTTATAAAAAGGCACTCATTCAGAAACGAAATATGAAGTAAGAATCAATGATGATTTTGATTTGAATAAGGAAACCAAACAAAAACAAGACAAAGCAAGAAAACAAAACAAAACAAACAAACAAACAAACAAAAAACCACCTCAAAACAACAACAACAACAACAAAAATCAACTACATTCAGCACGTGATTATTAAATAGTACAAAATGTAAAGTATTTCTCAATATGGATGGTAACATGTTTAGACAACAGGTAAGAGAGAGAGAGGAGAGAGAGGAGAGAGAGAGAGAGAGAGAGAGAGAGAGAGAGAGAGAGGAGAGAGAGAGAGAGAGAGAGAGAGAGAGAGAGAGAGAGAGAGAGAGAGAATGAATGAATGAATGAATGAATAATCTTTATTTTTCAAGGGTAACAGAGTAACAGAGTAAGTAAGAGAGAGAGAGAGGAGAGAGAGAGAGAGAGTGAGAGAGAGAGAGAGAGAGAGAGAGAGAGAGAGAGAGAGAGAGAGAGAGAGAGGAGAGAGAGAGAGAGTACACAGTACATTTTAAGCCAGGTAGTGGTGCGTACAATTATTAACTGACCAATAATATCATCACTTAATACTATCTATCTTTCTAGTTATGCACATATAGAAAATATACCATAATTATGATAAATGTGATACGAAAAATAAAATATCAAAAATATACTCTTTGAAATCAATTACAACTACACAATGATAAGATACATATAAAAATATTTACACACACACACACACACACACCACACACACACACACACACACACACACACACACACACACACACACACACACACACACAGAGGAAGAGAGAGAAAGGGGGAGAATTATATATATTCCAGCAGGGTGAGGACTGGTTCATTAGTTTTGATGCATCAAGTGGATTAGAAGGTGATTTTTGAAGGTCGTCAATGATTGGTGCTGTTTAATTGAATCGGGAAGGGAGTTCCACAGTACAGGGCCTGAGTTATAGTAAACTAGATTTGTACAAGTCTATTCTTGGGATTGGGACACTTGGCTTTTCAGTATTTCTGGCATGATTCATTGGGAACTTATCTCTTAAGGATGTGGGTACAGAGAGAAAGAGAGAGAGAGAGAGAGAGAGAGAGAGAGAGAGAGAGAGAGAGAGAGAGAGAGAGAGAGAGAGAGAGAGAGAGAGAGAGAGAGAGAGAGAGAGAGAGAGAGAGAGAGAGAGAGAGAAGCTCCAGCGCGTGCACACACACACACTACCCCCCCCTCCCAACACATACACATACACCCCCCCCCACCCCACACAACACACCCCAACCACACATACCCCCCCCCCAACCCCCCCCCCCCCCCCCCCACAACCTCACCTGAGCCAGAACCCCTAGCCCTTCACAGCCAATCAGCTGCAAGTTGTCACAGTTGGAGTTGGTGAACTCTACCAAGGTCTGGATGCCAATGCCGGCAGCCATCTCCTTCTTCTCGCTGATGTCAGCACCGGCCAGGGTCCACAGCGCCAGAGCGGTTCTCTCCGTCAGGGACTCCGCGTTGCCTCGCTTCTTCAGCAGCTGCATCAGCAGTCTGTCAGCTCCCTGGTCCAGCATGTCGCGCTGCACGTGCGAGTTGTTCTCCGCCAGGTGGTGGATGGTTTCTACAGCGTTCTCCTGGATCTCTTTGTTCCGCGCTTGCTGTGCGCACAGAGACACAGGGATAGGAGGTAATGTACGTATGTGTAGAAGTAGACACTTGGGCCCAAAACTTTCCCCCCATCCATTAGACCATGAGTGGTGGTCTGGGTGCTAGTCTTTTGGATGAAACGAAAAACTGAGGTCCCGTGTGTTACACGTCATTATTTAGCGCATGTAAAAGAACCCACGGCAACTAGAGGGTTGTCTCTGGCAAAATTCGGTTGGAAAAAGCCACTCTGATAGAGAAACAAATACAGCTGCAGACAGGAAAAAGAAAAAAAAAAATAATGGGTAGGCGCTGCACTTGTGGCGACGCGCTCTCCCCGGGGACAGCAGCCCTAATTTCACGCAGAGAAATCTGCTGTGACACAAAGTGGTACAAATAAAGGAGTAGGCGTGTGTGTGCCTGGTAAAAGTTGGGCACCCGTTTTCTTTTCCCACATGGTTCATTGTGTGGGTGATCTACACCTAAGGCTGTTCATATTAGCGTAAGCAAAACATCAAGGGCGATATTACAAAGCCAGTCAACAGGAGTTCGTATGAATTTTATTGACAGGCAATGGATGCATTGCGTCACGGCAGTATTGACAAAGTGATTTACGTGTATGAGAATGACGACAAAGATACGGTAAGTCGCTGCAAAGTTGATGAAGTAATTGGCTTTCTTGCGAATGACGTCGATATTAGGAGTTGCTAGTGTTGACAAAACTGATTAACTTACGTGAAAATGACGTTGATGACGTGTTTAGTCACGTCATAACAGTAAAACAAGCACGTCTACTTTGTCGAAAAGAAAAAAAAAACATTACAAGTATGTTACGTCAAACTAGCCTTGGCCTCAGCCTCTTACCTGCGTGAGGATGACGTTGATGATGTGTTGCGTCACGCCGATGTTGACGAAAGCGTTCTGGTTGCTCTGTGACTCCTGGGCGATACTGGACACTGCCTGGACCAGGGCCAGCTGAAGGTCACTCTGTCCCGAGGACGTCTCGAACAGGCCCACTATCGTCTGGATGCAGCCTGCAACCCGTATCACCAAACACTCTCACCGAAAAAAGAAATGATAAATAATAATAATTTTAAAAAATTGAATAAAAAACGAAACAAAATAAAATAATTATTTTTAAAAATCCAGAAAAATAAATCAAAAATTAAAAAACAAACAAACAAAAAAATTCACTCTCACGGGTGTGGTTCCAATAGCGGTCTTCTGCTTGGGCAGAAAAATAAATGAAATTTAAAAAAAACAACAAAAAAACCCACTCTCACCGGGTGTGGTTCCAACAGCGGCCTTCTGCTTGGGCCCAGCGGCGGCGATGTTGGCCAGGGCCTGCAGGGTGGCGGTTTGAACCTCGGGGTGGTGCACGGTCTGCAGCGTGTTGTGCAGGGCGGGGATGGCTCCGTTCTTCATCAGCAGGTCCGCGTGCTCACTCGCCTTCCCCAGCTCCGCTATCACCTGAAAGAAGGTGGATCTTGTTTATTTATTTATTTGTTTATTTTATTCTTTTATATCGAGGATAATGGGATAAGCGCTTTTGGATCGGTGGTCTAGCTGGTAACGCGCCTGCCTTGAAAGCGGAAAGTCGGGTCTGGGTGTGCGGTGGTTTGAATCCCGTTTGGGCTTTAAAACTCCCCCCCCCCCCCCCCCCCTCCCGCCCCATCCATTAGACCATGAGTGATGTTCTGGGCGCTTGTCTTACGGATGAGACGATAAACCGTGGTTCCATGTATCATACATCATTATTTAGCGCACGTAAAAGAGCTCATGGCAACAAGGGGGTTGTCCCTGGCAAAATTGTGTAGAAAAAAAGCCAGTCTGATAGGGAAACAAATTCAGTTGCAGATAGGAAAAAGAAAAAAATAATGGAGGCGCTGCACTTGTGGCGACGCGCTCTCCCTGGGGAGAGCAGTCTGAATTTTACGCAGAGAAATAATTATAATAATAATAATAATAATAATAATAATAATAATACTACTACTACTAATAATAATAATAATAATAATAATAATAATAATAATAATAATAATAATACATGGAATTTATATAGCGCTATATCTTGTAAAAACAAACCAAAGCGCTTACTAGTCTAAAAGTTTACTAGCCCTAAATATCACAATCTTGCTTGCTTATTATTGTGTTGACTGTTATAATGCACAGTCATAAGCATCATATAAAGTTTTTATTACTTTAGAAACCCTATTTATTGAATTTATGCTGTGACATAAAGCGGCATGAAATAAAATAAAAAATAAAATAAGATAGTCACTGTAGATTGAAGCCAAGTGTTGGCGGTAGGGGGTTACTTCTTCAGAGTTACTTGGAGGTTACAGCACTCTTTCCCCAAGCTACGGTTAAGCAGCATAGAATGTGGTTAGTAAGTGAAAGGGTGACTATTTGCGCGCCTTGGCATCAGTACACTTAACCCAGCTGTAAATGGGTACCTGTCCTCTTTAGGGTCAGGGAAGGTAAAGCAGCGAGGGAGAGGAGATGGGCGCCGCCCTCAATATACTGGCTCCTAGAGAAGCTAAGGTCTCTGACGCCTCGCTCCACTACGACCGCCTAGATTATGGGACACCTTTAGAGAAGCTGAGGTCTCTGATGCCTCGCTCCCCAATGACCACATAGGTTATGGGACATCTTTAGAGAAGCTGAGGTCTCTGATGCCTCTCTCCCCAATGACCACATAAATTATGGGACACCTTTAGAGAAGCTGAGGTCTCTGACGCCTCCCTCCCCTACGACCGCCTTGGTTATGGGGACACCTCTAGAGAAGCTGAGGTCTCTGATGCCTCGCCCCCCTTCAACCACACAGGTTATGACACACCTTTACCTTTAAAGTTCAGGCAGTGTTGAAGAATAGAAATACCTGGCGCCGGGATCTGGATGCAGATGCGAAAAAGATGGGCAAGACGTGGAGACAACTGGAACGCCTAGCCAAGAGCCAAGATGCCTGGAGACAGCTGGTTGGCGGCCTATGCCCCAGAATGGACCACAGGCAGACATGAATGAACATGAGTGTTGAAGAGAACTCACCATGGCCACGAGCTGCAGGAGGAAGGCGTCAGGAGACCTGAGGAGGCGGATGAGGGCCTGTGCTCCTCCACACCCCACCAGCTGCTCCTGCACCTCGGGCCGGGGCAGCACGTTCAGCAGCAGCTGCAGCACGGGCACCTTGCTCTCGTCCGCCACAGTAGACTTGGCCACTTTGCAGATCACCGGGACTCCGCCTGTGTGTGTGTATGTAGTGACCAAACCAGAATCATGGACGTTGTTCTGTTGTTGTCGTGATGTTGTTGTTGTGATGTTGTTGTGCTGTTGTTTGTTGTTTTTTGCTTTTATTGTTATTTTTGTTGCCCTTAAATTTATGTCCCGGTGGAGATTTCCAATTTAGAGACTGGAAAAAAAAAAGGCCTGGAGTCTACAGGAAGAATGTTGTTATTGGCTGTCCCCGTGCTTACATACCCTGGCGTGGGGGTCATCCAGAATAAATGTATACGCATTCTTTCTCCCTCGTCATACTATGGAGTTACTATGATACGGTCACAACATACACAGTGAGAAGATGGCGTGCCTAGCTCCCGTTGTTGGTTGGTTTTTTTTAAAGCCTTGCCATCGAAGCAGCATCTTGTGAGTTCAGAGGATTAGTGTATCCATCATTACAGAATAACATTTGTGAAGTTAGGAGCTTGCCCATGAGGGGAGACAATTTTTAAGTACCTTTTCAAACCATACCAACATTTTGATATTGTCTTTGCACATCTTACACTCAATAACTCAAAATTTAAAATCTTTTGGCCAGGGCAGCATAAACAGTTGTCATTGTTCGTCATCTGACTATGAAGCCTATCTAGAACATGGACCAAGTATACAATTTTTTTTAATGATTGCTGTCTCATATTCTCGGATACTTCTCTCTCTCCTCTCTCTCTCTCTCTCTCTCTCTCTCTCTCTCTCTCTCTCTCTCTCTCTCTCTCTCTCTCTCTCTCTCTCTCTCTCTCTCTCTCTCTCTCTCTCTCTCTCTCTCCTCCCCCCCCCCACCGTTTATATTCCTCAACATTGTCCTGTCCACTGACCGTTGCTGTAGAAGTCCTCCCAGTTGGGGCTAACGCCGGCCTCTTCAGAGGGGTCGGTGAGGGTGCGGAGACAGGTGGCGGCAGACGACACCTCCTCCTCCATGTCGGAGCCCAGCATCTTGAGCAGGTTTTTCCAGACGGGCAGCCTGGCAGGCGCAGGCTGAGGAAGTACTCCAGCAGGCTGACGTAGTTCTTGATGGCGCAGATCTCCACCGCCCCATGGTTCTGGGAGTTGACTACATCCACCTGTCCAGACAGGCCACAGTTGTTGTTGTTGTTGTTGTTGTTGTTGTTGTTGTTCCCAAGCTTAACACTCTGGGGGGTCACCCAGAATATGCACTCTGACTCACTAATCCCACCTGGGAATCACTGTGAGATTGAAATTGCACACTGAATGAGAAGTTTGCGTGTATGACTGTTTTCATGTACCTCGCCATATAGGCAGCCATACTCCGACTTCAGAGGATTTATTCTCCTTTGAAGGAGAGTGCAGGTTGTTCTGTTAAGAGCTTGTCATGGCTGAAGGCAATCTCAACACAACATTTTACATCACAACATTTTAGTGTAGGCCTTGGCAATGAGTTGACATCAATAACTGACACAACTCTTGGCCTAGGCCAACAGGCCACAGTGACTGTCATGGCCTTATCTTTGGAGTCCTGGTTCTTCGGTGAAAGAGGCCCCCTTGTGAACTTTGGCTGTGACATCATGTCATTCTTTACCGGTGGTTAAGTTTCTGTCCAAGGTTTCTTCCAAGAGTCACTCACAGAGCGTGCAATGCTACATATACTAGTACTTCACATCTGCCTAGAATGGGTACATGACCAATATCGTAACCTCTCCCCCTCCCCGCCATTACCACCACCACTACACCCAGCCCCCATCCTCTTCCCAATCATAACCCAGTGCACCCTGAAGTGTTCAGTGCTTGCCATAGTTTTTATTATTATTATTATTATTATTATTATTATTATTATTATTATTATTATTATTATTATTATTATTATTATCATTATTATTATTTGTTTGCAGTTCCGCTCTCTTCTAATACTGGCCC
>CM060325.1:4865311-4870827 GCA_030674155.1 Stramonita haemastoma | reverse complement strand
AGAAGGAAAAGAGAGGACAGAAAAAAAGACCAAGGACAGGAGGGGACTAGAGACAGGAAAAGGCCCCAGGGTGTAGTCGGGTTTGAGCGGTATTTGACCAGTGTAAAAGAGAAGGAGCGGGGGATGGTCTTAAAAGGGGCGCCATCCCGCTACATCTCTGCACTCCCTGTGACACTGCCAGGAGACCCTGCCCACAGTAAAGTCAGTAACAATAAATGATAATAATGGCAAATAACCCAAAAAGTATAATAAAAATGGTAAAAAAAAGGGAAAAAGGGTTTCCCCAAACCCCATGTGGGCCCTAAAAACAGCGAGGATTTTAGAGACCTCAGCTTCTCTAGGGGCCCCATATTTAGGGTGGGGCCCATCTCCTCTCCCTCGCTTTCTTTTTACCTTTCCCTGACCCTAAAGAAAGGGGGGTACCCCTTTACAGCTGCGGGAAAAGGGGGACCCGTACTGAAGCCAAGGTGTGCAAACAGTCACCCATCCAACTGGTAACCACACTCGACACTGCTTTACTTTGACTTTGTGTAAAAAAAAGGCTGAATGCAAGCGCTCTGATTTGTTTTTACAAGACACAGCGCTATATAAATTCCATATATTATTATTATCATTAGTGTTCATCATGTTGATCACAACTGTCTCCATAAAATGATTTAAAAATAAAATTCATAGAAAAATAAAAAAACACCTCCAGTGTCTCCTACCTGTAACAGATGATGGATGACATCAAGGGGAAGAACTCCTCCCTCAGCAGCACTACCCACCTTCACAAACAGAAGATAATGATTGAATAAACACTTCAAAGTAATTAAAAATACACCCCAATAAAATGGCACATTGGCAAACAACATTGCAGAATGGACATCATCCTATGCCCATCCCAGTGTTAACACTAACACTCCCTGGTCACCACAACAAACAATACGGGCAAAATGTTTAAGAATAATAACATCTCCCTTTGCTCGCAAGCACACACACACGCACGCACACACACACACACACACGCACGCACAACACACACACACACACACACACACACACACACACACACACACACACACAGAGAAGTCCTTCGGATGAGACTTAAAACCAAGGCCCCATGAGCAAATGCATGCAGAACATACTGCGCACATATTAAATCCTGTTCCGCTTTTTGTAAGAGTTTGCCATTGTGTGCCGGTGGGAACAGATGATAAGATTTCTAAAACTGCATAAACATGAGGACTGGATGTAAAAAAAAAAAAAAAGCATGTGTGCTTATTCCATTATCCTTGATATAAAAGAATAATAAATAAATAAATAAACACACACACACTCAAACACACACACCAACTAAGACATGGACAAAGAAGGAAAACAGAACAGACAGACAAAAAGACATACAACACAGACAATACTTCAATGACAGGAGAGAAACAGGAACAGAGACATAGAGAAATAAACAAGTCACATGGAGAAAGAGAGAGAGGGAGAGACAGACAGAAAGACAGACAGACAGACAGAGACAGAGACACAGACAGAGGCAGAGAGACAGAGAGAGACAGACAGAAGAACAAAAAGAAGTAAGGGAACAGGATATAAATGTTATACTAATACATCTTGGGAAGAGAAAGACAGAAAGGCACAGAGAGAGACAGAAGACTTCAGCCTGGCTGACAGAGAGCAGACAGTTGTGCACAGACAACAGCCCTGACAGGAGTGAGTGAGCAGTGAGCCCTGACAGGAGGTGTGAGTGAGCAGTGAGCCCTGACAGGAGGTGTGAGTGAGCAGTGAGCCCTGACAGGAGGTGAGAGTGAGCAGTGAGCCCTGACAGGAGGTGTGAGTGAGCAGTGAGCCCTGACAGGAGGGAGTGAGCCCTGACAGGAGGGAGTGAGCAGTGAGCCCTGACAGGAGGTGTGAGGGAGCAGTGAGCCCTGACAGGAGGTGTGAGTGAGCAGTGAGCCCTGACAGGAGGTGAGAGTGAGCAGTGAGCCCTGACAGGAGGTGTGAGTGAGCAGTGAGCCCTAACAGGAGGTGTGAGTGAGCAGTGAGCCCTGACAGGAGGTGAGAGTGAGCAGTGAGCCCTGACAGGAGTGAGTGAGCAGTGAGCCCTGACAGGAGTGAGTGAGCCCTGACAGGAGTGAGCAGTGAGCCCTGACAGGAGTGAGTGAGCAGTGAGCCCTGGCAGGAGTGAGTGAGCAGTGAGCCATGACAGGAGTGAGCAGTGAGCCCTGACAGGAGTGAGTGAGCAGTGAGCCCTGACAGGAGTGAGTGAGCAGTGAGCCCTGACAGGAGTGAGTGAGCAGTGAGCTGACAGTGAGCCCTCTTTACCAGAAATTCCTGCAGCAGTCTGACCATGCACTGCACAGACCTCACAGTCACTGCCTGCCCTGAACCTTCACTGAACAGTGCACAGGGGGGACAGCTCAGCATCACCCTGTGGAATACATCATCGTCATCATTATCATTGTCATTATCATCATCATCATCATTATCACACTGTAGATCACATCATCACAAAAACATATTTCTTTCTATGAACAGGCAATATCTGCACAATGATTGGCTGAATCATGCTGCCATATATACTAGATGGCTGAATAAAGTTGTTTACACTAACTGAATGGTTTATTGTCATCATCATCCCCACCACCACCTTTATCATCATCATCATCATCATCATCATCATCATCATCATCACCACCACCACCACCACCACCACCACCACCACCACCACCACCACCACTATCATCATCATCATCATCATCATCATCATCATCATCATCATCATTCTTCTTCTTCTTCTCATTGGTTTAATGTCCGTTCACTACAAGGTGATTTAGACAATGGTACATTCACGTTAAGAATGCACTGAAAAGGGGATGAGGGGAAAAAGTGAAAGGATAAAGAAAATAATGGATGATGATAAGTTTATACAATTTCATTTATAGTAACTGACCTACTGGTGACTGGCAAATACTTGCTGCAACTGATATTAGGACATGCGACTCGGAATCATACAGAACACTTTGGAAATTTCCGTATTTTTCCCTTAGATCTATCCCTTTGCTTTTATACGAGGCAATGAGCACAGGGCAATCAAACAGTATATGGTGGACTGATAAAATAGCAGAACAAGTACAGAAAACATCTTTTGAATATTTAGTTTTCCAAGCATTTAGACGTAATTTATGAATTATAATTTCTATATTTCGTGGGCAACACAAACGATTTAAGTGAAATCTAAAAAACTTTGAATATACAGAGTTTGCAAGAATTGAAATAATTTCAAATGAAGATAAACGCAGACCTATACTATTAATCATTATGTCACTTGTACATTCTGAAGCACCGCGTTTTGCCAGAGAATCTACCAATATCATCATCATCATCATCATCATCATCATCATCATCATCATCATCATCATCATCATCATCATCACTTCCACCATCATCACCACCATCATCACCACTACCACCACCGTTATGATCATCAGCACCTTAGCACAGCATCTGGCACAACAGTGTTCCCATCATCTCCACAGTGCTGTTGCTGCAGCAGATGGTTCACAAACCACAGCTCTCCTCCCCCTTCCTCCTCCTCCTCACTGTTGTTGATGGTGTCTGCTGTCCAGGCACTCTGCACCAGTTTCTGACAAAGACACACAATGACTTCACATCTTTAACCCTTACAGCACTGAATATCTGCTAACAATTACTTCCCCTATCCTGAATTTCTGCCCCTGCACTCTACCGTTTAGTCCTGTCAGCCAGTTTTTCAGCGATAACTGTACCAGAGGAGGGTTTGTTTACAGTGATCTGTCATGCAGCTAACTGGCATTAACGGACCCAGGAAAGTAGTTTTGATATGGCAAACACTGCTTCTCCTTTCCCACCAGAATGTTTATAGAGCTTTGTGTGTGTGTGTGTGTGTGTATATATAAAATCTACCTAGGTACCCATTTTGCACTCTTCTGCACCTCAGAAACCCAGGAATTGAAGGAAAATTTGGTCACGCCAGTTTTCCTCCTTACAGGACTGAAGGGTAGCAGAAAGCTGAGCTGGAAAACAGGCTTGCGGTATTGAAAGGGTTAACTCCTGGGGGAAATGTCCCCTGAATGGGATTCAAACCCAGGTCAGCAGATCACGCAATGTGCATCGCTCTCACCAACCACACTATCCCGTCCCCCTATCATTTTTTTTTAAAGTATTGCACATCATTACTCAGCTGTGACATGCACATAGACACTGACACACATCAGTGCAGACAGCACTCTCCCCAAAAGTCCTTCGGATGAGACTATAAACCGAGGTCCCATGTGCGAATGCATGCAGAACATCTTGTGCACACGTTAAAACCTGCTCCATTTTTCGAAAGAGTAGGCCATTGTATGCTGGTGGGAATGAATGACAATTTTCAAAACTGGATACACATGGGGACTGGATGTAAAAAAAAGCACATGAGTGCTTATTCCATTATCCTCGAAATAAAAGAAGAAAAGAATAGGAATGGCACATAGAGCAGGGAAACAGTCAATCACTCACAGACAGGAGGTTCAGCATCTGCTTGAGGGCGTGGGGGTTGACATGTGGTGAAGAGGGGTTGACATGGAATGACTGCTGACACAGTGTACACTGCCCTGCTGTTGTCTGGCTCCTGGTGACATGTGGACAATATGTATTGGTGATATGTGGACAATGTGTTGAACACATTGTGACTGGTGATATGTTGCAAATACATTGATCACACAATCACAACTAGAGATTAGCTGACAATATGTTGAACACATGACAGCCATTCTTAAATAACATCTTTGAAGGCAATCTGGTCATGAAAATACCCCAAACAAACAGTTGACAGCTTACATAGGTAAAAGGTAAAGGGAAAGGTGTCCCATAGCCTTTGTGGCTGTAGGGGAACAAGGCATCAGAGACCTAAGCTTCTCCAGGGGCCAGCATACAGCACATCGAGGGTGGCGCCCATCTCCTCTCCCTCGCTGCTTTACCTTCCCCGATCCTAAAGAGGGCAGGTACAAATTTACAGCTGGGTGAACTGTACTGAAGCCAAGGCGCGCACATAGTCACCCATCCAACAGGTAACCACACTCGATGCTGCTTAACTTTGGCTGGGGAAAAGCGAGTGCTCTGACCACTGAGCTATCCCATCCCCTACATACAATATAAAAAAACAGCAAAAAACCCAAAAAAACCCCAATTTATAAAAGGAAAAAAACCCCAGAAAGGAAAGCTTACTTCCTCACCTGGACATGGCCTGGAGAAGGATGTCCATAAGAACACAACAGGTGTGCTGCAGGTGTGAGCAGTGTCCCTCTCTGTCACTGGATGACCCACTGCCTGTCAGGTGACTGACCATGGTGGCATGGTACGTCTGCCTGAATAATCATACATTACTAACTGAAAATGTCTGTCTGAACAATCATATGTCCCCCTCATAAATAACGTCTTTTCTGAACAATCATACGTCCCCCTCAGAAAATAACATCTTTTCTGAACAATCTTACATTACACTCTGA
>CM060325.1:4837811-4860311 GCA_030674155.1 Stramonita haemastoma | reverse complement strand
CAAAACACTGGATATTCTTCACTGCCAGGCAGAAATAAGTTGTCAACATCATCATCATCATCGTTGTCATCATCATCATCATCACAAAACACTGGATATTCTTCACTGCCAGGCAGAAATAAGTTGTCAACATCATCATCATCATCGTTGTCGTCATCATTGTCATCACAAAACACAGGATATTCTCCACTGCCTGGCAGAAATAAGTCGTTGTGGTGTGTGTGTGTGTGTGTGTGTGTGTGTGTGTGTGTGTGTGTGTGTGTGTGTGTGTGTGTGTGTGTGTGTGTGTGTGTGAGTGTTTGTGTGTGTGTGTATGTGTGTGTGTGTGTGTGTGTGTGTGTGTGTGTGTGTGCGAGCGTGCGTGCGTGTATGTGTGTGTGCGTTTGTGTGTATGTGTATGTGAGTGAATGAATGAGTGAGTGTTTATGTGTGCGTGTATGTGTGTATGCATACACATGCGCATGCATGCGTGAATGCATGTGTGAGCGAGCCTGGCTGAAAGTGATGGGAAAGCATGCACGCATGAACAAACCAGTGTGATTGATTGTCTGTACATAAACATGCGCACATGGGCTCTGACATACACAGCTAGTGTGGACTGACACTGACCTTGACCCGTGAAGGTGATAGGTCAGGCTTACAGAGGTTAAGGACACACCTCTCGCTGCATAGGACGACTTCTTCAGAGGATGGACACAGCACTGCTTGTAACTTCTCACTGACCACCGACACCACCTCTGACACTGTGACATGACATGACATGACATGTCAACCATGATGACACTGCTTCTGACACTGTGACATGACAACTATGACTGCTTCTGACACTGTGATATGACATGTCAACTATGATGACACCACTCTGACACTGACATGTATGTCAACCATGACACTACCTCTTGATACTGTGACAAAGACATATAAAATAATGAAACTATCTCTGACACTGGGTCAAGGGAAAGGTATCCCATAACCTATGCAGTCGTTAGGGAGTGAGGTGTCAGTGACTTCAGCTTCTCCAGAGGCCAGCATATTGAGGGCGGTGCCCATCTCCTTCCTCTCCCTCGCTGCTTTACCTTCCCTGACCCTAAAGAGGGCAGGTACCCATTTACAGCTGGGTGAACTGGGGAACCGTACTGAAGCCATGGCACATGAACACTCACATATTGGCAAGACAGCCACGCTATACAATGAAATACAGTGACAGATAAACAATGATGGCATCAGCTTCAGCACATGACACATGCACAAAGTAACAAAAGATGGCTGATATATCACATAAGAAGACAAGACTAAACCATATCACATAAGAAGACAAGACTAAACCTTGAACAACAAAATCCAGCTAACAGATTTTTATGCACTAAAAATACCCCTAAAAGATTCATAACTGAAATACCTTTGATGAGCATGGCCTGGGTTTTATAAAAATGTAGGATGAAAACGCATCAGGTAAAACAACTTACAGAACATATTAGGGAAAACGAGCACTGTGACTTCTCCCGTAATGCCTTCACAAATCGTCAGAGCACCACAGCCGCCTTATCTCTCAGACAGTGTGACAGGGTTAAAGAAAAAAAAAGGGTGACAGGGTACTTCAAGTTTAACCTGGCTGAATCTCTCAGACAGTGGGACAGGGTAAAAAAAAAAATTTTAAGTAAAAAAAAAAAAAAAAAAATGTGACAGGGTGCGTCAAGTTCAGCCTGGCTGAGCCCCTCCCTCCCTCTCCTGGATGGACAGACACGTGCTCGCTATGCTCATGTCATCAGCCATAACTGGCCTACTCTTTCAAAAAAGACAGAAGGTCTTTTGGTGTGAGTGAGCAATGTCATGTGATGTATACCTTTTACACCTGGCACCTAGTACCTCACTTTGTCATCTCCTGTGAGGGGTGTGCTGGGGAAGAGGTCAGAGGGGAACAGGTGACAAGATAACAGGTCACAATAACTGCTAACTCCAGAAACAGACAACCCCCTCCCCCCACCCCCCACCCCCCCCCCCTCAGCTAGTTCAGTGCAGATTCAAACTGTTGCCCCCAAATTACTCCAGGTCAGGTGTCTGGTGCTCTGACTGCTGACCTACCTGCACCAGAAGCAGACACTCACTCACTCACCTCTGTTCTCTGTGGCAGTGGCAGTGACGGCGTCTGTCAGCTGTCTGAGGCGGTATGTCAGCTGTTCCTGGGGTGACATCATCATCTCCTCCACCCCGTCCTCCTCCTCCTCCACAAACACCCCTGATACACAACCATTCACACACACATACATATAGCACAGGTGTTGGAGAGAGACACACATAGACATCTACATCTACAACAACCACCATCACCACTGCCACCACTACCATCACTTCTACCACCACTACCATCATTACAATCACCACACTCCTGGTCAACAGCCGCCGCTGTAGTCTAGTGGTTAGGGCGTTGGACTCGTAATCTAAAGGTTGCGGGTTCGATTCCAGCTTTCGGCTATGGCGTTGTGCCCTTGGAAAAGGCACTTTACAGCTATTTTCTCACCCAACCCAGGTGTAAAAGGGGTACCAACCTTGTGTTGGGGGTTAACCCTGCGATAGACTGGCGTCCTATCTAGGGGGAAGTCTATGACTCTCAGTCACTTAACGCCACAGAAACCGGGGTAAGCACCGGCCTGATGAGCCTTAGGCTCGGGACAGACTTTAACTTTTTTTTAACTCCTGGTCAACAAAGATGGCAGAGGGTGTGGTGTGGTGTGGTGTGGTGTGGTGTGGTGTGGTGTGGTGTGGTGTAGTGTAGTGCAGTGCAGTGCAATACTGTAGTGTAGTGCAGTGTAGCGCAGCGTAGTGCAGTGCATTGCAGTGTAGCGTAGTTTAGTTTTATTTATTCTTCAATTTTGAGGATAATGGAATAAGCACTTGCGTGCTATTTTACATCCAGTCCCCCTGTGTATGCAGTTTTGTAATCTGTTCCCAGTGTAATACAGTGTAGTGTAGTATAATGTTGAGCAGTATAGCGTAGTGCAGTGCAGTGTAGTGTTGTGTACTGTAATGCAGTGTAGTGTAGCATTGTGTACTGTAGTGTAATGCAGTGTACTGTGGTGTAGTGTAATGCAGTGTACTGTAGTGCAGTGTAATGTAATGCAGTGCACTAGTATACTGTAGTGTAGTGTACTGTAATGTAGTGTATTGCAGTGTAGTGTAATGTAATGTAGTGTAATGTAATGCAGTGTACTGTAGTGTAATGCAGTGTACTGTAGTGTAATGCAGTGTACTGTAGTGTAATGCAGTGTACTGTAGTGTAATGCAGTGTACTGTAGTGTAGTGTAATGCAGTGTACTGTAGTGTAATGTAATGTAGTGGAATGCAGTATCATGCAGTGTAGTGTAATGCAGTGTAGTATAATGCAGTGTAGTATAATGCAGTGTAGTGTAGTGCAGTGTAGTATAATGCAGTGTAGTGTAGTGCAGTGTAGTATAATGCAGTGTAGTGTAGTGCAGTGTAATGTAGTGTAGTGTAGTGTAGTGTAATGCAGTGTAGTATAGTGCAGTGTAGTGTAGTATAATGCAGTGTAGTGTAGTGTAATGCAGTGTAGTGTAGTGCAGTGTAGTGTAGTATAATGCAGTGTACTGTACTGCAGGTTAATGCAGCCTGCCTACCTTCCAGCAGCAGCCTGGTCTCTCTCCTGCAGTCCTCTTCATAGCGGAGGAAGAGGGAGGAGGGGATCTTCCCCGCTTTTCTCAGCGCCTCAATCAGCTTCATCCGGCTGTCTGCCTTGTCTGGCAGCTGTGTATGTGTGTGTGGGGAGGGGAGGGGGGGAAGGGAGGGGGGAGGGGGGAAGGGAGGGGGGAGGGGGGGAGGGGGAGAGGAGACAGAAGAGACAGTAACAGACTTTAGTGACTTGTCTTCTGAACTTGATTTTTTTTGTATTTTCATTCTTAGAAAAAAAGAGAACAGAATGGTGAATACAGTTTGGGAATATATGGCACGGGGAAAGTGTTTGTCTAAGAAGAGAAAAGGGGGATGATATGCTTCAGCTATGTTTGAAGAAAGGGGAACAACACACTCTGTCTTTTATAAAAAAAAAATTTGTTTTAAAAGACAGACAGATAAAAACAGCTTAGTATACATGACATCATCAGTAGATAATCTTCCTTAATTTATTTTACACTGATAATTATTGCAAGCTTCACCCACACGCACTTTCTCCATATAGGCAAAAAACGGGGAAGGCAGGATGGGGGGGGGGGGGGGGGGTGAGGCTGAGGTTACAGGCATTTATCTATGAAATGGTGCAGTCAAGTTACACATATATGCAAGCACATACTGACACACACACATGGCCACAATCAAAGAAAAAATAATATGATAATGATAATGATAATAAGGAGGACGGGACAGCCCAGTGGTCAGAACACTCGCTTTCCCAAAGTCAATGCTAAGCAGCATCAAGGGTGGTTACCAAGTGGATGGGTGACTGTTTGCGCACCTTGGCTTCAGTACAGACCCCCCCAGTTCACCCAGCTGTAAATGGGTACCTGCCCTCTTTAGGGTCAGGGAAGGTAAAGCAGCGAGGAAGAGGAGATGGGTGCCACCCTCAACATGCTGGCCCCTAGAGAAGCCTAGGTCTCTGATGCCTCGCTCACCTATGACCACATAGGTTATGGAACACCTTTACCTTTTAATGATAAAAACAGCTGCAGCAGCAGCAGACAAAAATAACAACAAACAAACATGAACAGTGACCATCAACTCACATGCCTTGGTTGCAGCAAAGCGGGTAAGAACTTGCCCACATAATACGGCTTTCGGAATATGCTGCACACACAAACACCACACACTTCTTTCTTTCTCAAGGTACACCATTATTTCATGGAGAGGAAGAGAAGAAAAAAAATAGAAAAGACTGGATTGAAAGAAAACAGGACAACCAATAAACTTGTCCTCTTTGAAAGGTGACAGATTATGAACAATGCTTGTTTCACCTCATCCTTGAAAAGACAAACAGACAGAGAAAGACAGAGGGCAAGAGACACACACATAACAGACAGAAACATGGCTGACATCACTGCACCACAAAGTCAGTGATGATCACCACACAGGACATCAAAGGGAACTACAATGTAAGCCCTATACAGGTAGGAAAAAGAAATATGACTAACACACAAACACACACACACACACACAACATTATATTTATTTTAATTTTATTTTATACCACTTTATGTCACAGCAGATTTCTCTGCCTGAAATTTAAGCTGCTCTCCCCGGGGAGAGCGCGTCACCACAAGTGCAGCGCCTGCCCATTATTTTTTTCCCCTCAGGGATAGTGTCTAAACATACACACTCAATGCACCCACACATACATACATATAAATACAGGTGGGTAAAAGAAATTTGACAGACTAACACACACACACACACACACACACACACACACACACACACACACACACACACACACACACACACACACACACATACATTCATAATACAAAAACACAAACTACCCACCTGGCTTCCATTACAGAGGTGGGCAGTTTACCAGAAGATTCGAACACAGCCACTGCTTTTTCCACATCCTGCATACCCGCCTCTGCTGCCTGCACACACATACACACACACACACGCACGCACACACACACACACACACACACACACACACACACACACACACACACACACACACACACACACACCCACACACACACACACCCACACATACACACACATGCACACACACCCACACACACACATACACGTTGAAGAGGATTTTTCCTCTGGAGTTAACATCAGTGCCCACTCCACTCCCCCCAAAAGTCCTTCAGATAAGGCTATAAACTGAGGTCCTGTGTGCGAACACACGCAGAATATCTTGAGCACACATTAAAACACATTCTGCTTTTTGGAAGAGTAGGCCATAGTGAGCCGGTGGGAACGGATGACAAAACTGCATACACACAGGGACAGGATGTAAAAATGCACATGAGTGCTTATTCCATTATTCTTGAAATAAAAAGGAAAAAAAAAGAATAAGAGCATACACATACAAATATGACTGGCTAACTGACAGTACTAATAATAAATAAAATAATAAAGTTGCACTTTGCTGCTGTAGCTGCCTTTCTTACAATCATGTTCTCCTATAATATTTATTTATCACTGACATAAATATAGTATGTGGACAGCAGTGGCTTGCAGTGAAGTGTCCATTTTGGAAAATCAACAGTTATCTCCCTTGTATTCATCTCCTAGTCTGGCCTCTTCTTCCATCAAAGTAAAACATTTTCTCCACACCTTTATTTTGTAACATTGGGTAAACAATACACACATATAAAAAAAATCATACCAAAAACAAACACACATCATAACAATACAAGTCAAATTCAAGGGCAGTACACAAGCAGCAGAATAATTGTAATAAGCTTACAATTTGTCCCATGAGTAACTTCCAAGAAAAAAACCCACAACAAAACACAAAAAACAGACACAGCTACACACAAAAAAACCAGAAACACCAACCAAAAAAAACCCCATTCACTTCAAAGGGAAAAAAAACCCCACCACCACACACATAAACACACTCCTACTCAAACAAAAAACCGTAGAAACACCAACCAAAAAAACAAAACAAAACCCACACACTTAAATAAGGGGGGCGGTGGGGACATCACACCTCACACACTCCCTACACAAAAAAAAAACCCCTAGAAACACCATCCAAAAAATAAAATAAAATAAAAAAGCTCCACACGCTTAAAAAGGGGAATAAACCACTACATACACACACAAACACACACACACACTAACACACACACACTAACACACACACACACGGGACGGGATAGCCTAATGGTCAGAACATTGCGCTGGCAATTTGACGACCTGAGTTCGATTCCCGTTCGAGGGGATTTTTCCCCTGGAGTTAACAGCAGTGCTGACTCCACTCTCCCCAAAAGTTTTTCGGATGAGACTGTAAACCGAGGCCCAGTGTGCGAACGCATGCAGAACATCTTGCGCGCACGTTAAATCCTGTTCCGCTTTTTGTAAGAGTAGGCCATTGTGTGCCGGTGGGAACAGATGAAAATATTAACAAAACTGCATACACATGGGGACTGGATGAAAAAAGCACATAAGTGCTTATTCCATTATCCTCAATATAGAAGAATAAATAAATTTAAAAAATAATAAAATAAATAAATAAATAAATACACACACAGCCCCAGAGGGGCAGAAAGGAAATGGTACTGACCGGTCCTGAAGCATTCCCTGGCTCAGTGTAGATGGCAGCAGAGGTTTCTTCCAGAGGCACCTGTCAAACAACATGTGATCACACGTCAGTATACAAACAGGTACAAATAAACAATAAAAGATTAAAAAAATTAAGTGAAAATAGCATGAACACTTTTTTTCCTTTTAAGGAAGAAAACTTATTTTTTCAGTTTGACTTACCAGTAATCTTTACTTTAATTTCCCAACAATGTCTTTTGAAGCTTTCCATTTATTCCATTGGCTGGACCCTCCCCCCCTCCCCCTTACAACCCCAAATAGAATACAAGACTTCTGGTTTTATCTTTTCTTTCAAATTCATATCCATTCCCAGTGATAGATCAGTCTATAACCATAATCACACAATTTCTGCTCAATGTGTTAGTAAACAACTCATTTTCACCCTGGTTTCTGTACATTATTTCTTCAAAAAAACCCAACCCCAAACTCAGTAACCACAGGCATATGTAATGACCAACAGTCAGAACCTTGAGATCAGCCAGGCGTGTCTTTGCCAGGGCAGTGTAGTCTGTCCACACGTCCCGACACTTGGCCGGCAGGAAAGGGGGCCGCAAGATGTGAACCTGCACACACAGTTATCTGTGTGAGGGAAGGAAGGAGGGATCTCTATCTGATGTCTTTTCACAGCTCACTTTTAGACATATTATAACACACACACACGCATACATGCATGCACGCAACACACACACACACACACACACACACACACACACACTAACACACTAACACACACACACACACACTAACACACACACTAACACAAACACACGTACTAAAACTGGGGACATACACACGGGGACTGGATGTAAAAAAGCACATGAGTGCTTATTCCATTATCCTTGATATAAAAGAATAAATAAATATAAAATAATAAATAAATAAATAAAATAAACACACACACACACACACACACTTGTCTAATATCACTTAAAGTGAACAGGCGTAAAATCAAAGACACACACACGCACACACACACACACACACAATAACACACATTCACACAGAACAAAATGAGCACCTTGAGTATATCAGCTGGTTCATAGGGTGCAATCTCCGTTAGAAACTTGACAAGGAAGGTGAAGGCCTTTCTAGACGTAGCAGGGCTGCGTGTGGCGTCACCAAATGTCTCCTGCACGGTCAGTCAATACTGTCAAACAACAGACAAATATCAAACAGCACAGAAAGAACAGTCAGTCAATACTGTCAAACAACAGACAAATATCAAACAGCACAGAAAGAACAGTCAGTCAATACTGTCAAACAACAGACAAATATCAAACAGCACAGAAAGAACAGTCAGTCAATACTGTCAAACAACAGACAAATATCAAACAGCGCAGAAAGAACAGTCAGTCATTACTGTCAAACAACAGACAAATATCAAACAGCGCAGAAAGAACAGTCAGTCAATACTGTCAAACAACAGACAAATATCAAACAGCACAGAAAGAACAGTCAGTCAATACTGTCAAACAACAGACAAATATCAAACAGCGCAGAAAGAACAGTCAGTCAATACTGTCAAACAACAGACAAATATCAAACAGCGCAGAAAGAACAGTCAGTCAATACTGTCAAACAACAGACAAATATCAAACAGCGCAGAAAGAACAGTCAGTCAATACTGTCAAACAACAGACAAATATCAAACAGCGCAGAAAGAACAGTCAGTCAATACTGTCAAACAACAGACAAATATCAAACAGCACAGAAAGAACAGTCAGTCAATACTGTCAAACAACAGACAAATATCAAACAGCACAGAAAGAACAGTCAGTCAATACTGTCAAACAACAGACAAATATCAAACAGCACAGAAAGAACAGTCAGTCAATACTGTCAAACAACAGACAAATATCAAACAGCACAGAAAGAACAGTCAGTCAATACTGTCAAACAACAGACAAATATCAAACAGCACAGAAAGAACAGTCAGTCAATACTGTCAAACAACAGACAAATATCAAACAGCACAGAAAGAACAGTCAGTCAATACTGTCAAACAACAGACAAATATCAAACAGCACAGAAAGAACAGTCAGTCAATACTGTCAAACAACAGACAAATATCAAACAGCGCAGAAAGAACAGTCAGTCAATACTGTCAAACAACAGACAAATATCAAACAGCGCAGAAAGAACAGTCAGTCAATACTGTCAAACAACAGACAAATATCAAACAGCACAGAAAGAACAGTCAGTCAATACTGTCAAACAACAGACAAAATATCAAACAGGCAGAAAGAACAGTCAGTCAATACTGTCAAACAACAGACAAATATCAAACAGCGCAGAAAGAACAGTCAGTCAATACTGTCAAACAACAGACAAATATCAAACAGCGCAGAAAGAACAGTCAGTCAATACTGTCAAACAACAGACAAATATCAAACAGCGCAGAAAGAACAGTCAGTCAATACTGTCAAACAACAGACAAATATCAAACAGCACAGAAAGAACAGTCAGTCAATACTGTCAAACAACAGACAAATATCAAACAGCACAGAAAGAACAGTCAGTCAATACTGTCAAACAACAGACAAATATCAAAACGCACAGAAAGAACAGTCAGTCAATACTGTCAAACAACAGACAAATATCAAACAGCACAGAAAAAAACAGTCAGTCAATACTGTCAAACAACAGACAAAATATCAAACAGCACAGAAAGAACAGTCAGTCAATACTGTCAAACAACAGACAAATATCAAACAGCCAGAAAGAATACAGTCAGTCAATACTGTCAAACAACAGACAAATATCAAACAGCGCAGAAAGAACAGTCAGTCAATACTGTCAAACAACAGACAAATATCAAACAGCGCAGAAAGAACAGTCAGTCATACTGTCAAAACAACAGACAAATATCAAACAGCACAGAAAGAACAGTCAGTCAATACTGTCAAAGGGGGGGGGGGGGGGGGGGGGGGGGGGGGGGGGGGGGGGGGGGGGGGGGGGGGGGGGGGGGGGGGGGGGGGGGGGGGGGGGGGGGGGGGGGGGGGGGGGGGGGGGGGGGGGGGGGGGGGGGGGGGGGGGGGGGGGGGGGGGGGGGGGGCACAGAAAGAACAGTCAGTCAATACTGTCAAACAACAGACAAATATCAAACAGCAGAAAGAACAGTCAGTCAATATGTCAAACAACAGACAAATATCAAACAGCACAGAAAGAACAGTCAGTCAATACTGTCAAACAACAGAAAATATCAAACAGCGCAGAAAGAACAGTCAGTCATACTGTCAAACAACAGACAAATATCAAACAGCGCAGAAAGAACAGTCAGTCATTACTGTCAAACAACAGACAAATATCAAACAGCACAGAAAGAACAGTCAGTCAATACTGTCAAACAACAGACAAATATCAAACAGCGCAGAAAGAACAGTCAGTCAATACTGTCAAACAACAGACAAATATCAAACAGCGCAGAAAGAACAGTCAGTCAATACTGTCAAAAACAGACAAATATCAAACAGGCAGAAAGAACAGTCAGTCAATACTGTCAAACAACAGACAAATATCAAACAGCACAGAAAGAACAGTCAGTCAATACTGTCAAACAACAGACAAATATCAAACAGCGCAGAAAGAACAGTCAGTCAATACTGTCAAACAACAGACAAATATCAACAGGCAGAAAGAACAGTCAGTCATTACTGTCAAACAACAGAAAATATCAAACAGCCAGAAAGAACAGTCAGTCAATACTGTCAAACAACAGACAAATATCAAACAGCGCAGAAAGAACAGTCAGTCAATACTGTCAAACAACAGACAAATATCAAACAGCGCAGAAAGAACAGTCAGTCAATACTGTCAAACAACAGACAAATATCAAACAGCACAGAAAGAACAGTCAGTCAATACTGTCAAACAACAGACAAATATCAAACAGCGCAGAAAGAACAGTCAGTCAATACTGTCAAACAACAGACAAATATCAAACAGCACAGAAAGAACAGTCAGTCAATACTGTCAAACAACAGACAAATATCAAACAGCACAGAAAGAACAGTCAGTCAATACTGTCAAACAACAGACAAATATCAAACAGCACAGAAAGAACAGTCAGTCAATACTGTCAAACAACAGACAAATATCAAACAGCGCAGAAAGAACAGTCAGTCAATACTGTCAAACAACAGACAAATATCAAACAGCGCAGAAAGAACAGTCAGTCAATACTGTCAAACAACAGACAAATATCAAACAGCGCAGAAAGAATGACGTGCAGGAAAAAAAACTTCAATATGTAACTATATATATCAGAGTGGATCGGTGGTCTAGAGGTAACATGCCTGCCTATAAAGCGAAAAGTCCGGGTTGAAAGTGCAGTGGTTCACACCACGCTTGGGCCCACAACTTTTCCCCAATCCATTAGACCAAGAGTGGTGGTCTGGGTGCTAGTCTTTCAGATGAGACGATAAACCCGGGTCCCATGTGTTGCACATTATTTAGCTCACTTAAAAGAACCCATGGCAACAAGGGGGGTTGTCCCTGGCAAAAATTCTGTAGAGAAAAGCCACTCTGATAGGGAAACAAATACAGTTGCAGACAGGAAAAAAAAAAAAAAGGGTAGGCACTGCACTTGTGACGACATGCTCTCCCCAGGGAGAGCAACCAGAATTTCATGCAGAGAAATCTGCTGTGACATAAAGTGGTATAACAATAACAATGACACACAACAGCCTACAGCCTACATGGCACAACTCAGCAATACACGGCATGCAGACAACACCTGCCTACCTGGAACCAGCTGGAGTAGTCAGGAAAGACATGAGGTCCCTCCCTGCAGCTCTGGCGTGCCAGGAGAAAGGCCACGATGGTGTTCTCCATGTCTCCACTCTCCAGACTCTCCCCCAGCAGCCTGCCTACATGCTCTGAAACAGCACACACAGCCAACACCACTCAGTCATGTGTTATTATTATTTTTTCTTTTCTTTTATATTGAGGATAATGGAATAAGAGCTTATGGGCTTTTTTTCATCAAGTCTCCATGTGTATGCAGTTTTGTAAATCATGTCATCTGTTCCCACCACCGACACACAATGGCCTACTCTAACGAAAAGCGGTACAGGATTTAACGAGTGCACTACATGTTCTTCAAAGGACTTCTGTGCACTCTGTTACTTCATGAAAGTGTACATTTTCTGACCGGTAAACACAAACCACATGAACTTTCCCAATTTCATAAGTTTGCAAAAGCAAATGAGCCAAGAAAAACCTGTGACAGTGAAGTGTACAGTGTGACACAGACAAGCCATCCATCTCATCACTGCCATTGAACCAATCCTTTACTTCATTTTCTTAATACATAATACAAAGTAACAAATATACTATATGATATCATAATAAAAAAATTGTACAATATATTGAACTTCATATTACATGAACGTTATCATAACAATCATATATACATCACACATAATAATGTCAGCTACCATCCTTACCTGAATGTCTGTAGCAACAGAAGAACAGACAAGAAAAACACCTAACAACAACAACAACAACAATAACAACAACAATAATAATAATAATAATAATAATAATAATAATAATAATAATAATAATAATAATAAAAAATAAAAATAAAAATGATAAATAATAACACATGGAATTTATATAGCGCAATATCTTGCAAAAACAAATCAAAGTGCTTGCATTCGACCTATACAACACCCAAGCAACCAATAACAATTAATACTTTTCACAAATTGGAACGCACACACACAAAAGACAACAATACAATCATCCTATCCCAATTTCAATTTCAGCTATCCAAAAATACTTCCATGCCACACATACATGGCAGCAGCCATCTTCACCTTGAATGTCCTTGGCGGCGGAGGGGAAACAGACGAGAAAGGTGGCCAGGAAGGACAGCAACGTCTGCCAGTTCACTTCCTGTTTGTCCAGAATGCGGTGAAGCATCTCCACCACCTCCCCACTCTCAAAGGGAACCAGCAGCTGAGGTCATAGCAACACACAACAGAAACATATCAACATGGATATAAGACTTTGTTGATAGCTTAAAAAATTGAAAAATGCTGTCATTCCATATATGCTACTGAGACAGACACCACAACCATCATTCCAAACTGAGACATGAATCCAAACTGTCATTATGGCACAGTCTCTGACACAACCATCATTCCAAACTGTCACTATGGCACAATAACAGACATCACAATCATCATCCAGTCACAATGGCACAGTCTCTGACACAACCATCAATCCAAACTGTCACTATGGCACAGTAACAAACACCACAATCATCATCCAGTCACAATGGCACAGTCTCTGACACAACCATCAATCCAAACTGTCACTATGGCACAGTAACAAACACCACAATCATCAATCCAAACTGCCAATATGGCACAGTAACAGACACCACAATCATCAATCCAAATGGCACAGTAACAGAATTTACTTACTGACAGGAGTTCACAGCTCACATTACAAGGGCAACCATTTCAATCATTCTCTATCAACAGCATCAAAGCAAATACAACAACATACAAAACACAATAGCTGTTGCAGAATACTATGGTACGAAAACAGACCAACACAACAGCAATAAAAAAAATTTCAAAAAGATATACAAACTTAATACAGAAAAAAAAATACAAATACCAGTTCTACACACTTGAACATGCACACACATACCCTTTATACATACATTCATACATAAATAAATACATGTATGCATACACACACACACACACACACACACACACACACACACACACACACACATGATTATAAACAGACCTGTTTGTACAAAGTCTTGAAGTGTTCAGAAATGTTGGCCGACTTCCACTGTGCCTGTTTCTTCAGAGCCTCCGACACTGCAACATCACAGCAGCTACATCACAGCAGCTACATCACAACAGATACATCACAACAGCTACATCACACATCACAGGGCATCTGACTTGGGCATAGGAGAAAATTGTTATCTTTTGAGTCTTTTGGGGGAAAAAAGGCAGAAAAATAGACCAAGAAGGCAGAGAAAAAAGACAATGATGAGGTGACAGAAATAAAAGGAACAGGGCAGAAACAAAGAGAGAGATAAAAAAGACGGAACTCCTAGCACAAAATTCCCAGACTGTGAGGATTCTACTCATACTGACAGCAACCCCCCCCCTCCCCCCCCCAGCATTCCCATGAGGGACTGAACCTTTAAGTTAGAAATCAGCAGGAGGCAGGATAGCTTTGGCTTAGTGGTCAGAGCATAGAGCTTGTGGTGTGATGCCACTGGTTCAAGCCACCACCTAGTCGCCCCATTCAGAGGATTCCATCCCTGAATTTGACATCAGTATCCACTCCACTCCCCTGAAAGTCCTTCAGAAGAGACTATAAACTGAGATCCAGTAAACAAACGCATGCTGATCATCTCATGCACACATTAAAACCTGTTCTGCCTTTCAGAAGAGCAGGTCATTACGTGAAGCTAGGAATGGATGACAAATGTTTTTTTAAAATGTATGCACACTGGTGTCGAGTTTTGACACCATCCCCGAAGTTGGGATGTGGCTGCCATCATGGTGGGAAAAACGATCACATATGCAAAATCTCACCATCACTGAACCTTGGAGCTCTAGCTGAAGAACAATTTTTAAAATGATATATGTAAATACACACTTAAATAGGGGGCGGGATAGCTCAGTGGTCAGAGCGCTCGCTTTCCTCCAGTCAAGTTAAGCAGCGTCGAGCATGCTTACCAGTTGAATGGGTGACCGTTTACGCGCCTTGGCTTTAGTACAGTCCCCCCAGTTCACCCGGCTGTAAATGGGTACCTGCCCTCTTTAGGGTCAGGGAAGGTCAAGCAGCGAGGGAGAGGAGATGGGCGCCGCCCTCAATATGCTGGCCTCTAGAGAAGCTGAAGTCTCTGATGCCTCGCTCCCCTACGACCTCCTTGGTTATGGGACACCTTTACCTTATATGTACAATAAAAGAAAAGGAGCAAAACCTTTCATGTTGTGTCTGTGGCTCATGATGAGGGAGACAGTGTGGGTGCACATCTTCTTGAAGCTGACGTGGGAGATGTCGGCTGTTTCTCTCCACAGGTCTGTGTGCAGCAGCAGGTCTGCGCTCTCCATGTGCTGATCCAACAACCCTGCCCCACACAGAAAACAGCGGTAATAACAATGATAAGACAGTAGTAATGACAATGACACACAGACAGCAGTAATAACAATGAAGACAGCAGACAACTTCTCTCATTCTGAGTTGTCTATTAACCTAACCTGTTCTGTCATCAGTCACACATGTTCTTTCATCTCTTCATAGTGTTAATTGTGAAAAAAATAAAATGAAATAATAATAATAATAATAATAATAATAATAATAATAATAATAATAATAAAGCAGAACAAAAGCAACATAATAAACCAATCAACTCTGAACTTTACACAATGAATTAACCCATACATGTAAAGATCCACCTCTCTCTCTCTCTCTCTCTCTCTCTCTCTCTCTCTCTCTCTCTCTCTCTCTCTCACACACACACACACACACACACACACACACACACACACACACACACACACACACACACACACACACACACACACACACTGAGCACAAAAAGATGCACTCACTCAAACATATTACATGCACCAATGTGTCCATACAAATTACACACTCCAATGTTTAAAGCCTGAAAAAAAAAACAGCCTTACCTCCTGTGACACCATCCAGAATGCCAACACAGACCTGTACACACACACACACACACACACACACACACACACACACACACACACACACACACACACACACACACACCAACACATATGTACACACAGCATCAGTGAAGTGACAAAATTACATCAGTACACACTTCATCTTAGACTATTTCAACATCATGTTTGTTTCATGTTATCTGTGTGTTCTCTCTTATCAAATGCATCAACCTTATCTTATTTACATGCCTGCCAACATGAAAATTTTTTTCCCACAGTCTGTGTGTGTGTGTGTGTGTGTGTGTGTGTGTGTGTGTGTGTGTGTGTGTGTGTGTGTGTGTGTGTGTGTGTGTATGTGTGTATGTGTGTATGTGTGTGTGTGTGTGTGTGGGTGGGTGGGTGCGTGTGTGCGTGTGTGAGTGTGTTTTGCACAATAATACCATCCATATTTAGCAAAAGCTAGACCACAAAATAGGCAGGTAAAAGAACTTAATCAAATATTCCACTTTGCAGACAGTTTCTCTCCAATTGCTTTACAGCAAACAAACTTCCTCAGGTTTCTTCTGAAGATTTGACAGACACAGGAGGTGTGAAGGAGATAAAAACAAGAAAAAAAAGAACTTTCTGAAAAAAGTAAATGGAGAAAAAAGAAAGATAATGACAAGAAAAGAGGGAAAAAACAAAAAAAAGAAACAAGAAAGAAAGAGAAAAAAAGTATTTGGTGGAAGGAGATAGGGTAAAAAGAAAATAAGGAGACAAATGAAAATATTCTTCCCTAAAGCAAAACAACCCCCCACAAAAAAAGCCCCAAGCATTTTTCAGTTTTCCTGTTTATTTTTTATTGGTTTTTGTTGTTTTGGATTTTTTTTAATACGGGTAGAGAGGGTGAAGTGGGGTTTTTTGGGTTTTTTTAAAATGAAGAAAAATAAACATACCTTCCGAAACACTGCATCCTCTGATTTTTTCTCTGGAAATCCAGTCTGCACCAAATGACAGCATATTCCTGCAACACAGACACACAGAAAAACAAATAAAGAAATGAAGCTGGAGAGAGAGAGAGAGACAGAGAGAGAGAGAGAAGAGAGAGAGAGAGAGAGAGAGAGAGAGAGAGAGAGAGAGAGAGAGAGAGAGAGAGAGAGAGAGAGAGAGAGAGAGAGAACAAACAAAAACCCCAAAACCCCACACAGACAGAAAAAGCAAAAATAGCACACAGACACAGACATACACAGCCATTGGTGAAATGGTGTGCTTATCAGTTTTCCCTAGATAGATGGCTTGATAAAAAAAAAATGCAAATCAATGCTTATAAAATTCAATGTACCATTTGACTTTGACACACACACAAACACACATCAGTGCTGACTCTACTCTCCCCCAAAGTCCTTCAGATGAGACTATAAACCGAGGCCCCGTGTGTGAATGCACGCAGAACATCTTGCACACACATTAAATCCTGTTCTGCTTTTCATAAGAGCAGGCCATTGTGTGCCGGTGGGAACAGATGACATTTACAAAATTGCATACACACGGGGACTAGATGTAAAACAGCACAAGAGTGCTTATCCCATTATCTTCAATATAAAAGAATGAAAAAAAAAAAATAAATAAAATAAAATAAAGCACACACACTGTCCCTGTCACACCAAAAGCTGAGCTAACACCAAAGATGTATACATGTATATATATACCTGACAAAATGGTGTGGTTGAGGGTTCCCTGTCTGGGAGACACACACACAGACACAGACACACACACATAGAGACACACACACACACACAATACACATAGAGACACACATAGAGACACACACACACACACACACACACACAAAACACACACACGCACACAAAACACACACACGCACACACACACTCTCTCTCTCTCTCTCTCTCTCTCTCTCTCTCTCTCTCTCTCTCTCTCTCTCTCTCTCTCTCTCTGTGTCCCTGTCACACCAAAAGTTGAGCCAACAACAACACAGATATATGTATATATATACCTGACAAAATGGTGTGGTTGAGGGTTCCCTGTGTGGGAGACACACACAGCTGAATCAGCTGCTGTGTGAGGTGTGCACACTGCCCTCTCTCCCTCAGCACACTGCACACACAGACATCAAATAGTCAGTCAGTCAGTTTGCCTGTCAGTTTTTCAGTCTGTCTGTTTGTCTGTCTGTCAGTCAGTAAGTCAGTCTATCAGTCAGTCAGTTTATCGGTCAGTTATTCAGTCAGTCTGTCAGTTTGTCAGTCAGTCAGTCGTCTGTCAGACTCTGGACACCTTCAGAGCATAGGGAAATGTTTTCCTTCCTCTAATTCTTCAACCACATTGATCAAAACATTTTGTAGCAAACAGTATCAACAGTCACAACAAGTTTTCCTGACTAAAATTCAGACTGCTCTCCTACCAGAGAAAAGCATGTTCACACAATAAATAAAAATCAAATGAAGCGTCTTGAATGAAATGCTTGCACAGAGGGCTACATGATAGGGAGTCCTGCTGGGGGTGGATGTCAGCCTAGGCACCTAATGGCCGATGACTTCAAAGGAAATGGCAAGGTACATTCACATGGCTCCTTTCTCACAATACACATGGATTTGATGGTTTTTCTTTCTTTCCTTTTTTCCCCCCTTAACCCTCTAGTCCCATACTGGGATTTGCCGGGATTAAATAATTACCCCCCTTCAATCCCGAACCTGGATTTGCCAGGATTTACACACAGTAGATTTCCATCAAGCTGTGACCACAGCCACACATGCTATCACATGTCAAAGCTCTATCAGGCTAGAGGAACAAACCTTGCTGTGTGTTTGGAAGTAATTATAGCTGCTGGTATGTACTTAGAAGGAGGAAAAGGCCAACGAGCATGTGTGCCTGACCTGATTTTGTGACAGAATGCGAAATCTAGGGGCAGTTTGTGTTCAGAGAATCCGAATGCAAGAGGGTTAAAACATTACTACTCAAATTCAGTTGCACAGGAGGGAGGGAAGGGAGGGAGAGGACAGAAAAACAAAATTGATTGTCATGACACAATAAATACATCTATACTATACTTCGATCAATGGAAAAAAAACACCAACATAATATACTCACGTGTCAAAGAATGTCTTAAGGGATACGATATTGTTTGTGTGAAGCTGCCATATCACTTCAAGAGGTAGATGTTCCTGAAACAAACAAAGAAACATGGAAAATACCACATCACGAGGTAGGCAAACAGGCCCAAAACACAAACATGGAAAATACCACATCACGAGGTAGGCAAACAGGCCCAAAACACAAACATGGAAAATACCACATCACGAGGTAGGCAAACAGGCCCAAAACACAAACATGGAAAATACCACATCACGAGGTAGGCAAACAGGCCCAAAACACAAACATGGAAAATACCACATCACGAGGTAGGCAAACAGGCCCAAAACACAAACATGGAAAATACCACATCATGAGGTAGGCAAACAGGCCCAAAACACAAACATGGAAAATACCACATCATGAGGTAGGCAAACAGGCCCAAAACACAAACATGGAAAATACCACATCATGAGGTAGGCAAACAGGCCCAAAACACAAACATGGAAAATACCACATCATGAGGTAGGCAAACAGGCCCAAAACACAAACATGGAAAATACCTTTCTTTTCAAGTAAGTACTTAACCTTGAAGAAAGGCTATAGAGTCTCTCTGTTGTCATCAACCACAAGAAACAAACAGACAGTACTCATAACAACAAACAGTAATAACAAAAGAATTTCAAACTTCATCTGCCACTAACCCACAAAGATGAACCCCAACCCTCCCCCTCCCCACCACCACCTCCCCTTCAGAGCAACAGAGCTGTCAGTTACATGTGCATGTATATATCTTAGTCTGCAAGATATAGTGTTATATAAATTCCATGTATTATTATTATTATTATCATCATTATAATAATTATTATTATCATTATTATTGTCATTATCATCATTCTTCTTCTTCTTATTATTATTATCATCACTGTCATTATTATTATTATCATCATCATCATCATTATTATTATTACTATTACGATTATATTATTTTTATTTTTTCATTATTCTTGTTATTATTATTATTATTATTATTATTATTATCATTACTATATTATTATTATAATTACCTTCAGGAGGAGAGTGAGGGTCTGTGACCACTTGTGTGACTGCTGTTCCTTCAGGGCCTTCAGCAGAGACAGCACAACACCCAACTCTGCCTGCACAGTCACCAAACAATCTGTGTCAGCCATTTTTAAAATATTTTTTTAATTTGGGCCTATTTATTCTTTTATATCGAGGATAATGGGAATAACCACTCATGTGCTTTTTTTTTTTACATCCAGTCTCCGTGTGCATGCAGTTTTGTCAATCTTGTCATCCGTTCCCACCAGCACACAACGGCCTACTCTTACGAAAAGTGGAACAGGATCTAACGTGTGCACAAGCATAAGCCATGATGTTAGGTTCATTCATTCACTCTGCTGCAGGAAGTTTTCTTCCCTGATTTTGAACAACACATCCTGCCCATTTTTTTTTTTTCAAGGACAATAAAAAAAAATTGTACCATAGTTTCTAATGCAAGTTAAAAAGAAAACTGATAATGAAGACATTGAGTTATTACTATTTCTGCAGAGAAAAGCCTTGGGTGTTTCTACACTCTTAAACAAATCAAACTGTTCCAGAGGATGTTTTCCCCTGAAGTTAACATCAGTGCTGACTCCAACCCCCCCCCCACAACCCAAATCCTTCAGATGAGACTATAAACTGAGGTCCTGTGTGTAAATGCACAGAGAACATCTTGTACGCACATTAAAACCTGTTCTGCTTTTCGGAAGAGTATGCCATTGTGTGCTGGTGGGAACAGATGACAAATTTACAAAACTGTATACACATGGGGACTGGATGTAAAAAAGCACAAGAGTGCTTATTCCATTATCCTTGAAACAAAAACAAAATAAAATAAAAAAAAGAAAAAAGAATTATTACGTTATCCTCAAAATGAAATAAAAGAATATAAAAAAAGAAGAAAAAAATGCATAAAAAAAGACATGACACCTCCATACCCTCTGAGGAGGTGAGAGCAGGCAGGTGTTCTGACCCTGGTCCTGTGTTGCTGTCTGGCTGTGGATCACCTCACGCAGTCGCTGTACACAGCCGTCTGCAGACAGCAACGCTCCTGTGTCACCTGTGCTGTGCAGCGTAGACTGTAGCAACTCTGGAAAATCAAACAAGGGCCGCACCACCCGTTACTTGTTCACAGGTACAATGTGATGGTGAAATATTGATCATGTCTTATATGTTTAGGAAAGTTCTCTATGATGAAGTTTAAGGTCAATAAAAAAAGTCTACCTGTGCAAAGTGTGTGCAAATTGTGCATGCATGCAGGTATGTGTGCTTATACATGCTTACCATGTGTGTGCATGCACATGTATGTTAATCTGTGTGTGTGTGTGTGTGTGTGTGTGTGTGTGTGTGTGTGTGTGTGTGTGCGTGCGTGCGTGCGTGCGTGCGTGCGTGCGTGCGTGCGTGCGTGCGTGCGTGTACATGAATACATGTGTGTGTGAATTTAACATTTTGTATGTACATGTCAGTGTGATTGTTCCTCTTGCACTTCCACTGTTCCAGGTAATGTTCATTTTGTTACAGTGTGTGCTACTGTCAGTACATACGATTTTAAATACAGTAATTAACTGTCCAATTTAAGGGTCTTTTTTACATAAGTCATTGTCATGCACTCTGTCAACTGATGCACAGTGATGGTGTATGGAGGTACACGCAAACAAAGTGATATACCTGATACATAAGACCCACTGTAATTCGCCCCACCACTTTCCTCTTCAGGTTGGCATGATGCTGAACGCTGCTGCAGTGTGCAGATCTGCAAATATTACAACAGCAAAATAAAACCAACAACATTAACCACTATGATTGTATGAATATGATAAATGTAATGCCGTTTGTTATCCTAGATTTATGACATTATCCCCCTTTTTTCACACACTTGCTGAAGTGTGTCAATCTGAAAATTTTATCACAAAAGCAAAAAAAAAAAAACCCAAATCAAACCAAACTATGAAAGGTGTAATGTCATTTGTTTTCCTGGATTTATAAAATCCTTTTCTTTACTGGAAAGTGAAATGCAGAGACAATACACAGCTTTCTGCTATTCCTCCTATTCACAAAAAAGGTTTTAATCAAGGACACTTCTACACATGTATACTAATTCAGTAACTGAACTGCAATTTGCATCTAGATACTAAGATAGAATTACTTTTTTTTATATACTCCAAAGGTAGCTACATTTTTCCAGAATGGAGAGTTAAATCTGAAATAGTATAAAAGTTTCACTCACTCACACACACACACACACACACACACACACACACACACACACACACACACACACACACACACACACACACACAGAGTAACACACATACACACACAGAGTAACAGTAACTAACACACACACACAGAGTAACGCACACACACACACAAACGCACACACACACACACACACACACACACACACACACACACA
>CM060325.1:4771144-4837711 GCA_030674155.1 Stramonita haemastoma | reverse complement strand
CCCCCTTACACCTTTTCCTCTCTTCTCTCTCTCCCCCTCTCTCTCTCCTCTGTTTGTGTGAGTGATCATCATGCATACGGGTTAAATGAAAAAAAACAATTCTGCTTTTAATTTCCCTTTGGGGTTTTTGGTTGGTTTTTGGGTTTTTGGTTTTCTTTTTGCTGTTTTTTTTTTTATTTTGTTGTTTTTTTTCGCGTGACATGGGGGTTTGGGGGCTGTTTTTACATTAAATGTATCTGTTTTAAAATTTTTATTTTTTTAAATAATATTTACCTTAGGGCAGGGACTAGATGTAAAAAAAGCCACGGGTGCTTATTCATTACCTTAAAATTTTAAAAAAAAAAATTTGATCCCCTCTCAATCAACCCGATTATTGTTTTTTGTTTTGTAGGTTCGTTCTATAAAAAACTTGTACCTTAAGTAATTCTTTCCCTTAAGCTTACTGATGTAGAAATTGATGTCCCCAAAATTAATTATGTTTTCTTTTTCTCTTTTGGTTAAATTCCCTTCACTAAAAGGGGTGATTTAGACAAGGGTACATTCACATTAAGAATGTACTAAAAGGGGGGAAAGGGGGGAGAAATGAAAGGTGAAGAATGTAGTGGATGATGATTTTAAAAAATTTCATTTACATAACGTCCTACTGTGACTGGCAAGTACTTTCTGCAACTGAAACTGGGAAAAGCGACTGGGAATCATTCAAAACCCCTTTTGGATTTTTCCATATTTTGTTCTTAGATCTACCCCTTTGTTTTTAGTCGGGGCAATAGAAAGGGGAAATAAAAGAATATATGAGGGCGAATAATACAAACAAGTCAGAAAACATTTTTGAATGTTAGTTTTCCCAATATTAAAATATTTATAAAATTTATGATTTCTTTAAATACATAGATTTGCAAAAATTGAAAAAATTTAAAATTGGGAAAAATGTAGACCTAACTTTAATCACTTGTCATTTAAAAACAATCTAAAAGGCACCGCGTTTAACCAGAGAATCTCCAACTTGCCCAGTAAATACGAAATTGATGGCACCCAGAAAAAATTTATCCCAATCCCCTTTAGAAACAAGAGAATGCACAAAAAACTGTTTCCCAAAAATAACATAATTTCTCATTTAAGTCCCAATGTTTCAGAGAAAGGGAAACCGGTTTTTAAATAAACAAAAAAACACTTGTAAATAGCAAAAAAAAATTTGAAAAAAAAATTTAGCACAAAAAAAAAATTGCGAAAAATTCAGAATTTTAAACAGTAAAAAACAAATTTCCAAATACAAAAAGATCTTTTACTTTAAATGTTATAAACGAATGCAGCCCCACACTCCGATTCAAACGATCTTCTGGAAACCCTTTTAAAGACCTTTTCACAACTGAGGTTCAAAATAAATAAACTTTTTCATATTTAAACACATATGTGTATTGTGTGGTTTGTGTGTGTGTGTGTGTGTGTGTGTTTTGGTTGTGTGTGTGTGTGCGGCGTACATATTTCCTTGCTTAGAATCTTTGATATTTTTTCCTTTGTAGTTTGCTAGAAAACAGCTTTTTTCCCCATAGGTGAATTTTTTTGGCTGAAGTTTTCCCCCCCTTTCCAATTGTACCCGCAATTTAAGGGTTGGGTAACTTAAAATTTATGGGGGGAAGGGTTTCAGTGGTTTAATTGTTTTGTTGCTTTTTTTTTTACCATCACCATTTGTTGTTTATTGGTGTGGTGTGTGTGTGTTTTTGGGGTGTGGGGGTGGTGTGTGTTGGGGGGTGTGGGGTGGGGGGGGGGGGGGGGGGGGGGGGGGGGGGGGGTGGTTTGGGGGTGGGGTGTTTTTTTTTTTTTAAATTAAAGGGGTAAAGGGGAAAATTTTGTCTTTTTTTTTGAAAAAAAAAAAATAAAAAAAAAAAAGGGGGGGGGGGGTTTTTGTTTTTTTTTTTTTTTTTTTTTTTGTTTAGGAAAATTTATTGAAAAAAAAAATTTTTAAAATGTTTGGAAAGGGAAATGTTTTTGGGGGGTTTTGGGTTTTTAAAAAATAGGGTGTTTTTTAGAAGGTATGAGAGGTTTGGGTTTTTTTTTTTTTTTTTTTTATAAAGAAATTTTTTAGGAAAAAATTTTTTAAAAAAAATTTTTTTTTTTTGAAAAAAGTTTTTAAAAAGAAAAAAAAGTTTTAAGAAAAAAAGTTTAATATGAAAGAAAAGTTTTGGGAAAATAAAAAGGGGGGTAATGATGGTTTGGAAATTTGAAATTTTCGTTTTTAAGTGGATTGTTTGGGGGGGGGTCCCCCCCCCCTTTTTTTTAACAAGTAAAAAAAAAAGGGGGGGTAATTTTGGGATGGGGGAAAAAATTTATTTTGGGGGGGAAAATTTTGGAATAAAGGATAAAAAAAAATAAAATAAAAAAAATTTTTTTTTTGGGGGGGGACCAGGGGGGGGGAAAGGAGGGATGGGAAAAAAGGGGGAAAGGGGGGGGGGGTTTTGGGGGGTGGGGTTTTTTTAAAAAGGGGGGGGGAAGGGTAAGATGGGGGAAAGGTTTGGGGGTGTTAAATTTGTGTTTGGTTTTTGGTTTGGGGGGGGAGTGGTGGGGGGTTGGTGTGGTTAAGGAAATTTTTTTTTGGAAATAAAGGAAAAAATTGTGGTTTTTTTTTAAAGGTTTTTTAAAAGGGGAAATTTTGTTTTTTGGGGGGGGGAAAAGGGGTGATTTAAAAAAAGAAGGGGGGGTTTTGGAAAATTGGGGGTGGGGGTTGGTTTTTTTTTTTAGGGTTTGGGGGGGGGGTTGGGAAGGGGAAAAGGAGGTTTTTGGGAAAAGGGAAAAGGGGAATTTTGGGGGGGTTTGGGGGGGTTTTGGGGGGGGGTTTAGGGGGGGGGGGGGTTTTGGGGGGGGTTTGTTGGTTTTTTGGGGTTTTTGGTTTTGGGTTTTTGTTTGGTTTTTGGATGTTAGGGGGGGTTTTAAGTTTGGGGTGTTGGGGGGTTTTAAAAGAGGAAAAGGGAAAGGAAAGGGGGGAAAAGGAAAGGGGGAAAAAGGGGGGTTTTTTTTTTGGGGTGGTTAGGTGTTTGGGTGTGTGTGTGTTCTGTGTAACGGGTGTTTGTGTCTTTTGGGTGGGTTGTGTGGGGTGTGGGGTTTGTTATTGTTTTTTGCTGTCAATATATATGCCCCAAGAATGAAAGGCAAAACCAATCCCCCCCGGGCCCCAAAAAAATTTCCCAAGCACACAGAGCTTTTGGTGGCGCTGCCCGTGGATCTTTTCCCCTGCCTTTGGGCCCCTGAACTGTTGTCACTATAAAGCTGTTGGGGCGTTTCCATAAAACGCTGTCTTCCTTCCATAAAGGGGGCGCTCTTCTTCCTTCCCCCTTTGGGCTTTCATGCAAAAAAAACATCACCAATGAAAAAAATTTGTCACAGAGCTAACCTCCCGGTCTGGAGCCCCACAGTGCTGCAGCAGAATTGGTTTGGCTGAAGAGGGGGCAAGGATGGAGGCACGGAAAAACAGAAGCTGTCTTCTTTGGCCAGCTGAAACAGGGGAAAGGGCCAACCGCTGCAAATTTCCCCGGAAAGGCCTTTAGAGACTAAGGGTTTAAAAAAACATAGCTTTCATAAAGGAAGGAAAAACCAGCACCGGGCATGGCATTGGGGAAAAAGTTTTTCTAGTCATAACCCCAAAAACCAGCAGAAAAAATTTGAACTTTAAAAGAAGCAACACTCACAGCAAAAGAAATTAAAAAACTAAAAAGGGGAGGAGTGTTTATTTTAATTTTTTTATTTTTAAATTTTTTCTTTTTTATCGAGGATAAGGATTTACACTCTTTGCTTTTTTTAACAACCATTCCCCCCCTGTGGGGATGCAGTTTTTTTTAAATTTTCATCTGTTTTCCCCCGGCCCCATGATGGGCCCACTCTTTAAAAAGCGGAACAGGATTTAACGTGTGCGCAAGTGTTCTGCATGCATTCGCACAGGGGCCTCGGTTTATAGTATCATCTGTTCAGCTAGAATTGATTGGTTTGGGATTCCCTTTTCTCAGTCCCCCCTTTCAGCTGATGATATTTCTGTGTTAACATTGTGACTTCAGTTCAGGTAGTGGTAGGTAAGCCTGTGGATTAACCATATTTTCAGTGCTCTGTGCGTCTGTTGTTAGTATGTTTTATTTTTTTAATTTTTTTATATTATTGTTTTATTTCAAGGATAATGGAATAAGCACTCGTGTGCTTTTTTTTTTTTTTTTTTTTACAGCTGGTCCCTTTGTGTATGCAGTTTTGTAAATTTTGTCATCTGTTCCTACTGGCGCACATTGGCTACTCTTCTGAAAAAGGGAACAGGCTTTAACATGTGCGCAAGATGTTCTGCATGCGTTCGCACACATGGTCTCGGTTTATAGTCTCCTTCTAGGGACTTTTGGGGGAGTGGAGTAGGTGCTTGGTAGGTGTGTGTGTGTGTATGTGTGTGTGTGCATGTGTGTGTGCATGTGTGTGTATGTTGTGTGCATTTGTATGTGTGTGTAGATGTGTGTGTGTGTGTGATGTGTGTGTGCATGTGTGTGTAGGTGTGTGTGTTGTGTTGTGTTGTAGATGTGTGTGTGTGTGTTGTGTGTGTGTGCGTGCGGTGTGTGTGAGTAGATCACTACATGTGCATGTGTATGTGTGGAGAGAGAGTAGGGAAAAAAGAGAGAGAAGCGAGAGAGAAGAGGAGAGAGGAAGAGAAGAGAAGAAGCTAGAGCTATATACCTGTTAGAAATCAGCTGTGTACATTTTTTTTTTTTGTACTGTTGTTGTACAACCTTCCCCACCTCCCACCCTTTGGCCTTTCCGTTGTCAAGATTCCTTCGTCCTCGTCCCAGTCTGTTGTAGCGATGCCATCTGATAGATTATGAATCAGGTTCCTTCTGTCTCAGTACAGTTCTGGTTGACAGGTCAGTGTTTTATATCCAAGTCAGACAGTTGGTTGACAGGTCAGTGTGTTAATATTCCAAAGTCAGTACAGTCTGGGTTGACAGGTCAGTGTGTTATGATTCCAAAGTCAGTACAGTCTGGGTTGCAAAACTCCTGGTGTGTTGTGTACTGAGTCACTCTCTCCTCTATTCAATTCTTTATCATCCCACATAATCCTCTTTAGTTGAGAACAGCTCAACGTCTGATATCAGCTTGTCTCTGAGTGTTTTTTTGTTTTTTTTTCTGTGAGGTCTACCCCTGGATCAGTTGCAGAATCTGGCAGGCTTTTCTCTTTAGGAATCAAGTTGATTTGGATTATTGTAGACATAAACATTTCAGTTTCTTAGCTTTTTGATTTAAAATGCTTTGAACTGTCAGATTCACATTCTGCAAAATCCTTTTGAATAGATTAAATGTTCAGTTACCTTGAAGATAGTGCTGGTTTTGAATACTTCAGTATATTTCTTGCTATATAATATATTTTTTTCTTCTAAAGTATTCATGACTTTTCAGGGTGTGGTCAGGCTGGGCACTGTTCAGTAACATGACTGTGTCCAGTATGAACCAGAAATTCTTTCCAGCAGTCTGCAGGAATTGGCACCAGCTGTTAGCTCCGTCATGGACTTTTTAGCTAGCAAGAATCAGGAACTGAAAATAAATACATACATTAATGAAAATTTAAAAGAAAAACCCCACAGAGACAGACACAGAGAGAAACATGCACGCACACACGCATCGCACACGCACGGCACACCACACACACACAGAGCAAAACATTTTGACAGGTATGTTGTTGAATGTTTAACTTTTTTTTTTTTTAAATAAAGATACACTGTAAAGTGACAGTTTGTTTAAAATGCACAGCTGTGTCTTAGTAAGCTTTGGTCAGTGATGCCAGTCTTCAGATGTTAGGGATGACAGAGTTGTTGAATTGACCTCCAGATGGACATAGGCAGAAAGCTGTATAACTCGTGTTCAGGTTCAGGAGATGACTGAGTGAGGCTGGAAAAAGTCGTCCAAATGGCCGTCATTGGCTTGTGGCTTGATTTCTTTTTCTTCTTCATTTAAGAAATAGTGGTTTTGATGTTGCATTTTCTGAGATATAGGCTGGTCTATGGGACACACCACCCACGCGCACGCACGCATGGCAGCAACACCACACACCACACACACACAGCACACACCCTACCTCTACTTTAGTATTACCAAGATCTGGTACCATATTACTACATGTGTTGTTTTAGTTCATGTCTGCTCAATTCCTTTTGTCTCAGTTCTTCTAGTTATCATCACCACAGTTTTTTCTGAGGAGGTAGAATCTGCTATGGGGTGTTGTGGTTGGTACAGTTTCCTTTGGACATTCTTTGATTTCATTCCACCAGTTCTTTGTACTTTGAACCTAGATAACATGACTGTAGCACTTGAACCTTAATACATGACTATGCCACTTGACTCCAGATCCATGATTGGATCTCGTTATTATAGATACACAACTGTAGCACTTTTGATTTAATTGTATGGCAGTGTAGTATTTTAGACTTAGATACATTGTCATTGTGATTATGCAATACTTCAAACTTGAATGTATAATTATGACTGTAGTATTTTAAATGTAGACTATATTATATCACTGTGCAGCATTCTAATTTAAATATGACTATAACATGTAGTATTGTAAATGTAGAAACATGCCCCCCCCCCCTCCCTTTCGGTAAATCTTGTGTAACCGGGAAACCAGACAGGGCATCAGACTGCATGCTTACTCAGTGTAGACTGTTGTGTTCATTTTCTCTGATGCCTTCTGTCACTTTACAGTGGGGGTCTAGTCCTCTCTGCCAAGCTTTGCTCAGTATTTCCTTAAAAGATTTGTGACTGGCTTTTCTCTAGGGTACTACACATCTCCCAGTTTTCGAGACTCATTTCCCAATCTTCTTTATAAGTCATATGTAGTTCCCAGTGTTCTCTAAGTCATTACACTTTCCCAGTTTTCTGAAAGTCAGCAGATGCTTTACAAGGTTTAGTGTTTGTTTACTGTGACATTTGTGAGGAAGTTTCAGTGGATGCATATCATTGGATATTTCTTTCATTTTGGTTTCTGATCTGATTAGCTCTCTTCTGTATTATCATCTTGTTTCATCCACGTATCAGTCTGAAGAGAATGTCAACACATGGATTTCAGTAGTCATGTCTGTGTAAACTTACCAGTTTATAAACCTCTCCCCACCCCACCCCCAAATACCCTTACCATTGAAAGACGCACACATGTAGCCATAGCATAATACGCATATATAAGCACATATGTTGGGAATATGGATGTGGAAGACATTAAGAGAGAGAGAGATAAAGATGACTAAATTTTATTTATTGGTGGTAAAAGATTAGGCAGAATGATTTTATATAAAAAAAAACCTACCCTCAGAGAGAGAGAGGGAGGGGGGGGGGATCAACCCTACCAATACATTTTTTTTCCTTTGTTAGACTTCAAAATTCATTTTCAAAACCAAGTGTTGAAGAGACACATTTGTCAGCAGTGAACCCCTGTAGTAAGCCACACTCCCTTACACCCAAAAGCAACTCGGATTCATTTCTTTCAGGGTTATTAAATGGGGATTCATAAAACCTTGCTCAAGGCATGAAAGTCCTTTTTAGTATGCAGTCACACCCAACACATTTGCATTCACCCATGCATCAGTATGCGCACACATGCATGCATGCATTCATGCACACATACCCACCTACCTCACCCTCACACCACCACCTACTCACCCCAGGATGAGGGCAAGACCCACAGTAGTGATATGGGTGGCTGAAAAGTCCGAGCTGAAAAGCTCGTCCTCTTCCCATATGTAATGGTCAGAAACGTCAAGCAAGAGCACTAAAAGAGAGCAAGTACCGCAAGCTCAGGCTCGAGAAAGCTCCTGTCGTGTTCTTAAGAAAATGGCGCCTGGCCAGAGGCTCCAGGGAAAATGTTTGGGGTCGTGTTTGTGTACACACAAACATGCACAAGCACGAGCATACACACACTCCCTATACCACACACACACACACACACATACACACCACACACACAAAACTGAAGGGGAGGTAGGGGGATGGACTTGCGATGCCTTTAGGGTTGGTTTGTGGTCATCGTTTGATAGTTCTGAGGGGGTGATCCTGTGGTGCTGGAGGGTCTTTGGAGGTGGGGTTTATCACCAGGGTTTGTTTTTGGTCAGCAATATGCTTTGAACATAAGGATGGGGGTTTTTTTCCAGGTAAAATTGTGTAATTGCAGGAAAACATTGGCTGAGACTTTCATTTTTCACCAAGAACATTTGTGCACACTGCAACTAAGACTTGTACACTCATGTGCATACATATATAGACACATGCACGCCACACACACAACTCACACACACACACACACACACACACACACACACACACACACCACACACATACTTTGATTTTCCTTGTTGGCTTTCATTTTCCTCCTAGTTGGCTTTGATTTTCTCCTTGTTGGCTTTTGATTTTCTCCTTTGTGGCTTGATTTTCTCTTTGTTGGCTCTTCATTAAGGGATTCATTTTCTGATCAGAGTTAGAAATATGCCTACACCTGTTCACTTCATGCTCCTCTCTATTTTTCTGGTGATAATCATTCTTTCCTAGTGACAACTATTTCATCTTTCAGCAAGAAGTTTGCAAGCTAAAGTGGTCTTCCTGATTTCTTCAGCTGCTTCATTTTCTTTTTCCATAATAGAGTATGTAGTCTCATCCATGCCTGGCCTCCTGGTCATTGCACAAGATTCCCCTGACAAAGCCAAACTGGACAGTCCTTTAAGCGGTGTCATTTTTCCTTCTTCCAGCTAAGCTGGCCCAAAAACATGTTGATAAAGCTGTATATCGTAATGAAATATAATGGACTAGCTCCCTTGTCATCAAAATTATCTGTCTGCAAGAAAATGTCTGTTTGAAAAGGTAATTGAAACCTAAACACATTTGACTGCTGCACAAAGTGAAGAAGAGAAAAAGACAAACCCTGTTTGACATGTGAAATAAATATCTCGCTGAATTTGGTCTTTGTTTCCCCCCCAAAGTCACAGCCATACTGCCTGACTGACTGGTTTAATAGTGATACTACACACAGTGGACATGAAGCTGTACCTGCAGTGACTGACTAGGATTGTAGTGTGACTAAGCTACATGATTCTGCAGTGGTGTAAACAGAGGTACATGACTATGTAGCACTGTAGAAATAGAAACAGGCTATGTAGCACTCAGGACGTTTCTACTCTATTCTTTTATCATACCTTTCTAAAACTGCTATCTTTTTCTCTGAAGACTATGAAGAATATAATTATTCATTAGTCATTGATGGATCACAGCTGTCAGTTTGCCCCTCTTTCAGCTCATCATAGCTGCTAATTAATCTATCTCAGTCTAGATGGGGGCTAGCTGGTGCTATTTATAGCAGGAACCCACCACACTTGGATGTGGTAAAAGGAAAGGCGTGCTAAATTTGGCACTCTTGACTGAGTGAAGTTGGATTTGTGCGCTGTGGGATTCAGTCTGTTTTGCCTTATGCTCTCTTTTTCTTTTGCCTTACCCACGTGTTTGAAAAAGTTATTTTGTCAAAGATGGGAATGTTTGGAATAGATGTGATTTATCAGACAGGTGTTGTGGTGGGTGACCTCAGCTAGATGGTGCACACTGTGGCTTGGTTCTGTGTTCACAACAGCATGGAGGACCTCACAGAAAGCTGACCAGGAGTCAAAACAAGTAGATGATAAAGAGTGTTCAGAAACAGGAAAACATTCCACAACAAACTCATAAATGGTAGAGAGTGTTTAGAAACGTTAACACATTCAACAGCATACCTGTAGATAATGGACATTAATCAGAAATGTGAAAACATTCAACAACATACTTGTGGATTTTTTTGGGGTGGGGGGTTGTTAGCACCTGATTATTTCAGGCTAAAAATTCCTGAAGACCGTTGGTAGCTGGTGAATTGACATGTAGACTCAGCTGGGGAAAGTGACATTTCAAGGAGACCAAGTCTCTGTGACTTGTCAGAAATTGAGTTCATTTGATAACTGTCAGTGTTTTATCTCCCCCTCCCCCGCTTTGTTTTACAGGTTTGGGTTCTAAAATCTGTAGTCACAATTTTCCAGGCCTGACAACTCTTTATCTAAATAAGAAGCCAGGTTGGATCAACTCTGCAGATCTCTCTTTTACTTTCTTTGAATTTTCTGGACATCATAGACGCAAGCTTCAGGAAATCTAAAGCAAAAGAAATTTATACAGGTAAATAATTTCCTTTACTGCTGTATTCTGTTTTCCTAAAGTGGGAGTGTGGGTGCATTGAAGACAGGGTCGAAGACATGGGTAAGCCTGTAGTCTAAAACTGTGCCTGCAAGGTGAGTGAAGCACTGCAGGTCTGCTGTGAATGGAGGGGCTGAGTGGGGGTGCTGGCAGAAATAGAAAGCCTTGGTACAGGGAAATTACAGTTAGTCTCCATATTCCTTTGTATGTGTTTATTTATTTATTTTATTCTTTTATATTTATTTATTCTTTTATATTTATTTATTTATTTATTTATTCTTTTATATCGAGGATAACAGAATAAGCAATCATGTGCTTTTTTTCACCCGGTCCCCGTGTGTATGCAGTTTTGTAAATATTGTCATCTGTTCCCACCGGCACACGATGGCCTACTCTTACGAAAAGCGGAACAGGATTTAACGTGTGCGCAAGATGTTCTGCATGCGTTCGCACACGGGGCCTCGGTTTAAAGTCTCATCCAAAGGACTTTTGTGTAGTGATACAAGTTGTTTATACAGGTTTAGAGTATTTCTTCTGTTTGTTAGGTTGTCAAATGGGAATCTTTCCAGATTTTTCCCCTCTCTCTTTGTGGTAGACATGTTGCTTTGAAAGGTTGACTCCATTGTATAGGAGTGTTGATTGTTTGTGTCATGTGTGTGTGTGTATGTGTTTGTGTGTGCATACATGTGTGTTTGTGCGTGTTTGTGTCTCTGTGTGTCTCTGTGTGTGTGTCTCTGTGTGTGTGTGTGTGTGTGTGTTTTGTGTGTGTATGTGTGGTGTATGAGTGTGTGTGAGTGTGTGCATGTGTGTGCGCATAGGCTTGTGTGTGTGTGTGTCTGTGTGTTTTTTGTGTGCGTGTGGTGTATGAGTGTGTATGGGCATGGGCATGTGTGTGGGCATGTGTGTGCATGTGCGTGTGTGTTTCATTGTTTGTTTATTTTATTTGGAGGAAAGTAGAATAAGCACTCATATGCTTTTTTACACCTAGTCCCCATGTGTATGCAGTTTTGTAAATTTTGTCATCCATTCTCACTGCCTTACAGTGGCCTACTCTTTCTTACAGTGGAACAGGATTTAACATGAGTGGAAGATGTTTTCTGTGATTTTGCACATATGAGCTCTGTCTATAGTCTCATCCGAAGGACTGTGTGTGTGTGGAGGTGTGCGTATGTGTGTGCGTGTGTGTGTGAAAACATTTATTTGTAGAAATGGTGTAGTACACAAAATGTAGTTGTTTTTTTTACATGACTAGTACATAAAGAAGCTGAAGACATCTGAGGATTTGATGATTTATTCTTTTATATGAAGGATAATGGAATAAGCACTCTTGTGCTTTTTTACATCCAGTCCCCGTGTATATGCAGTTTTGTAAATGTCATATGTTTCCACCGGTACATGATGGCCTACTCTTATGAAAAACGGAACAGTTATTTAACATGTGCGCAAGATGTTCTGCATGCGTTCGCACACGGATCTCGGTTTAAAGTCTCATCCAAAGGACTTTTGGGGAGAGTGGAGTCAGCACTGATGTTATCTCCAGGAGAAAAATCTCCTCAATCAGAATCAACCCTGGGTTGGGGAAGGTGGGGGAGAGGTGTGTGATATGCTGCAGATGTTGTTTATGTAAATTTATTCTTTTATATTGAGACTAATGGAATAAGTATGCATGCACTTTTTTACATCCAGTTCCCATGTGCATGCAGTTTTGTAAATTTTGTCATTTGTTCCTGCTGGCACACAGTGTCCTAATCTTCTGAAAAGCAGAATAGGATTTAACGTGTGCGCAAGATGTTCTGCGTACATTCACATACGGCCTTGGTATATAGTCTCATCCGCAGGACTCTTGTGGAAAAGTTGTGGACATTGTGTACATGTATACATACACGTTGATTCTGTGAGTTGTGGACATTGTGTACATGTATACATACACGTTGATTCTGTGAGTTGCAAGGTTGGTGTGTGGAGACAGTGGAAGACAGCTGGGAGGAAGACAGTTAGGACTGTGGCAGAGGTAAATATTTTTTATTTTATTTATTTTCTACCACTTTATGTCACAGCAGATTTCTCTACGTGAAATTCGGGCTGCTCTCCTTGGGGAGAGCGCGTTGCCATAAGTGCAGCGCCTACCCTTTTTTTTTTCTCCTCAGGGATGGTGTTTGAACACGACACCTGTGTGCATGCTGGTTTAAAAAAAAAAAAAGTCATCGCTCCTATTGGCACATGATGGCCTGCTCTTCTGAAAGGCGGAACGGGGTTTTAAAGTATGTGGAAGATGATTCTGCGTGCGTTCGCACATGGGGGCCTTGGTTTATAGTCTCATCCGAATGACTTAGTCTGTGTGTATGTGGAGGTGGGGAGGGGGGGTGGGGGTGGGGGGAGAGGGAGTGGATGTATGGGGGAGGGAGGGGGGGGGGAGTGACATGTCAATCTACTGATAATGGTTTCTGTTTTATTCCCAGGTTTTCCATACCAAAACAGTCACAAAATCAGGTGGTTGGCAATATTTTATTAGGTAAGTGCTGTTTGTTTGATTTATATTTTATTCTTTTATATTGATGATAACGGAATAAGCACTCATGTGCTTTTTTTCATCCAGTCCCCATGTGTATACAGTTTTGTAGATCTTGTCATCTGTTGCCACTGGCACACAGTGGCCGGCCTACTCTCTTGAAAAGCAGAACAGCACTTAACGTGTGCTGCAAGATGTTCTGCGTACATTCACATAAGGCCTCGGTTTATAGTCTCATCCGGACTCTTTGTGAGAGAATTGTAGACATTGTGTACATGTATACATACACGTTGAGTTCTGTGAGTTGTGGACATTGTGTACATGTATACATACACGTTGATTCTGTGAGTTGTAAGGTTGGTGTGTGGAGACAGTGGAAGACAGGGCTGGGAGGAAGACAGTCAGTTCTGTGGCAGAGGTAATTATTTTTATTTTATTTATTTTATACCACTTTATATCACAGCAGATTTCTCTGCTGAAATTCGGGCTGCTCTCCCGGGGAGAGCGCGTGCCACAAGTGCAGCGCCTACCCATTATTTTTTTTCCCTCAGGGATGGTGTCTAAACATGACACCTGTGTGCATACTGGTTTTTAAAAAATAATTTTGTCAATCGCTCCTACGGCACATGATGGCCTGATCTTGGAAAGGTGGAACGCGGTTTTAAAGTGTGCGCAAGATGCTCTTCGTGCGTTTTGCACATGGGGCCTCTGTTTATAGTCTCATCGGAATGACTTACTCTGTGTGGTGTGTGGGGTGGGGGGGGGGTGGAGGAGTGGGTGTATGGGGGAGGGGGGGGGAGTGAACATGTCAATCTACTGATAATGGTTTCTGTTTTATTCCCAGGTTTTCCATACCAAGACAATCAGAAAATCAGGTAGCTGGCACATTTTGATTAGGTAAGTGCTGTTTGTTTTTTTATTTATTTTATTCTTTTAACTTCGAGGATAACGAATAAGCACTCGTGTGCTTTTTTTTCATCCAGTCCCCATGTGTATACAGTTTTGTAGATCTTGTCATCTGTTCCCACTGGCACACAGTGGCCGGCCTACTCTCTTGAAAAGCAGAACAGGACTTAACGTGTGCGCAAGATGTTCTGAATACATTCACATATGGCCTCGGTTTATAGTCTCATCCGAAGGACTCTTTGTGGGAGAATTGTGGACATTGTGTACATGTATACATACACGTTCATTTGTAGTTGTGGACATTGTGTACATGTATACATACACGTTATTTTGGTGAGTTGTGGACATTTGTACATGTAAAACACGTTCATCTGTGAGTGAAGGTAGACAGGATCAGGAGACGTAGTGCAGAGGTAATTATTTTGTATTTTATTTATTTTATACCACTTTATGACACAGCAGATTTCTCTGCTGAAAATTCGGGCTGCTCTCCTCTGGGAGAGCGCGTCGCCACAAGTGCAGCCCTACCCTTATTTTTTTTTTCCCTCAGGGATGTGTCTAAACACGACACCGTGTGCATTCTGGATTTTTAAAAAATAATTTTGTCATCCGTCCTATCGGCTCATGATGGCCTGCTCTTCGGAAAGGCAGAACAGGGTTTTTAAAAGTGTGCACAAGATGTTTTGCGTGTGTTTGCACACGGGTTCTCTGTTTATAGTCTCATCTGAATGACTTAGTCTGTGTGTATGTTGTGTGGGGTGGGGGGGGGGGGGGGGGGGAGGGAGTGGGTGTATGGGGGAGGGGGGGGGGGAGTGACATGTCAATCTACTGATAATGGTTTCTGTTGTTTCCCAGGTTTTCCATACCAAGACAATCAGAAAATCAGGTGGTTGGCACATTTTTATTAGGTAAGTGCTGTTTGTTTATTTTATTATTTTATTCTTTTATGTTGAGGATAACGGAATAAGCACTCTGTGCTTTTTTTTCATCCAGTTCCCCATGTGTATACAGTTTTGTAGATCTTGTCATCTGTTCCCACTGGCACACAGTGGCTGGCCTACTCTCTTGAAAAGCAGAACAGGACTTAACATGTGCGCAAAGATGTTATGCATACATTCACATACGGCCTCGGTTTATAGTCTCATCTGAAGGACTCTTTGTGGGAGAATTGTGGACATTATGTACATGTATACATACACATTGATTCTGCGAGTTGCAAGGTCAGTGTGTAGAGACAGTTGAAGACAGGACTCGGAGGAAGACAGTCAGGACTCTGGCAGAGGTAATTATCTTTTATTTTATTTATTTTATACCACTTTATGTCACAGCAGATTTCTCTGCATGAAATTTGGGCTGCTCTCCCCGGGGAAAGTGCGTGGCCACAAGTGCAGCATGTACCCATTATTTTTTTTGTCCCTCAGGGATGGTGTCTAAACACGACACCTATGTGCATACTGGTTTTTTTAAAAATAATTTTGTCATATCCGCTCCTACCGGCACATGATGGCCTGCTCTTCGGAAAGGTGGAACGGGGTTTTAACATGTGCGCAAGATGTTCTTCGTGCGTTCGCACATGGGGCCTCTGTTTATAGTCTCATCAGAATGACTTAATCTTTGTGTGTGTGGTTGTTTGGGGGGGGGGGGGGGGGGGGAGTGACATGTCAATCTACTGATAATGGTTTCTGTTGCTTTCCCAGGTTTTCCATACCAAGACAATCAGAAAATCAGGTGGCTAGCACATTTTTATTAGGTAAGTGCAGTTTGTTTATTTTATTTATTTTATTTTTTTAACATTGAGGATAATGGAATAAACACACTGTGCTTTTTTACATCCAATCCCATGTGTATACAGTTTTGTAAATTTTGTCATCTGTTCCCACTGGCACACAATGGCCTGCTCTTCTGAAATGCAGAACCGGGTTTTAACGTTTGCGCAAGATGTTGTGCGTGCGTTCGCACACAGGGCCTCAGTTTATAGTCTCATCCGAATGACTTACTCTGTGTGTGTGTGTGTGTGTGTGTGTGTGTGTGCGGTGGGTGGTGGTGTGAGGGGGGGGGGGGGGGAGTGACATGTCAATCTACTGATAATGGTTTCTGTTGCATTCCCAGGTTTTCCATACCAAGACAATCAGAAAATTGGGTGGCTGGCACATTTTTATTAGGTAAGTGCTGTTTGTTTGTTTCATTTATTTTATTCTTTTATACCGAGGATAACGGAATAAACACTTGTGTACTTTTTTTATATCCAATCCCCTTGTGTATACAGTTTTGTAGATCATGTCATCTGTTCCCAGTGGCACACAGTGGCCTACTCTTTTTAAAAGCAGAGCAGGATTTAACATGTGCGCAAGATGTTCTGCGTACATTCACATGCGGCCTTGGTTCATAGTCTCATCTGAAGGACTCTTGTGGGAGAGTTGCAGTCATTGTGTACATGTCTACATACACGTTCATTCTGTGAGGGGGGGGGGAAGGGGGAGAGGACAGGGGGGGGGGAGGGGCAGGGGGGAATTTCATGTATTTGTGTGTAGGCATGTTCTACATCTGTTTTTTTTCTGTGTTACATGTAAGTACTGCGTGCGTGTGTGTGTGGTTATTTTTATAAGAATTTTTTAATTTTTACTTTGAGGATATCAGAATAAGCACTCATGTGCCCTGTGTATATGGGTTTTTTGTAAATTTTATCATCCGTTCCACTTGCACATAATGGCGTACTGTTTCGAAAAAGAGGAATGGGTTTTAACATGTGCGCAGGATGTTTTGTGTGTGTGTGGGGTGGGTGGGGGGGGGGGTTGGGGGGGTGGTTTCCTCTAGCAAGAGTAGCTTGTTTCCACAAGATTTGCTGAGAGAGTTCTCGTTTGCTTTTTTTTTATTATTTTTTTAAATCCCTCCCTCTTTTTACAGAGCTATTTCTTTCCTTTGAAAAAAAAAATGATAGGGAAAAGGGGAGAAGGGGAAGAAAAGGATGGAGTTATTTGGGGTTTGAAAATGACTGTGTCACAAATCAGAAAGGTTTGACACAAGTGCGTGTCATCTTCCAGTCGAACCCTGAAACATTTTGTTTCCTGTTTCTCAGCTAGAGCTCCAAGGTTCATCAGTGGTGAGATTTCTGCGTATGCGACTGTTTTTAAACATCCATCATGAAGGTAGCCGCATTCCAGCTTGAGATGTATGCTGGGTATGTTCATGTTTTCCGTTAGCCACCAAAGGCTGACATGAATTATGGGGTCTTGAACGTGCATACTTCATCTTGTGCATGTACATTTACATGAAAAGCATAAAGGCACTGGCAGGTCTGCACTTGAAGTTGACCTTGGGTGGTCGTAAAAATCTCTACACTTCAATTCATCAGACTGTGCCAAGGTTTGAAACCCAAGACTTGATGGATCCATGGTATTGAAGTTGAACGGCCTTAAGCTCTTGACTGTGGCATCCGTGGAACCTTGAAATGATTTGTGTTATAAATGAGAGAGGTATAACACAGGTGGTTGTCATCTTGTGTGCTGAAGTCCTTGCATTTCTCTACAGCTGTTATGTATTTTAATTTCTGTTTCTTCGTTACAGTGTTGGTGTTCCATGATGACCAAGGACTGGTGGTGCCATCTTTTTTTCTGTGGTAAGTATTGAGTTTGTAGATTTTGGGGAGGGTGGGGGGTTGTGTATAGATGGTGTCTATATATTCTGTTTGTGCGTTTCAGCGTTGGTGTTCCCAGATAGCTGAGGACTAATGGCGCCATCGTTTTTTTCTGTGGTAAGTACTCAGTCTGTACATTTGTGTCTTGTACTGAGGGGGGGGGGGGGGGGGCTTTCATGTATTTGTGTGTAGGCATATTCTACATCTGTTCTTTTCTGTGTGTTACATGTAAGTACTGTGCGTGTGTGTGTGTTTATTATTATCATTTTTTTAATTTATTTTGAGGATATCGGAATAAGCAATTGTCTGCACTTTTAAATCCCCCGGTTTTATTTTGTTTTGAAAACTATTTATTTTCTTTGGAAAAAAATGATAGGGGGAGAAGGGGAGAAAAGGTTAGAGTTATTTGGGGATTTGAATTCACCAGACTGCGTTGAGGTTTGAACCCACGACTTGATGGATCCACGGTATTGAAGTTGAACAGTCTTAACCACTTGACTGTGGCATCTGTGGAACCTTGAAATAATTTATGTTGTAAATGAGAGAGGTATAACACAGGTGATTGTCATCTTGTGTGCTGAAGCCCTTGCATTTCTCTACAGCTTCTATGTATTTTAATTTCTGTTTGTGCGTTTCAGGGTCAGTGTTTTATGATGACCAAGGACTGATGGTGCCATCTTTTTTTCTGTGGTAAGTATTGAGTTTGTAGATTTTGGGGAGGGTGGGGGGGTTGTGTATAGATGGTGTCTATATATTCTGTTTGTGCGTTTCAGAGTTGGTGTTCCCAGATAGGTGAGGACTGATGGCACCATCTTTATTTTTCCGCGGTAAGTACTCAGTCTGTACATTTGTGTCTTGTACTGAGGTAGGTGTGGTGGGGGGGGGGGGGGGGCGAGGCAGGGGGTAGGGAGGCTTGAATTGGGGGAGCTTTCATGTATTTGTGTGTAGGCATATTCTACATCTGTTCTTTTCTGTGTGTTACATGTAAGTACTGTGCGTGTGTGAGTTTATTATTTTTTAAAATTTATTTTGAGGATATCGGAATAAGCACTTGTCTGCACTTTTAAATCCCCCGGTTTTATTTTGTTTTAAAAACTATTTATTTTCTTTGGAAAAAAATGATAGGGGGAGAAGGGGAGAAAAGGTTAGAGTTATTTGGGGGTTTGAATTCACCAGACTGCGTTGAGGTTTGAACCCACGACTTGATGAATCCATGGTATTGAAGATGAACAGTCCTAACCATGAAGCTATGGCATCTGTTGAACCTTGAAATGATTTATGTTGTAAATGAGAGAGGTGTAACACAAGTGTTTGTCATCTTGTGTGCTGAAACCCTTGCATTTCTCTACAGCTGTTATGTATTTTAATTTGTGTTTGTGCATTTCAGGGTGGATGTTCTGTGATGACCAAGGACTGGTGGTGCCATCTTTTTTTCTGTGGTAAGTATTGAGTTTGTAGATTTTGGGGAGGGTGGGGGGGTTGTGTATAGATGGTGTCTATACATTCTGTTTGTGTGTTTCAGTGTTGGTGTTCCCAGATAGGTGAGGACTGATGGCGCCATGTTTTTTTTTCTGCGGTAAGTACTCAGTCTGTACATTTGTGTCTTGTTTGGAGGGTAGGGGGTGGATTTCATTTATTTGTGTGTAGGCATGTTTTTTGTCTCGTGTGTGTGTGTGGGTGTGTGGTTCATTTATGTAGTTAGGTAGCTGTTGTTTCTACATCTTCACTGCTGTATGTTATAGGGCTGGTGAACCAAGACTGAACAGGAGGCTGCCATCTCCATCACAAGATAAGTGCACTCTGTGTGTGTGTGTGTGTGTGTGTGTGTGTGTGTGTGTGTGTGTGTGTGTGTGTTGTGTGTGTGTGTTTACCTGTGACTGGAAGATGAAAGGTGAGAAGGTCAAAGGCTAAGAGCATTTCATCTAAGAGCATGTCACTAATCCATGGTCATTCTCTTTTTGTTGGTCATGTTTTTACTAACCAACACAAATGGCCAGTCGTGGAGGGGGAGGGGGGGGGGGTTGTAGATTTACTGAGTGTGTTATTTCAGTGTTGTGTTCATTTAGTTAGGTGTGCACAGGTGAGTGTGTGTTTGTTTAGTCTTCAAATTAGCATCTTTATACATGCAGGAAAATGAAAGGATTTTTGTTTTTTTGCGCGAGTTTGTGTGTGTGTGTGTGTGTGTGTGTGTGTGTGTGTGTGTGTGTGTGTGTGTGTTGCATTGTCAGTGACTAAAGTATTTATTGTGTGTTTACAGGGTTGGCACATGCAGACAGCTGAAGACTGCAGAGAGAGAGGAGTCAGGATTTGCTGAATGGGGATCTAGATGCAGGTTAGTGCTGTGCATACCTCTGTCAGTCACAGCAAAGAAAGAATGTGGCAGGTTGGTTTAAAACGGTCGCCTGCCAATAGGTAAACCATGAGTTTCTGGGTTCGTACCCACCCTCACCTTTTCTTCCCAGTTTGACGAAAAATTCAAACTGAATGTCAAAGTTATTCGGACGAGACTGTAAACTGAGGTCCCTTGTGCAAACACATGCAGAACATCTTGCACACACGTTAAAACCCTGTTCCACCTTTCGGAAGAGCAGGCCATTGTGTGCTGGTAGGAGCGGATGACAAAATGATTTTTTTTTAAAAAAACCCAGCATGCACACAGGTGTCATGTCTAGACACCATCCCTGAGGGAAAAAAAAAAAGGGTAGGCGCTGCACTTGTGACGATTCGCTCTCCCTAGGGAGAGCAGCCCAAATTTCATGCAGAGAAATCTGCTGTGACAAAGTGGTATAAAATAAATAAAAATTTTCTGCATGAAAGTCAGGCTGCTCTCCTCAGGGAGAGCATGCCATCTCAAGAGCAGTGCCACCCATTTGAAATTAAAAAATAAAACTGTCTGCATGTGTGCTTGTTTAGCTATTAGAGTGGTGATTCTGTACAAAATGTTGCCAGGAAGAAACCTCTTTTTGCAGTGTTTGGTTTGTTTTGGTTTTTTTTTACATGAGAGGGACAGTTTTGTTCAAATATCAATTCTACAAGCTCACGTATTAAAAGCAATTTGTTGGATTCCTTCTGACTTTGTTGTATATTACCAAAAAAAAAGTTTGTGTGTGTGGCATGCTTTTTGTCTCTGTGTGGCATGATTTTTGTCTCTGTGTGGGTGGGTGTGCTTCATGCATGTAGTGAGGTAGTTATTGTTTCTACATGTTCACTGCTGTGTGTTACAGGACTGATGAACCAAGACTGAAGAGACCAGGACAAGAGGCTGCCATCTCCATCACAAGTTAAGTGCACTGTGTGTGTTTACGTGCGTGCATGCGTGTGTGTTTACCTGTGATGGGAAGATGAAAAGTGAGGTTTGAGGCTGGTCATTTTTGTCTTCACCTAAGAGCATGTCACCAATCCATTGTCACTCTCTTTTTGATGGCCATGTTTTTACTAACCAACACAAATGGCCAGTCATGGGGGGGGGGGTTACGGAATGGTTTTGATTTGAACGTTGTGTTCATTTAGTTATGTGTGCACAGGTGAGTGTGGTGTTTGTTTAGTCTTCAAATTAGTATCTTTCCACATGCAGGAACATGAGAGGAATTTTGTTTTTTGCATGTGTGTGTGTGTTTTGCATTGTCAGTGACTAAAGCATTTATTATGTGTTAACAGGTTGGCACATACAGACAGCTGAAGACTGTGCAGAAAGAGGAGTCAGGATTTGCTGAATGGGAATCTACATGCAGGTGAGTGCTGTGCCTACCTCTGTCAGTCACAGCAGAGATCTCTGCATGAAATTTGCAGAGATCAAGAGCAGTGCCACCTATTTAAAGAATAGTCATTCGAATGAGACTATAAACTGAGGCCCAGGGTTGAACGCATGCAGAACATCTTGTGCACACATTAAAACCCCGTTCCGCCTTTCGGAAGAGCAGGCCATCATGTGCTGGTAGGGGCAGATAACAATTTTTTTTTCTTTTTAATCCAGCATGGACACGTGCGTCTTGTTTAGACACCATCCCTGAGGGGAAAAAATAATGGGTAGGCGCTACACTTGTGGCGACACGCTCTGCACGGGGAGAGCAGCCCGAATTTCACACAGAGAAATCTGCTGTGACACAAAGTGGTATAAAATAAAATAAATATATTTACACCATTGAAAAGACTCAGATAAAACGTTGTGTTGTATTCCACCTCACATTGGTGTATATTACAATAAAAAAAAACACTTGTGTTTGTGTTTCTGTGCTTATTGCATTGTCCTCGATATTGAAGAAAGAATAAATAAATAAACAAAAGACACATACACACACACACAGACATAAACATTCATATATATGCGCACATGCACACACAGATTAAAAAGAAATTGTTTTAGAAACATTTTAAAATGTCAAACTAAAAAGTTATATCAGGTTACAATATCACCCGTGCTTTTAGGTTTATACTTTACAAAGACAAAAAACAAAAACAGGAACGAAAACCCCAAAATATGTACTTATACCATATCAATCAAACAACCAAAAAATTGGTCTAGGAAATCAACAATAATGATTATGATAATAACGCTACGATAATATGATAATCACTTATCACCACTAAGTGCAATAACACAACAATAATTTTTAAAAAGTAATTGAAAAGGACGAGGGTGGGCGGGGGGAGGAACACAATCAACCAACAACAAAAATTAATAATATATAAAAGTTTTACAAGCAAACAAGAACTCCTACACAATATAAACAAAACCAAACCAAAAGATCTCAGCTGAGACTATCAAACCAAAACAATAACAATTATGATAGTAATAATAATCCCATCACTAATAACTTCCATTATAAAACCTATTAAATTGAATAAAGAAAGAACAAAAAAAAAAGACCTAAAAAAAAATCAATTCAATATCGTCACATCAGCTATTTGCTCTTTTCCTTTCCAAAGTTGTTATATTTGCAAATTGTGTGTGTGTGAGAGAGTGCTTCATCTATGTAGCTGTTGTTTCTACATGTTCACTGCTGTGTGTTACAGGGCTGATGAACCAAGACTGAAGAGATCAGGACAGGAGGCTGCCATCTCCATCACAAGTTAAGTGCACTGTTTGTGTGTGCGTGCGTGTGTGTATGTATGTTTACCTGTGACTGGAAGCTGAAAGGTGAGAAGGTCAGAGGCTGTCTATTTTCTTCCACATCTAGGAGCACATCATCATTGCATTGCCACTTCCTTTTTGTTGGTCATGTTTTTACTAACCAGCACAAATGGCCGGTCTGGTATTTTACCTAATGCGCTGTTTATTTATTTAGGTGTGCACATGTGAGTGTGATATTCATTTAGTTTTCTACAGGCAGGAACATGAGGGGAATTCATTTTTTTTTCATGTGTGTGTGTGTATGTATGTGTGTGCGCGCTACATTGTCAGTGACTAAAGTATTTATTGTGTGTTCACAGGGTTGGCACATGCAGACAGCTGAAGACTGTGCAGAGAGACATGAGCCAGGACTTGCTGAATGGGGATCTACTGGACAGGTGGTTATTAAAAAAAATTTTTTTATACCATTTTATGTCACAGCAGATTTCTCCGCATGAAATTCAGGCTGCTCTCCCTGGGGAGAGCATCGCGACAAGTGCAGCACCACTCATTATTTTTTTGTTAGGGTAGGTGCTGCACTCGTGGCGACACGCTCTCCCCAGGGAGAGCAGCCTGAATTTCACACAGAGAAATCTGCTGTGACAAAGTATAAAAAAAAAAATAATAAATAAGGGGTCGCATTGCACCAGAGGTCAATTTTAAGTTATTGACAAGTTGCTAATTCGCAACAAAAAGGTTATCCAATACAAAAAACAGATTGAAAATCGGACAATTCTGTGCAAAGTTATTACAAATTGAAATTATAGACTGCAGGATGTGACAAAGTGAGAAATGGGCAAGTTTATTTTTGTAACAGGTTGTGAGAATGAGGGCTTGGGTATTTTCAAAACATATTTAACCCTTTGCTTGGCACAACGCCCCAAAGCGCCCGACCCTGTCCTTGGGTACAACGCCCCAAAGTGTCCGGCGACATGACCATCACTTCAGAGCGTTCATACATTCGAAATTCCCGCCAATCTTGCTTCAAATCTCGTGAATATAGAAGCTACGAGACTGCCCGCGAGACTTCCGCATGTTTATTACAAATGGCGGCGATTGGAGTGAGTTTGTTGCAAGTTTTGGAGGGAAAAAATCACAAATTTTTCCAAGATGGATGCTATCTTCGAACCCGACATGTACGATCGTTTTTACAGCTTCCATGCTGAAAATATGACGCTGTGAGATGTGTATCTAGGCTCAAATATCGATGTAATCGATCCTAGTAGTGTGTGCACTTCTGAGTTTGTTGACTAAAGTGAGAGAGACGACTTTGACTACGGCGAAGTTCGAGACGAAAATCGATCATCAAATCTAACACGGCCGATACGCGTTTTGAATTCTGCTCTTAGATTTGGGGAAATTATCGCGGATTTCAAGTTCGGCAATGGTTCAGAACTTGATTTATTTTGTGATTTGGTTGCTATTTGGGATTTTGACACAGTAGCGGCTCAAACTTAAATGTCAACGCTGATCGCGATCATCGGTAAACAAAAATGGCGATCGTCGGAATGTTCGATGTGTGCGTGCACCATTTATCAAAAAAACAAAAAGAACAACAGTAGGTTGAAAATATCTTTTCTATAATTGTTTCTTAATGTTTTAGTTTTTATTTAATCAAAATCCATGCACGCATTCTAAAGTTATTGCAACGTTAACTGTAACACACACAAACCAATCAATGACTTTGTGTGTTTATGCATTAAAATTCTAAAAGAAAATAAAAATAATGACAAAAATTGGGTATTAGCAATTTCTTTATTCATTTCTGCATCTTGCTGTTTTTATTTCATCAAAATCCACCCGACCATTGTAGAGTTATTGCATGTTAAATACATACATGCACTCACAAGCCATCCACCTCCATTTTCTCTGCCCGGCAGGACGGTGACAATTGATTTTGATGTACCAAGCAAAGGGTTAAAAGCAAAAGAAATAAAACTAATGCCTTGATATTTCATTATAAGGTACATAAACATATATAGTTTAATAATTAATCAAAATCGACAACTTGACCCCCATCTGCTTTTAATGGCTCCTAGGGCAAAATTGGGTAATGTGCTAAGCGACTCATTTCGTGGTGGAGCGTCACATTTTGACTCTAAAAACTCTGCTTTGCTCTGTTATTCAAGCAGTGTGTATTTCAGGTATTCACTTACAGCTTTAGACATCTTTGTTTGCGATGATTATTTGATGAAGACTAGCTTGTATGGGTAGGCTGTGGTTTAGAAAAAAAAAAGTTCAGTATTGGTAAAAAAAAAACAAAGTTTAGAAAAAAAAAAGTTCAGTATTGGTAAAAAAAAAACAAAGTTGAAAATCACCCCTGTTAGAGAGATTAGGTGCACAAAATATCCCTCCTTCCTTCCTTTCTAGAGCCGCCGCTGTAGTCTAGTGGTTAGGGCGTTGGACTCATAATCTAAAGGTTGCGGGTTCGATCCCAGCTTTCGGCTATGGCGTTGTGCCCTTGGAAAAGGCACTTTACAGCTATTTTCTCACCCCACCCAGGTGTAAAAGGGGTACCAACTTTGTGTTGGAGGTTAATTCTGCGATAGACTGGCATCATTTCCAGGGGGAGTCTATGACTCTCAGTCGCTTAACGCCACAGAAACCGGGATAAGTACCGGCCTGATGAGCCTTAGGCTCGGGACAGACTTTAACTTTTTTTTCTTAACTTACTTTCTAGACTGGTACAAGAGGATTAGACCATTGAGCCAGCATCGCTGATGTTATGTGGTGACTGACATGTCACTGATGCTGTTATGCAGTGACTTTGTGTCACTGATGCTGTTATGTGGTGACTGATGTGTCACTGATGTTACTGTGTTATGTGGTGACTGACATGTTACTGATGCTGTCATGTGGTGACTGACATGTCACTGATGCTGTCATGTGGTGACTGACATGTTACTGATGCTGTCATGTGGTGACTGACATGTTACTGATGCTGTCATGTGGTGACTGACATGTCACTGATGCTGTTATGTGGTGACTGGTGTGTCACTGATGTTACTGTGTTATGTGGTGACTGACATGTCACTGATGCTATGTGTTATGTGTTGACTGGTGTGTCACTGATGTTACTGTGTTATGTGGTGACTGACATGTCACTGATGCTATGTGTTATGTGGTGACTGATGTGTCACTGATGTTGCTGTGTGCAGATGATGTCTGTCCATGATGGAAGGGGTGGTTGGCAGCACAAGTGCATATCAAACCACGGCCACACATCTTGCAACACATCATCACATCAAACCACGGCCACACATCTTGCAACAGGAATCATGTTGGGAGGCAGGAGATGTGACTGCTGAAATAAAAGAAAGTGTCATTACAACCACCCCCCTCTCTCCTGCCTCTCAACGTGTTCATTTCCAGAACTGTGGACTGCTTTCTTTGTGAGCTTCTGTACACACCCCAGACTTGTGTTTTTTTCTTTCTGAGGGGTATGTGCGTGAATTGCATGTGTGTGTGTGTGTGTGTGTGTGTGTGTGTGTGTGTTGAGAGAGAGAAAGAGAACAGTAGACTCCCTGATACAGCTCTGAGGTTCACCAATGGTGAGATTTTGCATGTACGACCATTTTTGCTCACCCTGAAGGTAGCCAGCACGTTTTTACTTTGGGAAGGCATGTTATGTAGAAACACTGACATTTTATCCTCTAAAATAAAATGACTAAAATACAACCATCTAAAAATACAAACATTTAAACCAGACAAATAAATGGCTAAAATACCACCAACTAAAAATATCAACATTTACATCGCATGCATAAAATGGCTAAAAATAGCCCATCTAAATGGACTAAAATAAACCTAAATGGGCTAAAATAAACCTTCTAAACGGGCTGAAATAAAACCATCTAAAATACAAACATTTAAATTGCACACATAAAATGGCTCAAATACAGTGGGTTAAAAATGCCACAATTAAAATGCACATACAAAAATGGCTATAATACAGCGGTGTAAATGGACTGAACATGTCAATTGTATGCAAAAAATGGCTAAATACAGCTGTCTAAATCTTGCACATAAATACAGCCATCTAAATGAGCTCAAATACAGTCATCTAAAAATACCAATATTTAAATCGTGCACATACAATCAACCAAAATACAGCCATCTGTAATCCCTGAAAGGGGCTAATCCCCCCCCCCCCCCCCAAAAAAAAAAAAAGTGTGCATATCCAGAGATCATAGGTTCAAATCCAAGTCAGAGCTCCTCACATAAAGAGGCGCAGAGAGGCATCCAGAGTCATGAACTGGATGTGGGCCGGCCCCCCTAGAGTGTAAGGATGATTAAAGGCCCGAAACACTTGTTTGAAGGGGGCTTCTCCTCTGAGGACTCTCTGCTGCCATGCTCTACGCGAGTTTCTTACCACTTCCATACTTCAAATCACACATATATAATGGCTGAAATAGAGCCGTCTAATTGGGCTAAAAGAAAACCATCTAAATGGACTAAAACAAAACCATCTAAACAGGCTGAAACAAAACCATCTAAATGAGCTAAAAGAAAACCATCTAAATGGGCTAAAAGAATCTAAATGGGCTAAAAGAAAACCATCTAAATGGGCTAAAAGAATCTAAATGGGCTAAAAAAAACCATCTAAATGGGCTAAAACAACACCCTAAATGGGCTAAAACAACACCATCTAAATGGGCTAAAACAACACTAAATGGGCTAAAACAACACCATCTAAATGGGCTAAAACAACACCTAAATGGGCTAAAACAACACCTAAATGGACTAAAACAACAGCATCTAAATGGGCTAAAACAGAACGTCTAAATGGGCTAAAACAAAACCCATCTAAATGGGCTAATACAACGCCATCTAAACTATGGGCTAAAACAACGCCATCTAAACCAACGCCATCTAAACCACGCCATCTAAACCAATGCCATCTAAATGGGCTAAAACAACGCCATGTAAACGGGCAAAAACAATGCCATCTAAATGGGCTAAAACAACGCAATCTAAGTGGCTAAAACAACGCCATCTAAATGGGCTAAAACAACGCCATCTAAATGGGCTAAAACAACGCCATCTAAATGGGCTAAAACAACGCAACAACGCAATCTAAATGGGTTAAAACAATGCCATCTAAGGGCTAAAACAACACCATCTAAATGGGCTAAAACAACACCATCTAAATGGACTAAAAATCAACAACGCAATCTAAGTGGCTAAAACAACGCCATCTAAATGGACTAAAACAACGCCATCTAAATGGACTAAAACAACGCAACAATGCCATCTAAATGGGCTAAAACAACAATGGCTAAAACAACGCCATCTAAATGGGCTAAAACAACGCCCAACAACGCAATATAAATGGGGTAAAACAACGCCATCTAAATGGGCTAAAACAACACCATCTAAATGGGCTAAAACAACGCCATCTAAATGGACTAAAACACGCAACAATGCCATCTAAATGGGCTAAAACAACGCCATCTAAATGGACTAAAACAACGCAAACGCATCTAAAGGGGCTAAAACAACGCCATTTAAATGGGCTAAAACAACGCCATCTAAACGGGCTAAAACAACACCATCTAAACGGGCTAAAACACATCTAAACCAACATCTAAATGGGCTAAAACACACCATCTAAATGGGCTAAAACAAGCCATCTAAATGGGCTAAAACAGTGCCATCTAAATGGGCTAAAACAACACATCTAAATGGGCTAAAACGCCATCTAAACGGGCTAAAAAACGATCTAAATGGGCTAAACAACCATCTATATAGGCTAAAACAACACCATCTAACGGCTAAAACTACGCCATGTAATGGGCTAAAACAAAACACATCTAAATGGGCTAAAACACACCATCTAAATGGGCTAAAACAAACCATCTAAATGGGCTAAAACAACCCATCTAAATGGGCTAAAACTACGCCATTACATGGGCTAAAACAATGCTATCTAAATGGGCTAAAACAATGCTATCTAAATGGGCTAAAACAACCACCATCTAAATGGGCTAAAACAAAACCATCTAAATGGGCTAAAACAGAACCATCTAAATGGGCTGAAACAAAATGAACTTGTGCGCGTTGCACACAGAACATTTTCCACACAGAACATTTTGCCTTTGAGAGAACAAACACCAACAGGCCATCTATGCCCATGGGCAATGACAAAATTATAAAAAATCAAAAACAAAAAAACCCAGCATGCACAGTGTCATGTTTAGTAAAGTGGTATAAAATAAATAAAACCATTGGGCTATCCGCTCCCTTCAGTCACAATCAGATCACTTTGGTTGTGCTTCCCAATCCAAACCAGCAGAGTACAAAAACAGGTATTCAGTCACAACCAGGGCATCAAAGATAACATCCCACCCACTGTCACTCCACCCACAGTAAGGGGACTAATGTCTCCTCCCACAATACAAAACAATTAACTCCACCACCACCACAAAGACACACACAGGTATCAACTCTACAAACAAAGAGTTACCACAAGGGAAACAGCAGGATATATATATATATATATATATATATATATATATTATATATATATTATATAAGAGATCTAAACCCTACCTAAAGACCATCCAAAGTCACCAGCAGGTAGAACATCAGGAAACTTGCCTCACAAAACAAAGACTGCTCTACTGCCAGATCCAAACTACCCACTCCCTCAAAGAGTTAAACAAAATATAACCAAGACAATAAACTGGCATCACTCTGTTTGAAACAACCACTGGAAGGAACAAACTATACAGCTGTCAACTCCTGCTAGAAAGGGTCCCCACACTGCAAAAAGCACAAATGCCACAGATACATAGAGCCCAACATCACCTGAAGACTGAACAGGCAAGTCACCAGCAGGTAACGAGTCAGACCAACGACAGCAAACCACCAGAGATTGCACAACTGCAACAGGCTTGACTACAACGACCTCACTGGAACCAGACTGACAAACAAACTCTTCTCTTCACAAAGAAAACTTCCCTCTCATAAACAACCCCAAATAACACCAGCTTAAAAAATATGTACCCAGCTAACAAACAAAACTCTTCACTTCACAAAGAAACCTTCCGTCTCATAAACAACCCCCAAATAACACCAGCTTAAAAAATATGTACCCAGCTAACAAACAAAACTCTTCACTTCACAAAGAAACCTTCCGTCTCATAAACAACCCCAAATAAACACAGCTTAAAAAATATGTACCCAGCTAACAAACAAAACTCTTCACTTCACAAGAAACCTTCCTCTCATAAACAACCCCAAATAACACCAGCTTAAAAAATATGTACCCAGCTAACAAACAAAACTCTTCACTTCACAAAGAAACCTTCCCTCTCATAAAAACCCCAAAATAACACCAACTTAAAAAATATGTGGCTACCCAGACACCAACCTTGCCCATAAAACAAAAGAAATGACCCCCCCCCCCCCCCCCCCCTCCTTCCAAACTTTGCCTAATAAACTAAGAATGACCTCTTACAAAATATCCAGTCAGCAAGCTTGGCCAGCTAACCTCAGATTGACCTACACAAGAAGCCCCCCCCCCCCCTCCCCCTTCTCTCTCTCTCTCAGTTGGTGCTGACTCCACTCTCCCCAAAAGTCCTTTGGATGAGACTTTAAACGGAGGCCCAGTGTTCGTGATGCACACAAACATGTTGTGCAGGTTAAATCATGTTCTGCATAAGAGCAGGCCATCATGTGCTGGTGGGAACATATGACATTTACAAAACTGCATACACATGGGGACTGGATGTAAAAAAAACACAAGAGTGCTTATCCCATTATCCTCGATACAAAAGAATCAAATCAAAATCAATCAACTCAATCAACTCAACTCCTCTCTCTCTCTCTCTCTCTCTCTCTCTCTCTCTCTCTCTCTCTCTCTCTCTCTCAAACTCATCATCACTCTCTCTCTTCTCTCTCTCAAAACAAAGGATGTCATGTCAACCAGTGACACCATCCCTTCTCTTCCTCCTCCAGGCTGTCACAAGCCATGTAAAATACTCATGGCAACACCTTCCATCCATTTCACAATTCAAATTTATATCACAATAGAGAAATTCATGTGGGTAAAAGCCAAAAATAAAAAAGGTAAATAGGAAAAACATGTATCACAGAGTAATAACACAGCACAGTACACAAGCTATATATACATTTAAAAAAGATCAACAGAAACATTTATCACCCAAAACAATAAGATTCAATCATTAAAAACAAATACACACACAGACCATGATTCACATTCCTGTATCCCTGTGAATCATGGACCCTGACTGCAGATTTGGAGGGAAGAGTACAGGCAGTAGAGAATGACCTGCTTCCAGAGACTCTTGGCATCTCCTACAGAGACCACATGAGCAACGAAAAAGTGCATAACAGAATCCAGCAAACCATTGGTCCCTACGAAAATCTTTATCAATCATAAGGAAACATAAACTTAAATGTAGGGCATGACACAAGAACAAAAGGACTGGCAAAAACAATACTTCAAGGCACTGTCCAAGAAGGAAGAAAAAGAGGCAGGCCAAAGAAGAGATGGGAGGACAACATCAGCGAAATGGACAGGCCTAGAACTCAACAAAACCCTGAGAAAGGCAGAACAAGAGAGGAATGGAGGGAACTGGTTGTCAAGTCTTCATAGGTGCCCCACCAATGGGATGCAGATGAAGGATAGATAGATAGATAGATAGTATAGTTAGATAGATAGATACAACACACACACACACACACACACAAACACACACACACACACATGGGCAGACACACATGCCCCCCCCCCCCCCCACCACACACACACTGCACTGCAGGCATAATCCTATACCAATGCACAAATGATTACAACATGTCATACAATAAGAGCACTATCAATTGTTCAGAAGTACATACAATACTTTTTTCTTAAGTGGACAAATTTGAAACAATCCACACACACACACTGCTTTTAGTAAAAGAAATCTACCTGGACTAGCTTAAAGGCATCCCATACATCATATCATGCTCAATTCTCTCTCTCTCTCTCTCTCTCTCTCTCTCTCTCTCTCTCTCTCTCTCTCTCTCTCTCTCTCTCTCTCTCCCTCTCCTCCTCTCTCTCTCTCTCTCTCTCTCTCTCTCCTCTCCCATGCCCCTACCTCTATTGGGGGGTTAGCAGTAAGACACCCTCTGGAGGAAGTGACAAGTGTGTGGGTTTGATCCTCTCCTGAACCCTAATTTTCCCCATGTAATAAGACAAAGAAAGGTGGTCTGGGTGCCAGTCTTTCGATGAAAGATAAACCAGGGATCAGTGAACAACAGGCCTTTCATTCACTCACTCGGTCCCATGTCCCAAAGGACGTAGGGGGGACATGAGAGAAGACGCAACAGAGATCTTTTTCCATGCTTCCCCATCCTGTGTGGCCAGTAGGAGGTGTTGCAGGGGTTGGGCGGTCCAGCCTTTAATGTTGTCAATCCATAGGGTTTTTTTGGCAGCCTCTTCTTCTCTTGCCTTTGACTGTTCCTTTCAAGATGGCTTTTGCTAAGGTATTGTGTCTTGTGGTGTGACCAAACCACATCAGCTTTCTCCTCTTTATGGTGGAGAGCAAAGGCTCTTGGGGGCCCACACGCTTTTTGATTTCTTCTTTCACATAGTTTTTGGTCTTGTGTTCTTTGTATGATATTTTGAGGAGTCTTCTGTGGCACTTGCTCTCAAATGCTTGGATTCTCCTCTCTAACTCTGCTGTCAGAGTCCATGATTTACAGCCATATAGGAGGACAGATATCACGAGGGATTAGTAGAGGTGGTATTTGGTGCAGAAACTGATGTTGTTGCTTCTGATGATCCTCTCGAGTCTGACTAAAGCAGATGTTGCTGTTGCAATGCGAGCTTTCACTTCATTGTTTGATGTGCTATCTTTTGTTAGGATGGAGCCTAAGTATTTGAATTGGCTCACCTCTTCCAGTGGTCCATTCATCTTTATTTCTGTGCTGTCATTACTTGTGCTGTTGACCATGATCTTTGATTTCTCTGTACTGACCTCCATGCTGTAGACTGTCTGTGAGGATTTGCAGTTCTTGTTTGCTGCTGCCCATGAGGTCAATGTCATCTGCAAATCTGAGGTTGCAAAGGGGTCTTCCACCAATGGAAATGGAAGTGTGGCGGTTTTGTAGTGTCTCTGTCATGATGTTTTCGAGGAAGAGGTTGAAGAGTACAGGTGAGAGAAGGCAGCCCTGGCGGACCCCAACCATGGTCTTGAAGAACTTGCCCACGTTGTTGTTCATGAAAACTGCACTTCTTGCATTCTCGTACAGTGCCTTGATGGCTTCAATGAGAGAGTTGTCAATGTTGAAGTGCCTGAGTACTTGCCAGAGGCCGTCATGCCATACTCTGTCAAAGGCCTTTTTGAAGTCTATGAAATTGTGGTACAAGTCTTTTTGGTGTTGGAGATGCTTCTTTATCAGAATTCTCAGATTGAAAATAGGCCTTTACCATGCAAAAAAAACCGAACCAGGACACAAGAGAGTTTACCAGGCAAAGTGCTTCAGAAAAAAGCCACTCTCACAGGAAACAAAGGCATGCAGACAGGAGCAGTGAAGCATCAAACCTTGGTGGCCCTGCTCTTGTAACAACACTCTCTCCCCAGGGAGAGTAGCCCTAATTTTAGAGACATCTGCTGTGACTGAAAGTGCTAGGCATCTATAAGTTAAGGTAGAGTAGACAATAGAATAACCCCTCCCTCCCTTCATGGGAAAGAGAATAAAATTGACAATGGTCGTCACTAAAGGCTTTATACAGATTTGGATTCCAAACATGACCCCAAGCAGTTTCAATTGCTTTTTTTGACACGACTAAAGTCAAACATTGCTTACATGAAGCATTTATTCATAAGTGGTGGGCAGTAGTAAATACAGAAGAGATTTATACAAATTATATAATGCTTAAAACAAAATTTTGTGTTGGAAAGTATTTGCTCTTATTGACATCCAATATTTCTGTTCGATTTGCCCAGTTTCACACAAATAATACAATCTTCCTAATCAATAATATCCTACGTTTTGAGAGAATTCAAAGAAATGAAAGATACTGTACAAAATGCAATAGTGGTGATATTGGTGACAAATTTCATTGTGTTTATATTTGTCTAATGTTTCATGAAACTCATAAAAAATGTTATCAATCCAATCATGTTGTATATAGCCCCAACGAAAATGTTTATGAAAATATTATGTGGAACATTCAAACACTTTGAAGTATGAACAACTCTTTTCTTCATCAAATAAGAAGTCTCTGCTCAATGTTCTCAAAACGATTAATATTATAAGAAATAACTTGTAAGCTTTGTTCAGAGTTTGGTATATGTAAACAGGCAATTTTGCTCAGTGGTCAGAGCAGCTCGCTTTCCCCCAGCCAAAGTGAAGCAGCATTGAGAGTGGTTACCAATTGGGTGGGTGACCGTTTGCGTGCCTTGGCTTCAGTACAGTCCCCCAGTTCACCCAGCTGTCATTGGGTACCTGCCTCTTTAGGGTCAGGAAAGGTAAAGCAGCGAAGGAGAGGAGATGGGCGCTGCCCTCAATATGCTGGCCCCTGGAGAAGTTGAGGTCTCACGGCAGTTTACCCTTCCCAAAATCTGACCCTTTAGTTAGCCCAACGCTGGCTCTGTTATTCTGTGACTGACCCTATCCATTCGGCTACACCGTAAGCAAAATTCCATAGCACAGCAGGCAGGCTGGCTCAGGCTCCCTTCTATTTCTCTGTAGTTGAGAAACCCAGGCTTTCCGATTAATGTGACAAAAGTTGTCATAAAACGTAAACTAGAGTTGCTATGTGAATGTGGAAAAGTGCTGCGAGTTGCTCAATATGCATGGATTAATCTGTGAAAGAATGGTGCTGTAAAACGATCTGTAAGTAATAAATGCAACATTTTGAAGTTCCTCATTTGTATTATTCAGTGTTTGTTGTCTGCTTCTGCTTTGTGTGTAGCTTACTAGGCTAGTATGTGTTGTGTTAGTGTAAGTGTGTGTGTGTGTGTGTGTGTGTGTGTGTGTGTGTGTGTGTGTGTGTGTGTGTGTGTGTGTGTGTGTGTGTGTGAGTGAGTGAGTGTGTGTGTGTGCGTGCGTGCGTGCGTGTGTGCGTGTGTGTGTGTGCGTGCGCATACCAGGTTCAGTGTAAGAGTGGTTTAGAGATTTTTTGTGATTATCTTCCATCATCTGGTCACTTTTCTATTCATATAGTGAAGAACAAATTAACAAACAAACAAAACGAAAGAAAGAAAAGAAAGAAAAAAATCTTAGGAAAAGCACATTGCCATAGGTATGTCCTTGTGTCTAAAATTAAATTTCAATGACAGCATTCATTCTCTCTCTCTCTCTCTCTCTCTCTCTCTCTCTCTCTCTCTCTCTCTCTCTCTCTCTTCTCTCTCTCTCTCTCCCTCTCGTGTGTGTGTGTGTGTGTGTGTGCGTGCGTGTGTGCGTGTGCGTGCGTGCGCGCACGCACGCGCACACACACACACCTAAAATGTTGAGCTTCTTTTTGGTTTTGTTGAATAATTACTGCCTTAAATCTTTGTGTTGAAAAGTAATGTTAGTTTAAAAGAAAAGTACATAAAGAGATTTACAAATACTTTGTGCACTGACACTCAGTAACATAACAGCAACAAAATAAGTAGAATGCATAGACCTTTAGACCTACAGATAGGCTATTTAGTAGACGGCCACATATGGTAGACATCTGTGTTATATCACATCCCCCTGAAATCAGGCGTTCCAGGCAGGGCTATGTGCCTTTAGGCCTGTAAGTCTGGTAGGCTACTCTGTAAGGACTTATTGACCTTGATGCAAAAATAGCGCTGTTTGACTGGGACTAAGAGAGACGTTTAGCTATTCTCCCGTTGCAAATGTTGACATTGGTGCAACTTGGCTTTTGACTCTGACACTGGGGGATGAGTGGAGGTGAAAAGTGATGCTGGTTTGTTAAGTTTTTCGGCCTCTGCCTTCTTTTCTCTCCCACTGCCGAACTAAAAGTGTTAGAATGAGTTGGTGTGGTCTCTGACACCTGGCTCCCCTACGACCATATTGGTTATGGGACACCTTTAAGGAAAGAGAATTCACACTTCAGTAGTAAATGGATAGACACCTTAAGACAAGAAAACTCACCACAAATATCAGTTAGTGTGTAGGACCTAAGAAATAGAGATATGTTTCTGTACACTAGAAAGTAGGTAGAAGGTCTCCGTCAGTAGGTGTTGACGATGGAATTCGCACCAAAAGACAGATCATTTGTTCAGCAACAACACTGGCTGCGGCTGGTCAGTCCAATACGGGAGTGGCAGTCTCTGTTGCATCTGATGCAGATGTGGCCTGTTGAGGTGGCTGGAGTACATGCCTTCCGCTTGGCTCTCTTTTCGTTTGGATCTTTTCTTCACCACATTTCAGCTGTTTGTGGAGAACACTGCGCCATTTGCTGCGGTCAGCTGCTACCTCCTCCCAGTTCTCTGTGTTGATGTCCAGAGCTTTCATGTCACGCTTGCAGACATCTTTGTAGCGCAGTTGGGGGCGGCCAATGCTTCTCTTGCCGGAGGCAAGTTCACCATAGAGGAGATCTTTAGGAATGCGTCCATCCTCCACCCTTCGCATGTGACTGAGCCATCTGAGTCTGCATTGTCTGAGGAGTGTGTACATGGTAGGAAGACCTGCAACCTCGAGGACCTGAGTGTTGGTAACTTTGTCACTCCAGTGGATGCCGAGGATGCGACGGAGAGAGCGCAGGTGGAAGCTGTTTAGTTTGCCTCCTGTTTGGAGTATGTTGTCCATGTTTCACTGCCATAAAGGAGAGTACTGATGATGCAAGCGTTGTACATTGCCATCTTGGTGGAAATTGTCAGCTTTGGGTTCTCCCAGACGTGGGTGGTGAGGCGTCCTAAGGTCGTAGCAGCCTTGCCGATGTGCTAATTGATCTCAGCATCAAGGGACAGGTTGTCACTGATGGTGGATCCCAGGTATGTGAACTGGTGTACGACATCGAGCTGGTAGTTACCGATGTAGATGGCTGGTGTAGTAACCATGTCCTGGCTCAGCACATTGGTCTCTTTGAGGCTGATTGTTAGTCCGAAGTCTTTGCAGACCTGGGAAAACCTGTCCATGAGGCATTGGAGTTCTTGCTCAGTGTGAGAAGTGACAGCAGCATCATCAGCAAAAAGCATGTCCCTAATTGTTTTCTCCATCACTTTTGTTTTTGCTCTCAGCTGAGCCAGGTTGAATAGCCAACCGCTGGATCTGGTGCATAGGTATACACCTTCTGCTGCAGTTCCAAAAGCATGCTTTAGGAGCAGGGCAAAGAAGATGCCAAAGACGGTGGGAGCAAAGACACAGCCTTGCTTGACTCCACTCTTAATGTCAAATGGGCTGGACATACTGCCCTCGTACTGGATTGTTGCCTTCATGTCATCATGAAAGGATCTGATAAGACTATGGAGTTTTGGGGGGCAACCAATTTTTGGAAGGATGTTGAATAGCCCTTCCCTGCTGACTAGGTCAAAGGCCTTGGTCAAGTCAATGAAGGCTATGTAGAGGGGTTTGTGTTGTTCTCTGCATTTCTCCTGAACTTGGCATAGGGAGAATATCATGTCCACTGTGGAGCGTTCAGCTTGGAAGCGGCATTGTGACTCAGGGTAGACACGCTCAGCAAGTTTCTGGAGGTGCACAAGCATGACACAGCGAAGAGTTTTCCTACAATGCTCAGAGAGATATGCCTTTGTAGTTGTTACAATCACTCCTGTCACCTTTATTCTTGTAGAGAGTGACGATCTTGGCATCTCTTATGTCTTGCGGCACGGCTCCCTCCCTCCAACACTGGCATAGGACGTCGATGAAGGGGCTGTAGTAAGGTGTCTTTACAGCTTTTGATGAGGTCTGGTGGAATGCCATCCGTGCCAGGTGCTTTGCCACTAGCTAAGCTGTCAATTGCTTTGCGGAGTTCAGCAAGGTTTGGTTCAGTATCTAGTTCCTCCATGATGGGCAGAGGCTCAATGGCATCGAGGGTTGAGTTGGAGACTGTGTTTTCTCTAGAGTAGAGCTCGGAGTAATGCTCCACCCACTGTCCATCTGTCTGCTCTTGTCGGTGATCACCTCCCCTTTGGAGGTCTTGAGTGGGGCGGTTTTGCTCTGTGTTGGCCCTAGAGCTGTTTGATGCCTTTGTACATTCCTCTGCTGTTGCCTGAGGTGGCTGCAGACTGGATGGAGGCATGACTGTTGCCAGTATTCGTTGGCACAACGTCTTGCAGTCTGTTGCACTTTGTTTCTGGCTGCTCTGAGTGCTTGCAGGGATTTCTCACTAGGGTAGCGCTTGTATTCGGCAAGGGCAGCACGCTTTGCGTCAATGACGGGGGACACCTTGCTAGACTTGGCATCAAACCAGTCATTGTTCTTGGAGGTCTTTTTCCCAAAGACACTAGAAAACTGACCACAAATATCAGTTAGTTGTGGGACAGAAGAAAGAGAGATGTTTCTGTAGAAATGTAGGAAGAACTGATCTGGGAAAACCCATTGCAGTCTTTGTTTTGTTATCTACATGAAGTAGGGAAGGGAGACAGCTGACAAAGTGATGCTGCCAACAGACAACAGGTTCACTGGATTTTGCAAAGCTTGTAACTTTTTTCGGTTGCTCATATTCGTCAGTCATCCTTCTTTCACCTTCACCTATCCCACAGTCTGTAGACCATGTAGGCACCACTGAAGATTTTGCAACCAGCTTCCTCCACTCCTTGCAGTTTTCAGCTTTCTATAGTAAGCTATGTTGTTCCACTCAAGGCCAGTCCACTCTCTGATGTTGTCATCTCATCATTTTCTCTGTCTGCCTCTTTGTCTCCTCCTTGTACTGTTCCCTGTAGGACAGTCTTGGTCAGTCCAGATGTTTGTGTGACATGTCTGTACCACTTCGGTTCGCCTTTTTACACTGAAGTAGGATCTTCGTTTGGCTTGATGGCATTTTCAATTCTGTTTTATCAGGGTCCATTTGCAACTTGTTCTGAAATCCAGATTTGAACATCTTGAGGACAGTAGGATGTGTTTGTCAAGAAAGAAGGCAGATTTGTGAGAGTAGAACTGCTTTGAAGCTGAGAGTCACCAGCATAAAAATGATGATTAAGGCTATCTGATGAGGGCTTTTTGTATGTGAAAGTGGAGCAGTGTAGAGAGGGAAAGGATTAGAGGGACACGATCCCTGTGGGACTCCACATTCTAGTTTGACAGATTTTGATCAACTTTGGTTTCCAATAACGGTCTGGAATTGGTATGTGATATAAGAAATAAAGCAGGGGAGGGCTGTGCCATTAATGCCAAACGTGTTTTGGAGGCAGAAGAGAAGCAGAGTGGTCTGTAGTGTCAATGGCTGCTGATAAGTCAAGAAGAGTGAGAAGGGAAATATTTCCTGACTCGGTGCCAGCAGAAGTGTGTCTGATGTATGGACCAGAATAGCGTCAGTGCTGTGGTCGGCACCATAGGCAGACTGGAAAGTATTCTGTGCTGTTGAGTACCTGTGACCACAACCCCCTGCCTGGCCTCACATCATTCCTTTGAGTCCAGTGCCTGAGTCCCGACATCCTGTATTCCTCTCCAGAAACTCTCTCTTCTTCATATTCCACATTCCACTTGGAACAATATCTTTTGTCGTTGTGATCAACCTTCCCTTTGGGAACGTGATTTCAAAATCAAAAGTATTAGAAAACTACTATCTGTCGTTGGAAAATATGGTGAATAGTCGGCAAGAGGCCAGAAAACAACCCCTGACATAGCAAGTGTTTAATTCACAGACTGGACAGGCATTGCAGCTTGTTGCAGGGGCCATTCTGACCCAGCTGTGAGGTCAACAACACTTAAGGCTGCCATGCCATTTCTATCTCTACACCATAGGCCTGACCAATTCCCTTGTCATCTTCTACACCATAGTGCCTGCATTCCCTTGTCCATCTCTACACACATAGGCCTGCCATTCCCTTGTCCATTCGTTACACCATAGGCCTGCCATTCCCTTGTCCATCTGTACACCATAGGCCTGCCATTCCCTTGTCCATCTCTACACCATAGGCCTGCCATTCCCTTGTCCATCTTACACCATAGGCCTGCCATTCTCTTTGTCCATCTCTACACCATAGGCCTGCCATTCCCTTGTCCATCTCTACACCATAGGCCTGCCATTCCTTGTCCATCTCTACACCATAGGCCTGCCATTCCCTTGTCCATCTCTACACCATAGGCCTGCCATTCCCCATGCTCCATCTCTCTACTACACATAGGCCTGCCATTCCCATCTCTACACCATAGGCCTGCCATTCCTCCCTAGTCCAATTGTCCATCATCTCTACACCATAGGTCTGCCATTTCCATGTCTATCTTTACACCATGGGCCTGCCATTCCTGTGTCTAAAGGCCAATGTCCATCTCTACACCATAGGCCTGCCATTCCTATCTCTAAAGACCAATGTCAATCTCTACACAATAAGTCTGCCATTCCTAGCTCTAAAGACCAATGTCAATCTCTACACCATAGGCCTGCCATTAATATCTCTAAAGACCAATGTCAATCTCTACACCATAGGTCTGCCATTCTTATGTCTAAAGACCAATGTCCATCTCTACACCATAGGCCAGCCATTCCCATGTCTAAAGACCAATGTCCATCGCTACACCATAGGTCTGCCATTCTTATGTCTAAAGACCAATGTCCATCGCTACACCATAGGCCTGCCATTTCTATGTCTAAAGACCAATATCCATTTCTACACCATAGGCCTGCCATTTCTATGTCTAAAGACCAATATCCATTTCACACCAACTCCTTCTAACACTTTTAGTTCCGCAGTGGGAGAGAAAAGAAGGCAGAGGCCAAAAAACTTAACAAACCAGCATCACTTCTCACCTCCTCTCATCCCCCAATGCCAGAGTCAAAAGCCACATTGCACATTTGCAATGCGAGAATAGCTAAAAGTCTCTCTTAGTCCCAGTCAAACAGCGCTATTTTTGCACCGAGGTTAAGTAGCTCCTTACACAGTAGCCTACCAGACTAACAGGCCTAAAGGCACGTAGCCCGCCCCCCACCCCACCCCCTCCCCCTGTGGAATGGCCAGATTTCCGGGAGATGTGATATAACACAGATGTCTACCATATGTGGCGGTCTACAAAATAGCCAATCTGTAGGTCTAAAGGTCTATGCGTTCTGATTATTTTGTTGCTGTTATGATACTGATGGTCAGTGCACAAAGTACAAATCTCTTTATGTACTTCCCTTTTAAAGATATAACTAACATTACTTTTCAACTCAAAGATTTAAGGCAGTAATTATTCCATAAAACCAAAAAGCACGCCCGACATTTTACTTTAAGGTAGGTGTGTGCACGCGCGAGCGCACACACACATACACACACACGCACGCACCCATGCTCGCACGCGCGCGCACGCACACACACACCAGAGAGAGAGAGGAGAGAGAGGAGAGAGAGAGAGAGAGAGAGAGAGAGAGAGAGAGAGAGAGAGAGAGAGAGAGAGAGAGAGAGAGAGAGAGAGAGGAGAAAATGAATGCTGTCATTGAAATTTAATTTTAGACACAATGTGCTTTTCCTAAGGTTTTTTTTTCTTTCTTTTCTTTCTTTCGTTTTGTTTGTTTGTTAATTTGTTCTTCACTAGATCTATATGAATAGAAAAGTGACCAGAAGATGGAAGACAATCACAAAAAATCCCTAAACCACTTTTACACTGAACGTGGTATGCACACACACACATGCACGCACGCACGCGCACGCACGCACGCACACACACACACACACTCTTACACTGCTAACACAACACACACTAACAGAGATGCTCTACACATGAAGCAGACACAGACAACGAACACCGAATAACACAAATGAGGAACTTCAAGCTGTTACATTTACTACTTACAGATCGTTTTACAGCACCATTCTTTCACAAAGTAATCCATGTATATCGAGCAACTCTGGGCACTTATTCACATTCACATAGAAACACAACTTTAGATTTTATGAAAACTTTTGTCGCATTAATCGGAAAGCGTGGGTTTCTCAAATACAGAGAAATAGTAGGGAGCCTGAGCCAGCCTGCCTGCTGTGCTATGGAATTTCGCTTACAGTGTAGCCGAATGGATAGGGTCAGTCACAGAATAACAGAGCCAGCGTTACGCTAACTGAAGAGTCAGATTTTGGGAAGGGTAAACTGCCGTGATTTCTACACCATAGGCCTGCCATTCCTATGTCTAAAGACCAATGTCCATCTCTACACCATAGGCCTGCCATTCCTATGTCCATCTCTTCACAATAAGTCTGCCATTCCTTTGTCTGAAGACCAATGTCCATTTCTACACCATAGGCCTGTCATTCCCATATACATCTCTACACCATAGGCCTGCCATTCCAATGTACATTTCTACACCAAAAGCCTGGCATTCCTATGTCTGAAGACCAATGTCCATCTCTACATCATAGGCCTGCCATTCTTATGTCTAAAGACCAATGTCCATCTCTACATCATAGGTCTGCAATTCCTATGAATGAAGATCAATGGCCATGTCTACACCATAGGCCTGCCATTCCCATGTCCATCTCTACATCATAGGCCTGCTATTTCTATGTCTAAAGACTATTGTCAATCTCTACATCATAGGCCTGCTATTCCCATGTCCATCTCTACACCATAAAACTGCCATTCCCATGTCCATCTCTACATCACAGGCCTGCCATTTCTATGTCCATCTCTACATCATAGGCCTGCCATTCCTATGTCCATCTCTACATCATAGGCCTGCCATTCCTATGTCCATCTCTACATCATAGGCCTGCCATTCCTATGTCCATCTCTACATCATAGGCCTGCCATTCCTATGTCCATCTCTACATCATAGGCCTGTCATTCCTATGTCCACCTCAACATCATAGGCCTGCCATTCCCATCTTCATCTCTACATCATAGGCCTGCAATTTTCATGTCCATCTCTACATCATAGGACTGCCATTCCTATGTCTAAAGACCAATGTCCATCTCTACACCATAAGCCTGCCATTCTAATGTATATTTCTAAACCATAGGCCTGCCATTCCCATTTCTAAAGACCAATGTCCATCTCTACACCATAGGTCTGCCATTCCTATGTCTAATGACCAATGTCCATCTCTACACCATAGGCCTGCCATTCCCATGTCCATCTCTACATCACAGGCCTGCTATTCCTAAGTTTAAAAACCAATGTCCATTTCTACACCATAAGCCTGCCATTCCCATGTCCATCTCTACATCATAGGCCTGCCATCCCCATCTCTACACATTAAGCCTGCCATTCCCATGTCCATCTCTATACCATAGGTCTGTCATTCCTACATCTAAAAACCAATGTCCATCTCTACACCATAGGCCTGCGATTCCTATGTCTAAAGGCCAATGTCCATCTCTACACCATAGGCCTGCGATTCCTATGTCTAAAGACCAATGTCCATCTCTACATCATAGGCCTGCTATTCCTATCACTAAAGACTAATGTCCATCTCTACACCATAGGCCTGCCATTCCCATGTCCATCTCTACACCATAAGCCTGCCATTCCTATGTCTAAAGACTAATGTCCATCTCTACATCATAGGCCTGCCATTCCCATGTCCATCTCTACATCATAGACCTGCCATTCCCATCTCTACATCATAGGCCTGCCATTCCTATGTCCATCTCTACACCATAAGCCTGCCATTCCTATGTCTAAAGACTAATGTCCATCTCTACATCATAGGTCTGCCATTTCCATGTCCATCTCTACATCATAGACCTGCCATTCCCATCTCTACATCATAGGCCTGCCATTCCTATGTCCATCTCTACATCATAGGCCTGCCATTTCCATGTCCATCTCTACACCATGGGCCTGCCATTCCTATGTCTAAAGAACAGTGTCTATCTCTACAACATAGGCCTGCCATTCCTATGTCTAAAGACCAATGTCCATCTCTACATCATAGGCCTGCCATTCCTATGTCTAAAGACTAATGTCAATCTCTACATCATAGGCCTGCCATTTCTATGTCCTAAAGACCAATGCCATTCTTGTACACCATAGGCCTGCCATTCTATGCCGTCTCTAACATAGGCCTTTATTACAATGTCCATCTCTACACCATAGGCCTGCTTCTATTTACTAAGGTTCGTCTCTACATCATAGGCCTGTTATTACTATGTCGTCTCTACACCATAGGCCTGCCATTCCTATGTCTAAAAACTAATGTGCATCTCTACACCATAGCCTGCCGTTCCTATGTCTAAAGACCAATGTCCATCTGTGCATCATAGGCCTGCCATTCCCATGTCCACTCTACATCATAGGCTGCCATATTCCATTTCCAATTCTCCATCTCTACATCATAGGCCTACCATTCCTATTTCTAAAGACCAATGTCAATCTCTACACCAAGGCCTGCCATTCCTATGTCTAAAGACCAATGTTGCATCTCTAGTCATGATCCAAAACTGGACAGGATTGCAGCAGTGAGGTAGAACGCAGTAGTCTTGTTCTGTTGCTTGGGGTAGACAGCAAAGACAGAGCACACATAGATACAAGGGAGAGAGCACACAACACACATAGGGAGAGAGCACACAACACACACATAGTGTTGGTAGGTTGGTATCTCTTTATTTCCCACTTGCCATCTTCACACAACACACTTCACGTTCAGCACACCTCTGACATTCAAAACCCTTCTTCCTCTCCTCTGTGGCTCAGACACAGAAAGTTTCTCATTATTTTCTGATTCAAAACACACAAGTAATAACAACCAGTGTACCAAAGTGGTGAATAAGAAAATAAATAAAGAGGGCACACAATAACATTTATCCTCTTTTTTTCTTTAAACACACAGTCATAATGTACAAACAAACGAGTTCAAGTACATTTTTTTCCCTTTATAACACAATAACATTTACCTCTTTTTTTTGTCTAAACACACAGTATGTACAAACAAATCGAGTTCAAGTACATTTTTTCCCTTTATAACACAATAACATTTACCCTCTTTTTTTGTCTAACACACATGATGTACAAACAAACGAGTTCAAGTACATCTATCCATGCTACAACTGAAGGAGAGGAACTGTGAGTTGAGAGACAGGTAAAAAACACACAAGAAAGACGTCGACCTCAGATTGAACAACCAAAACCCCCCCGTACAGAAAACTTTTCACTTCTGTAGCACCCTCAGAGCTGGAAAGGACATGCCATTATTTTTCCCAGACACATCTGACAGTGTAAAGCGAACGAGAGAAGAAGAAGAAGAAGAAAGTAGCACCCTCAAACTTTTCTACTTAGTCACACACAAAACACGACAGCACATGTCCCCCATCACTGGCTCATTCTCCATCAGCATCACAGGGAACACAGCTGTCAGTCAGTTTCCCCCACTTTCACCTCCTCTCAGCTAATTAACACACCCCATCCCCAGCCCAGATGGGGCCAGCTGGTGCTATTTATAGCAGGAACTGACCACACTTTGACTAGACAAAAGGAAAGGGTGTCCTAAATTTAGCACTATTGTCTGAGTGATGTTGGATTTGTGCACTGGGGAAGGCTTCAGGGTCATGGAAAGCCCTCACTTCACACCACACCCACCACACACATACACCACACACATCCCATCCCAGGCTGTGGTCAGTCAGTCTCTCAAGCGTTGCTGGTAGACGCGATGAACCTCCAGTCCACACAGCTTCACATCATTCTGCAGACAGACACAGAACAAGCAGTTGTGATCACACTCCACTACAGATGTCAGCGTACGTGTATACAGGGACTGGATGCGCACAACTCAGGCTTGTGACTACTACCTACATACTATGCGCAAAAGTCCTTCGGATGAGACTAGAAACTGAGGTCCTGTGTGTGAATGCACGCAGAACATCTTGTGCACACGTTAAAACCCGTCCATTTTTTGGAAGAGTAGGCCATTGTGTGCCAGTGGGAACAGATGACAAACTGACAAAACTGCATGCATACGGGGACTAGTTGTTAAAAAGCACACAAGTGCTTATTCCATTATCCTCAAAATATAAAAATAATAAAAATGAATAAAATAAATGAATAAATAAAAAAATAAACAGTGTCACAAACACCTGATCAGCACTGTGCAGTGAAGCCAGGGGTGCAGTCCTCATCAAGGTGACCAGTGTGTGTGAGAAGTCCAGGATGAAAGCTATGTCTGCACTCTGTAATGACACAGGTTGGAGACACCACTTAATTAAAGGTATGAACCACAGGTTTGAGACACCACTTCAAGGTGTGAAACAAACACATGCATGCACACACACACACACACACACACACACACACACACACACACACACCAACACACACACACACACACACACACACCCCAACATTGGGGAGGGACACCACCAGGGATAACAGATAAGGCAAAGTCTGATTGTGTTTTTTCCTCTCTGATTATATTACAGTCCAAGTGGAGTAACAAAGACAGCCAATGTCACACAGACAGTCAATGTCAACACAACACACAGACAATGTCACACAACAGTCAATGTCACACACAGCAATTCACACACACAACAATGTCACACACACTGTCAATGTCACACACACAGACAATGTCACACAGACAGCCAATGTCACACACACACAACAATGTCACACACACAGCCAATGTCACACACACACACAATGTCACACAGACAGCCAATGTCACACACACAATGTCACACACACAGTCGATGTTACACACACAGTCAATGTCACACAGACAATGTCACATACAGTCAATGTCACACAATGTCACAGACAGTCAATGTCACACAGACAATGTCACAGATAGTCAATGCACACAACAATGTCACAGACAGTCAATGTCACACAGACAGACAATGTCACACATAGTCAATATCACACAACATGTCACACACGCACAGTCATTGTCGCACATACAAAGTCACACAGACAATGTCACACACAGACAGTCAATGTCACACACAGACAGTCATTGTTGCACATACAATGTCACACAGACAGTCAATGTTACACAGACAGCCAATGTCAAACACACAATGTCACACACACAGTTGTGGTCACTGTGACAGTTCACGTCACACAGACAGTTGTCATCTCACCTGTGTCAGAGAGCCCTCTTCAAATCGCTGACAGTGTCGCGCAAACAGCTGGGTGACTGTGGGGAGGACTGCCTGTCACAGGACAGTCGGTCTGTGCCCACAATGCTCACACACCTGTACATCAACAACACACACAGGTGAATGCCCGCACACGTTAAATCCTGTTCCGCTTTTCAAAAGAGTAGGACATTTTGTGCTGGTGGGAATGGGGTGACAAAACTGATAAAATTGCACATACATGGGGACTGGATGTAAAAGAGCAAATGAGTGCTTATTTTATTACCCTCGAAATAAAGAATTAAAAGAAAAGAAATAACAAAAAAAGAAAGGAGACCCACTGCTGACCGGATATCTCTGATGGATCGTAGCCAACGGGATTAAAACCAAAAAAAGGCATCAAAAACAATAATAAAAGAAAAAATGGTTTTGAAAGAAGTTTAAAGGTGAAAAATACCCAGTGATTTCTTATATATGGAACAGTAAAATAAAAGATATATATATATAACTGAAAAAAACCCAACCAACCACACTGCCGGTTGACGGTATGTATTTACACTTCACTTTGTTAGAATTATGCATAGACTGAAATCATAGTTTGAACAAAGGTGCTACATTTTCTGACATGGCCAGTCACCTTGAGTGCTTATTCCATATAAATCCTCAATATAAAAGAATAAATAAAATAATAATAAGATTAACAGACCCCTACCTATTACAAAGAAGCCAGAAAAAATATCAAACAATAACACAAAATGACCCCCTCACCAATCAAGCAACCACTTTCGCCACCTCAGGTGGGTGGCTCACTCTGGCTCTGTGACTGAGCTAATACTGTCGTTAGTAGGGGGCTTAGTAGGTGGAGTCCTGCATATGTTAGCTCAGGACAGGCACCACTGAACACCACAAAAGTGACCCGCAGAAGTGCAAGGCCCCTCTGGCTGGTGGCCCCATGGTGGCCTAATATTGATGGGCTCCCTGTGGACTCCCAACCCTGAGGATGAGAAATAACGAATCTGGGTATGGCTTGTGGTGGGGAGATTGAAATGAGCGGCATGGGAACAGGACAGGGATGTTACAGAAGATGAGGCAGCAAAAAAATAAAAATAAATAAATAAAAGCAAAAAACAAAAAAACCAAGCCATCCCCTCACTTTAAACACAGCATTTCAGCAAAGGGCTCCAAATCAGCAGACATCAAAGAACTCCTCAGGGTAGACAACTCTGAACCCCTGCTGAAGGTGGCGCCAATGAGGTGTGGACACAGGGCCCATAACTCTGCCAGCCACTGCAGTCCTGACTTTATCTGCAGAAAGTCGGCACAATGTGAGGACAGTGATCCACAGAAAATAACTGTAACCCTCTTAGTCCTGAGCCGGGATTTGCCGAGATTAAATTAAAATAGACATGCTGAAATAGACAAGTTATTTATTGAAACAGACAAGTTATTTATTGAAACAGACAGTTATTTATTGAAAGACAATTATCTATTGAAACAAGTTATTTATTGAAACAGACATATTAGTGAAACACAATTATTTATTGAAACAGACAAGTTATCTATTGAAACAGACAAGTTATCTATTGAAACAGACAAGTTATCTATTGCATCGTCTGATGTGCACATTCCTATTAATATTCCATGCCTTCCTCTATTTTAAACAATTACTGTTCTGTCATTAGATTTCACCTTCATTCTTTCTATTCATAATTGTTCTCAGCAATATATATATAATATATTTTGTGTTCCTCAGCCAAAGCTCTGGGGTGCACCAATGATGATATTTTTGTGTATGTGACCATTTTTGCCTCCTACCATGAGTAGGTAACTGCATTCCAGCTTTGAGGATGGTGCCTAAACACACCAGTGTGCATACGTTTTTTTGTTTTTTATTATTCATAGTTTTTGTCATCCAATCTTACTGGCACACAACGGTCTACTCTTCCAAATGGTAGAACAGGTTTCCAGTGAGTGCAAAAGTGTTCAGCTGCAGTCCCACATGGGTGGGCCCTCCATTTATGATCTCATCCAAAGGACTTTTGAGGGACTGGAGATGGTATTATTGCTAGCTTCTGGGGAAAAATACCTCCGCCCCTCGCCCCTGAATCAGTGCCTCAGTGGTGGCTCGAAAACAGGCTGTCAAATCCCAAACTCAGTGTTCTAACCACCAGCCTATCCTGCCCCCACTTCTACATCATAGCAACACCTGCTGATTCATTCCAAACAACAACAAAAACACCAAAAGAATCACATTATTATCATATTCAACGTGGAAAGGTGAGGAAAGGTTACACCTCACCTTGGAGGGTGGAGAGGGGGAGCAGATGGCAGGGCGTGACAGGGCGGCCACCAGGATGGCGTTCAGACAGGGTACAGCCTGGACAATGACAACAGGGCGTCACTTCACTTACTACTCTGTCACGTCATTCACGTCACGTCACTCACTTCAAATCAATTCATGTCACTCCTCCTTCACTTCATTACTTCACATACGTCACTTTGCTCACTCTTTCACTTCCGTCATTTCACTTCTTCATGACTTTATGTCGTCATTCACGTAACGCATTCATGTATCACTTCATGTCACTTCCCTTCTCTCACGTCAAACTTCATTTTACCTTCATGTCACTTATCACTTCACTATAACCCTGATAACCTCTCTCACTACTTCTATTGGTTGCTTCTTTTTTTGAGATTGCTTTGAGCACCCTACTCCCCTTAAAACTCCTAAATTAAAAATATAAGCCCAACAGTACAAAAAAACTTTTAATCTTTACATCGTCGGTCATAGTATACACCCTACTACAGGTAAACTTTACACTGTAAATACAGTATCCACCCTATGACAGGTAAATCTTTACTCTCTCACAGTCCTGCAACTACGACAGGTAAACCTTTACACTGTCAGTCACAGTATACACCCTACTACAGGTAAACCTTACACTGTCAGTCACAGTATACACCCTACGACAGGTAAACCTTACACTGTCAGTCACAGTATACACCCTACTACAGGTAAACCTTCACTCGTCAGTCACAGTATACACCCTACTACAGGTAAACCTTACACTGTCAGTCACAGTATACACCCTACTACAGGTAAACCTTACACTGTCAGTCAAGTCAAGTCAGTCAAGTCAAATTTATCCAGATGTACATATAAGCAATACAATTTTTTTCATCAACCATATGTCAGTCAAGTACACCCCTATACAGTAAACTTACAATGTCAGACACAGTATACACCCTACTACTTATGGTAAATCTTTACACTGTCAGTCACAGTATAGACCCTACTACAGGTAAACCTTTACTCGTCAGTCACAGTATACACCCTACTACAGGTAAACCTTCACCTTGTCAGTCACAGTATACATCCTACTACAGGTAAACCTTCACTCTGTCAGTCACAGTATACACCCTACTACAGGTAAACCTTCACTCTGTCAGTCACAGTATACACCCTACTACAGGTAAACCTTCACTCTGTCAGTCACAGTATACACCCTACTACAGGTAAACCTTCACTCTGTCAGTCACAGTATACACCCAATGACAGGTAAACCTTCAATCTGTCAGTCACAGTATACACCCTACTACAGGTAAACCTTCACTCTGTCAGTCACAGTATACACCCAATGACAGGTAAACCTTCAATCTGTCATCACAGTCAAGTCAAAAACACTTTAATCATCCCTGAAGGGCAATTACAATCCTACAGTCCTGCGACCTAGGACAGGTAAACCTTCACTGTGTCTGTCGCAGTCTAGATGTCCAGTACCACCCCCACAGCTGTCTGTCCATAGCATGACCTGGCTTCATGTCACATCCTTCACACCACAAGGAATCACAGACAGCACAGGTAGAGGTGAGGTAGCGGTGATATCAGAGAGAGAGAGGAGAGGGAGGGAGAAGAGAGAGAGAGAGAGAGAGAGGAGAGAGAGAGAGAGAGAGAGAGAGGAAGAGAGAGAGAAGAGGGAAGAAGGGGAGGAGAGAGAGAGAGAGAAGGAGAAGAGAGAGAGAGAGGAGAAGGAGAGAAGAGACAGGCAAGGCAGGCAGCAGCAAGTTTTTATTCGAGGATATAATAGACTCGGTGCTTTTTACATCAGTCGCTTTCGATAATCAGAAAGATAAACATAAAATTCAACAGCAACACCAAGATAAGGACCAATATGTAGGTATAAATGCACCGACAAAGACAAATCAGACACATAAAAGTTTGATATAAGAATAGAATTATGTAAGAGCAAAGAAAGAATAACACTGAAACATCCACCTCAAAGTTAATGTGAAATTACATTGATAACGGGGAATTTTTTAACTAATTGAGAGGGGGGGAGAAGATGACTGCAATAAAATAGTAAACTAAGGGAATCAACAGAAGAAGGTAGAGTAAGGATACAGGAGAAGTAGAGAGAGAGAGAGAGAGAGAGATGAGGGAGAGGAGAGAGAGGAGAGAAAAGAGAGGAGAGAGAGAAGAGGTAGGAGAAAGAGAGTAGAGAGGAGAGAGAGAGAGGGAGGGAGAGAGAGAGAGAGAGAGAGGAGAGAGAGAGAGAGAGAGAGAGAGAGAGAGAGAGAGGGAGAGAGAGAGAGAGGGGGAGAGAGAGAGAGAGGAGGAGGGGAGGAGAGAGAGAGGGAGAGAGGAGAGAGAGAGGAGAGAGAGGAGAGAGAGGGGAGAGAGAGAGAGAAGAGGAGAGACGAGAGGAGAGAGAGAGAGAGAGAGAAGCAGAGACAGAGAAGAGGAGCAGAGAAAGAAGACAGACAGACAGACAGAAGACAGACAGAAAAGAGACACACAGAGAGAGAAGACACAAGACCCACAGTACCTGAGGCTGTTGCTGCTGCAAAGACTGCAGCAGTTGTCTTCTCCTGTCTGCTCCACACCCAGCCTGCCTGAAAAGGAACAGGTATGCATGTCCTGATTTGTCCACACAGTCATGTTGGAAACAAAAACATTTGTTTAACTGTACACCTGTGAAGGATATAACAACAGACAGGTACAGAAAGATAGTGCTTACCTGTACACCTGTGAACAATATAACCTGTTCACCTGTGAAGAATATAACAACAGACAGGTAGTGCTTAGGTGTACACCTGTGAAAAATATAACGACAGGTACAGAGAGAGAAAACAGTGCTTACCTGTAGTACACCTGTGAAGAACATAACAACAGACAGGTACAGAGAGAGAAGACAGTACTTACCTGTAGTACACCTGTGAAGAATAGAGCGAGGCGGCCACCAGGAAGGGCTGTGTGTTGGGCACTGAAGACAGGGTGCCCTCACTGCCGTGTCTGCAAAACCACATCACTGTTTCACTACAGGTTACATTTACATCTTACACACCACTTCAAGTCACGGCAGATGTCCCTGTGTGAAATTCCGGCTGCATAGGGGTGTATATACACACAAAGCCAGGCCACTAGGGCACTGGCAGGTCTGCTCATATGCTGACCTAGGTGCTGGTAAAATTTCCCTCCCTTTGTCCACATAGTTTTAACACATTTCTTCCCACGGCACGAGTCCCTCACGACTTGTTTCACAGAGCCAGCGGAATGAGGGACTGGTGTCTTGATCAGTACTTTTGGTTTTGATGAATAGCTTCAGTTTGGATCGCTAACTTTTGTTGATATGAAGGGAGATTAATCTTGGTTCTTCCTGTGCTACCTGTCAACTTTGTGTTCAATGCCAATCATTGAGAAATAAAATTTTAATGAATTTTTGATGGTGATGGAAGAGGGAGGGTAAGGTCAGAAAAATTACCCTCCCTCTTCCATCACTGTCAAAAATTGACTTGGGCTGGAGAATGAGATATGCTTAGTTTTATGAGGGATGAAAAGGGTTAAATGCTCACTTTGTAAAAAATCCCTCCCTTTGTCCACATAGATTTGAATGCACGCACACCTTGTGACTTCAGAACCTTCAGGTGTGGAACCAATGGTTGTACCTGGACGGCTCTGTCCAAGCAATCAGTGTGCACCACCCACCCACCTACCTGTTCCACCAGTCCACACAGGCAGCAAGCTTGGCCCAGGGAGCAGAGGAGGGGAGAGAGGGCAGGAGCACACACACACTCTGCCAGTGCACCTGCAACAACACACTGTCTGCACTGGAGCAATGCTTTCCTGATATTTTTATTTGAAGCTGTCATATTATGTTTGAACAAATATGAAATGTAGCTATCTTGTGTCTTTGCTTATGATTCATATCAATATGCCTGTCAGTATTGTAATTGCCCATCAGGGATGATTAAAGTGTTTTTGACTTGACTTTGACTTGACTTTCCTTCTATCTATCTACAGTACTATAAGTTAGGGGCTAGTCGTGGGCTCGAAACTAAACCAGCAATGTTTCTTAGAAATAACTCTGACTGATTCATTAGTCCTGATGTGATAGGACATAAAATTCAACTAAAATTTCATGCTACACACACACATGTGCGCGCGCACACACAGATACACACAAACAGTCACACACACACACAGAGTTACACACACACACAGTCACAACACACACACTCAGAGTCACACATACACACACACAAACACACACACACACACACACACAACACGCACGCACCACACACACACACACACACACACACACACACACACACACACACACACACCACACACACACACACCCCCACACACACACACACACACAACACACATCTAAAACTGAAAAAAAAACCCACACAAAACCTCAAAACAAAGAAACAATGGAGTGAATGCTGTGGAGACAAAGTGTTCTGAAACTGGTTTCCAATTACAGTTACAGTTGGTACAGAGCATTACTGACCAGCAAAGACAGAAGAAGGACCAGAAAGGACAGGAGGACCAGAGAGGACAGAAGAAGGACCAGAGGACAGGAGAAGGACCAGAGAGGACAGGAGGACCAGAGAGGACAGGAGAAGGACCAGAAAGGACAGGAGGACCAGAGAGGACAGAAGAAGGACCAGAGAGGACAGGAGAAGGACCAGAAAGGACAGGAGGACCAGAGAGGACAGAAGAAGGACCAGAGGACAGGAGAAGGACCAGAGAGGACAGGAGAAGGACCAGAGAGGACAGGAGAAGGACCAGAAAGGACAGGAGGACCAGAGAGGACAGAAGAAGGACCAGAGAGGACAGGAGAAGGACCAGAGAGGACAGAAGAAAGACCAGAGAGGACAGGAGAAGGACCAGAGAGGACAGGAGAAGGACCAGAGAGGACAGGAGAAGGACCAGAGACAGGAGAAGGACCAGGGTGTAGTCTGGTTGAGCGGTACTGACCAGTGTAGAGAGAAGGACCAGGGGGTGGTCTTCAAAGGGCGTCATCACCGCTACGTCTCTGCACTGCTGTGACACTGCCAGGAGACCCTGACACAGTCAGTAACAATGATGATAATAATGGCAATAACAGGAGTAATACAAACAATGGTAAAAAAAAGGTAAAGGTATCCCATAATCTATGTGGTCGTAGGGCAGCGAGGCATCAGAGACCTCAGCTTCTCTAGGGGCCAGCATATTGAGGGCGGTGCCCATCTCCTCTCCCTCGCTGCTTTACCTTCCCTGACCCTAAAGAGGGCAGGTACCCATTTACAGATGGGGGAACTGGGGGACTGTACTGAAGCCAAGGTGTGCAAACAGTTACCCATCCAACTGGTAACCACACTCGACACTGCTTTACTTTGACTTTGTGTAAAAAAAGGCTGAATGCAAGCGCTCTGATTTGTTTTTACAAGACACAGCGCTATATAAATTCCATATATTATTATTATCATTAGTGTTCATCATGTTGATCACAACTGTCTCCATAAAATGATTTAAAAATAAAATTCATAGAAAAATAAAAAAAACACCTCCAGTGTCTCCTACCTGTAACAGATGATGGATGACATCAAGGGGAAGAACTCCTCCCTCAGCAGCACTACCCACCTTCACAACAGAAGATAATGATTGAATAAACACTTCAAAGTAATTAAAAATACACCCCAATAAAATGGCACATTGGCAAACAACATTGCAGAATGGACATCATCCTATGCCCATCCCAGTGTTAACACTAACACTCCCTGGTCACCACAACAAACAATACGGGCAAAATGTCTAAGAATGATGACATCTCCCTTTGCTCGCAAGCACACACGCACGCACGCACACACACACAGAGGCACGCACACACACACACACAGTGACACACACACACACACACACACACAGAAGTCCTTCGGATGAGACTTAAAACCAAGGCCCCATGAGCAAATGCATGCAGAACATCCTGCGCACATATTAAATCCTGTTCCGCTTTTTGTAAGAGTTTGCCATTGTGTGCCGGTGGGAACAGATGATAAGATTTCTAAAACTGCATAAACATGAGGACTGGATGTAAAAAAAAAAAAAAAAGCACATGTGTGCTTATTCCATTATCCTTGATATAAAAGAATAATAAATAAATAAATAAACACACACACACTCACACACACACACCAACTAAGACATGGACAAAGAAGGAAAACAGAACAGACAGACAAAAAGACATACAACACAGACAATACTTCAATGACAGGAGAGAAACAGGAACAGAGACATAGAGAAATAAACAAGTCACATGGAGAAAGAGAGAAAGGGAGAGACAGACAGACAGACAGACAGACAGAGACACAGAGAGAGACACAGACACAGACAGAGGCAGAGAGACAGAGAGAGACAGACAGAAGAACAAAAAGAAGTAAGGGAACAGGATATAAATGTTATACTAATACATCTTGGGAAGAGAAAGACAGAAAGGCACAGAGAGAGACAGAAGACTTCAGCCTGGCTGACAGAGAGCAGACAGACAGTTGTGCACAGACAACAACCCTGACAGGAGTGAGTGAGCAGTGAGCCCTGACAGGAGGGAGTGAGCAGTGAGCTGACAGTGAGCCGTCTTTACCAGAAAGTCTTGCAACAGTCTGACTGTGCACTGCACAGACCTCACAGTCACTGCCTGCCCTGAACCTCCACTGAACAGTGCACAGGGGGGACAGCTCAGCACCACCCTGTGGAACACATCATCATCATCATTACCATTGTCATTATCATTATCATCATTATCGTCATCATTATCATCACACTTTTAAATACACATGGAGGACAGCGTAGCATCACCCTGTGGAACACATCATCATCATTATCATCATCATTATCATCACACTTGAACTACACACACAAGACAGATTAGCATCACCCTGTGGAATACATTATCATAATCATGATCATTATTGTCATCATTATCTTCATTATCATCATCCTTATTATCATCATAATGATCATCACATTTTAACTACACATGGAGGACAGCCTAGCATTACCCTGTGGAATACATTGTCATCATTAATATCATGATCATCATTATCGTCATTATTATCATCATCACCATGATCATCACACTTCAATACACACAAAGGACAGCTTAACATACCATGTAGAACATAACATCATCATAACATACATCTTTCTATGAACAGGAAATACCTGCACAGTGGTTGGCTGAATCATGCTGCCATTCACAATAGTTGGCTGAATAAAACTGTTTACACCAAATGAATGGTTTCACAGTTGTTTACTAAATACAGCTGTTTAATATTAATCATTATTACTATCATATCATCACCATCATCATCATTATCATTTTCGTCATCATCACCATCACTACCATGGCCATGATCATGACCATAATCACCATCATGATCATGATCACCATCATCAACATCATGATCTTGATCATCATCACCATCATCAGTACCTGAGCACAGCATCTGGCACCACAGTGTCCCCATCATCTCCACAGAGCTGCTGCAGCAGATGGTTCACAAACCACAGCTCTCCTCCCCCTTCCTCCTCCTCCTCACTGATGTTGATGGTGTCTGCTGTCCAGGCACTCTGCACCAGTCTCTGACAACAACACACTATGACTTGACACAACAACACACAATGACTTGACACAACAACACACAATGACTTGACATAACAACACACAATGACTTGACACAACAACACACAATGACTCCACAGGATGATGGAATAGGCACTCATGTGCTTTTTTTCTACATCCAGTACCCTGTTTGTATGCAGTTTTGTAAATATTATCATTCATTTCCACAGGCACACAATGGCCTACTTTTCCAAAAAGCGGAACAGGTTTTAACATGTGTGAAAATATGTTCTGCGTATGTTTGCACATGGGACCTTGGTTTATAGTCTCGCCTGGACTTTTTTTTTTGGGGGGGGGGGGTGGAGTCTGCACTGATGTTAACTCCAGGGGGAAAATTTCACCTTGAATGGGATTCAAACCTGGATCAGCAGATCACGAGTGTAATGTGTAATGCTCTAACCAACCAGGCTATCCTGTCCCCCTATATATATATATTTTTAAAGTATTGCATTTCATTTATTTCTCAGGCTGTGACATGCACACTGACACTGACAGAACATCTTGAGCACATGTTAAAACCCATTCCGGTTTTTGGAAGAGTGGGCCATTGTGTGCCAGTGTGAACGGATGACAGAATTAACAAAACTGCATACACACAGGGACTGGATGTAAAAAAAGCACATGAGTGCTTATTCCATTATCCTCAAAATAAAAGAAGAAAAGAAAAGGAATGAGACATAGAGCAGGGAAACAGGATCAATCACTCACAGACAGGAGGCTCAGCATCTGCTGAAGGGCGTGGGGGTTGACATGTAGTGAAGAGGGGTTGACATGGAAGGACTGCTGACACAGTGTACACTGCCCTGCTGCTGTCTGGCTCCTGGAAATATGTGGACAATATGTTGAACACATCATGACTGGTAATATGTGGACAATATGTATTGGTGATATGTGGACAATATGTATTGGTGACATGTGGACAATATGTATTGGTGATATGTGGACAATGTGTATTGGTGATATGTGGACAATGTGTATTGGTGATATGCAGACAAGTATTGGTGATATATGGACTATATGTATTGGTGATATGTGGACAATGTGTATTGGTGATATGCAGACAAGTATTGGTGATATGTGGACAAAGTGTATTGGTGATATGTGGACAGGATGTATTGGTGATATATGGACAATATGTTGATCACATCATGACTGGTGATATGTTGCAATATATATTATCACACAACCACAACAAGCAATAAGTTGCTCAACAATATATTGAACACATGACACCAATTCTTAAATAACATCTTTAAAGAAAATCCATTCAAGATCAGAGCCTTAAAAATGAGAGAAAAAACCCAAACAAACAGTTGACAGCTTACATAGGTAAAAGGTAAAGGTAAAGGTGTCCCATAACCTTTGTGGTCGTACGGGAGTGAGGTGTCACAGACCTCAGCTTCTCCAGGGGTCAGCATGTTGAGGGCTGAGCCCATCTCCTCTCTCTCGCTGCTTTACCTTCCCTGACCTTAAAGAGGGCAGGTATAAATTTACAGCTGGGTGAACTGTACTGAAGCCAAGGCGCGCAAACGGTCACCCATCCAACTGGTAACCACACTCGACGCTGTTTAACCCTTACGCTGGTTGTCGCGACTATAGTCGCGCATCTTTCGTATGCCGTTGACTGGCAGTCGCGACTATAGTCGTTGGGGGGGGTAGGTCACTTTGACCGTTTACAGTTATCATTCTTGGATGGGAAACCTCTTTGTTCCACTGTATCTCATTAGCATATTCATGAGAGAGGCCCGGCAACCTGTTTTTGTGTACTTGGAAGTAGTTTTAGAGTACGCGATCGCTAAATATACTCGGCACTCGGCGAACCGATTTCAAACTCGGCAAGATGGCAGCGCACCGAAACACGCCACGCCAACGCAACTTGTTTGCTGAATACTTCGACGATTTGTTGGGAAATGCGAACTTCGATGAAGTAAATCCAGAAGAAGATGACTATCTGGGGAGTTGATGCTGACTGGGGATCTGAGGGATTTAGATCAGGCTCCAAACAACCGCGACTTTGACGGCGACGCTCGATCTGGCTGGAGTAGTGAGGGAGATGGAGGTGCTGTTGTCAACATGCCGTTTCAGCGTCCAAATGCGCTCAATGTTGAGAACTTTCCAGTAAATCCTCAGCCCCTAGACTTTTTCCAATTATTTATTGATGATGGGGTGATCGACAGGCTGGTTGTGCAAACGAACCTGTTCGCTCAACGAAAGATCGATGCAGGAGCGTTGAAACCGCACTCACGGTAAGTACACGAGCTTTGATCTAGAGTTTTTCACTGTCATATAGATTCAGTTTTCTTTTTCTTTCTCGTTCCTATTTCTTCTTCCTTTTTTTTTTTTGTATTGTTTTAGAGAGATATTTTCATGTAGATTGTGTTCATAATTAGCAGTTTTTATTCATGGTAAGTGTTACAAATAATCAAGTAAAAAGTGTGTGTGTGTTTGTATGTTTGTGTGTTTGTATGTATGTGTGTGTGTGTGTGTGTGTGTGTGTGTGTGTGTGTGTGTGTGTGTGTGTGTGTGTGTGTGTGTGTTGAGCCACTATATTGTGTTTTTTGTGCTCTGTTGTGTTGTTTTTTCAGAGTTAGAGATGGGAAGAGTTTTTGTTTGTTAGATTGTAGATATATATCTACAGAAGAAACAGCACACAAACTTGACTCCAGTCATCAGCCAGATGAATTGTTTGTGAACTTGTTGGAGTGTTTATGGATGCATGGCATATTTGTTATTATGAGTGTGTGCATTATGTGTTTAGTTTATTTTGAATGTTTGTGACATTTTGTGTATACTTTATTTTGTGTATGTGTATTTTATTTTATGTTCTGCATACTTTCACACACAGGGATTCAGTTTATAGTCTCAACTGAAACACTTCAGTGTGTGTGTATGTAGTGTGTGTGTGTGTGTGTGTGTGTGTGTGTGTGTGCGTGTGTGTGTGTGTGTGTGTGTGTGTGTGTGTGTGTGTGTGTGTGTGTGTGTGTGTGTGTGTGTGTGTGTGTGTGTGTGAAAACAGTATAGATCATTTATGATTATTTTTATTTTTTTCAGGCTGCATCGCTGGTCAGATGTCACAGCAGCAGAGATGCGGGTCTTCTTCTCCCTGGTCATCTTGATGGGCCTGGTCCTCAAAGCCTCCATTGAGGACTACTGGACCCAGGATGAAGCCACCTCCACTCCCTTCTTCTCCAAGAACATGTCGCTGGTGAGGTTTCAGGCAATCCTCAGCCATTTTCATCTGGTGGACAACACCCTAAGTGATGGTTCTGACCCGCTTTACAAAATCCGGCCATTCTTTACCCATCTTCGTCTGCGATTTGCTGAGGTGTACACTCCAGAGCAGGACATCAGCTTCGATAAAGCAACTTGCCCATGGAAAGGGAGACTGCGCTTCCGAGTGTACAACCCAGCAAAACCAGACAAGTTTGGTATCAAGCTGTATGAGGCCTGTGAGGCAAAAAGCGGGTATGTCCTCTCTATGGACATATACCAAGGGTCCACGCCATCTACAGATGTGACCGAGGCACTTGATCTTGAAGAGGGCCTGAGTACCACATCTCGGGTTGTGCTGGGTGTCCTGGCTTTTGGAGGTCTGCTAGACAAAGGCCATAGGATCTACATGGACAATTACTACACCAGTCCAGAGCTCTTCACCCAGCTGTACCTCTTCAACACCTATGCCTGTGGTACAGTCCGTACAACCAGACACGGCATGCCTGAGGCCTTTAAAAAGCAGAGGCGACGAGGTGACAACATCCAGCTGACACAGGGGCAGAGTATCTTCCGGCACAACGATCATCTCCTTGCGGTGAAGTACCATGACAAACGGGATGTCAACATGCTGTCCACCATCCACCCACCGCAGGAGATGAAGCTGGACAAAAGGAATGACAACGGAGACTCCATCTGGAAACCCCTGTGCATTGTCAACTACATACAGTGCATGGGGGGTGTAGACACCTCAGACCAGATGTTGAAGAACTATTCCCTTTTGAGGAAGACCAACAAGTGGTGGAGGAAGCTTTTTTTTTTATTTGTTCACGGTGGCAATGTGCAATGCCTACCATCTGCACCGGAAGTTTGCACCTGTGAAGCTTTCCCACCACGAGTTCAGGAGGCAGCTTCTTCATCAGCTGATTGCCTCTGCCCCTGATGCCCCACAGCCTGCAGCAAGAGGAAGGAAGGCAGCCAACCCACCCAGACGACTGATTGGGACACACCGACCAAGCTTCAATGTGGCCAAAGTCGGTGCCAAACGGAAGCATCCGGCACGGGATTGTGTTGCCTGCAATCGAGCTCGTAAAAACCTGGTGGGCTTCAAAAGGAAACAGTCCAGCTACCAGTGTGAGCAGTGCCAGGTTACTCTGTGTATTCCCGTTTGTTTCGAAGTCTACCACACCAAGGTTGACTATCTTAGAGTCCTGAGGGAGCGTGCTGCAGAAGAATAGCCTTAGGTGAATCATGGTGCAGGTGACAACTAATTACAGAGGCTCACCTGTACAACATATACATGGAGTGTTTCTTTGGAAAGTGTTGTGCTATAATCTAGTTTATTTTTCTTGTGTGTATCTGAGGCAACCAGTTATTTTTTCTTCATATATCTTTACCAAAAAAAAAAAAGGAGTTTTTTTGTGCGGAAGCAGAACGGACATTTTTACCTGGATTTGTACCTAAAATTTATTCAACTTATATCTGTGTATTGGACCCTGTAGCCTGATATGTGGTGGAGAGTCAACATCAAAGAGACTTTAGCATCTTGTGGTGACTAAATATCCTGTTTTTGGTGACTGTGGAGTGTGTTATTCTTACCTGGACCTTGCGCTGGGAAAAAAACCCTGTTTTTCTACATTTCATCCAGGTATGTGAACTATTATGTTTTACTAACCCCCTAAAAATGTGTTTGTATTGTTCTTTGTTCAATTCTGAACAACTTTTATTCAATATGTATTGTTCAAATATGCATGGAAAGAGAAATAAGACAGCATTAAAAAAATGACCGTTTTTCTGTGTTTTTCTGTCTGTTAATTGACCGGTGGCTGTACTAAGTATAGTGTGGAAGTGGGCCAGTGTAAGGGTTAACATTGGCTGGGGGAAAGCGAGCGCTCTGACCACTGAGCTATCCCATCCCCTACATACAATATAAAAAATCAGCAAAAAACAAAAAAAACACTGTATAAAAGGGAAAAAAATACCAGACAGAAAGCTCACTTCCTCACCTGGACATGGCCTGGAGAAGGGTGTCCATAAGAACACAGCAGGTGTGCTGCAGGTGTGAGTGGCGTCCCTCTGTGTCACTGGATGATCCACTGCCTGTCAGGTGACTGATCATGGTGGCATGGTACGTCTGTCTGAACAGTCATACATTACTGTTTGAAAATAACATCTGTCTGAACAGTAATACATTACTGTTTGAAAATAACATCTGTCTGAACAGTCATACATTACTGTTTGAAAATAACGTCTGTCTGAATATAACTTCTTCTCTGAACAATCATACATTACACTGTGAAAAGACAAATCATTAACAAGAGAGGTATCTCATGACAGTGCATTGTATTGTATACCACTTCAAGTCATGGCACATACCTATGTACAAACAGCAATACATGATAACATACTAAGCGTTATGATGCCACACTCCACACCCCAATATCTCAGTACAGGCAACAACACACAACAACACACTTGGCATCACGACTCTTCCTACCTTTCATAACATAGCACTCACCTCTGCAGTGGGGACAACACGTCTGCTGCAGGCTCCACCCCCAGCTCAAAATGCACCCAGTCAGCCAGCATGGGCCTGTGCTCTGCCAACACCTGCTGGAATGGCTGCGAGGCAAAGAGGGCTGCCATGATGGACTCTGCCTGCTCCTCCTCCTCCCCCTCCCAGCCCCTCTCCCCCTCCCCTGTGGCTGAGGGAGGCAGGGATGGTGGGGGTGTCTGCTGGGATGACTGCCAGGGTCGTGACCATGGAAACACCCGCCAGGCCAGCAGACAGGTCTGGAATCAGCGATTCGAACAAAGTGTGGACGATTCTGGCCAGGAACTGAAGCAGTCTGGAGCAAGGTACTGTTGGGTTTTGTCCTGGTGTTAATTTTTTACTTTGTTGTCTTGTTCATGTGGACTTTGTTGTGTTGTTCATCTTCTTTGCCAGCCAGCGTTCTTACTCTTGTATTACCCACACAATACATTACCAGTATCATGCTGCTATGAGGCCACTAGCCAGAAGAGCCCTGCACTGCTGCAGGGTCACTTCAGCAGTAGTCAGTGGTGCCTGTTCTGATTCAAGATAACCTGGATACAACCTGCTAAGCCCCTTTCTGATGGAATCAGTTTAATAAAAATTGATAATCAACGATTCTCATGTAGAACTGTGTTTCAAACACACAGAAACAGACACACACAGAGACACACAAGCACAGACAGACACACAAACACACAGATGCTGATGCCAGACCAGCACCCCACCACAGATCTTTCCTTACACATGGCAGGTAGATATCACAGACAATGACAGCAGCAGACTGACTTACCATGACCACCAGGTGAGGAGGTAACACAGCTGCCAGGTCAGTGCTGTCAGCAACACTAGCACTCTGCCCTACAAACACCCACTGTAGGTATTCTCCCAGGAACCTGAAATCATCACATGCACAGTGTATGAATAAAAAACAGATTAGAATGTTGTTAGACATAATTGGATTTCTTTGGATATTCATCTGTCTCAGTTTGTTGTTGAGATTGTGTGTGTGTGTGTGTGTGTGTGTGTGTGTGTGTGTGTGTGTGTGTGTGTGTGTGTGTGTGTGTGTGTGTGAGTGCGCGCACACATGGTGTGTGTGTGTGTGTACCTGTCAATCAATCAATCAATCAAATTTTTATTTCCAGATGGTACATTGAGTAAGCATTGACTTGCTTTTTTCCATCAAGCCATCTATCTAAAGAAAAGAAAAAAATCAAAACAACTGCAAAAAACAAAACAAAGCAACACAAAAAACCAACAAAAATCAAAGCAGAAAATCCCTAGCAAAACAATCAAACCAACAAAGAAAGAAAAGGGGAAAAAAACAAACAAAGAAACAAATAAAACAACAACAAACATTTCACTAACATTATTTAGCTAACATGATTTCAACAACCTTAAAATAGAATATGTCTATAGATAAAACAAGCAACAACAATAGCAACCAAAACAACCATAAGAGGAGAAAAAACCCCCCCAAAAAACCAACAAACCTCCCACTCAAAATTCATACGCACGCACGCACGCACGCACGCACACACACACACACACACACACACACACACACACACACACATACACACACACACACCTACACACAACACACACACACACATACACACACAAACACACACACACACACACACACACACACACACACACACGGTTTGCACTCATCCACTCAGCACGTATACTCGTACGTACATGCATACGTTTAGAGTCTTTAAAAAATCATATAGTGTCAAAAAAACAACAACAAAAAAACAAACAAACAAACAACAACCCCCCCCTCCACACACACACACACACACACACACACACACACACACACACACACACACACACACACACATATGCTTATATCAGATACAATGTAACCAAAAACCATTATTTAAGACTTAAAAAAAAAGAATCCATAAAATGTCAATAAGCAATTTATGTCAGATTAAAATATCTCTATACTTCAGTTCATACTTTATATTTTTAAAAAGAAATTAAGGAAAAAACAACAAACGCAACAATACCTTATAATAATATCCATCACCACTGAGAGGAAATAACATATATACACTAACAAACATACAATCAAACAAAAGAAAAAAGAAAGGGAAAAAAACACACACACACACACAACACCAAAAAACCCCCCAAAAAACAGAATACCAAAAAAAAAACACCAAACAAACAAACAAACAAACCAAAACAACAAAAAACCCCAATCCACACGGATTATATGTTAGAAGAAAGAAAAGAAAAAAACAACAAAAGCAACAATACCATATGATAATACCCATCACCACTGAGTGGAAATAACATAAACAACGTACGCACATGCACACATTTAAGGTTTTTAAGAAAAATCAAATAGTATCAAACAACAGCTTACAACAGTTACAATGTCACCAACCATTATTTAAGACTTAAGAAAAAGAATCCATGAAATGTCGATAAGCAACTTATGTCAGATTACAATACCTCCATACTTCAGGTCATATTTATATATTAAGAGGAAGAAAAAGAAAAAAACAAAACAACAACAACAGCAACAACAACAAAAACGCAACAATACCATATGATAATACCCATCTCCACTGAGAGGAAATAACATATACACTAATAAACATACCAACAAACAAAAAATAACAAACAAAAGCAAGGAAAAACCAAACAAACAAGAGAAACAAAAACCCAAAACAAAACAAAACAAAAGCAAAAAACAAAAAAGCACAAAAAAAACACAAAATTGGGAGGGGGGTGGGAACAGATGGGGAGGGGAGTATCAAGGAGGAAGGGGGAAAACACAAGCAGCAAACAGAAGAATTATGATGATTTATGATTATATTAAAAAATCAAATCCCTACACATATGAACAAAAACAAACACACACGCACACACAACAACAACAACAACAACCAGAACAAAAAAGTAAGGCCTTATCCACTAATCAAAATGATATGAATATAATAGTGCTAATAGTCCCATTAATAAAAATAATAAAATAAATTAAAAAAAACATTTATACTGAAACTTTTGAACTGGGTAGAAAAAAAAAGAAGCTCCATCTAGTCATCAAATCAGTGGTTTGGTTTTCTCCTTTTGAATTTGCAGAATATACACATGTTTACATACATCTCTTATTCCCTATCCTGTTCATAAATAAATTATTTAAAAAAATAAATAAGAATCTTTCTCCTCCTTTTCCCCCTTCCACATACATATATAGCAAGCAAGGTGAAGATTTTTCAGTCACAGTAAAACCACACATGAAAGATTTTTCAGGGTGAGCAGAGAGTACCAATATCTTTAGTCTGTTCTAAATATGGTTGATTGGATTCATGTTTAGTTCTTAAACATTTTTGCATAAGCGCATTAAGTGATTTTTCAACTGATTTTTGAACTGATTTTTATTTATGATACATTTTAAATGTTTTGGGAGCTTGTTCCATAAATCACTACCTGAATATAGGAAGCTTGTTTTGTAAAGATTGTTTCTGGGTCTGGGAAATGTTAGTAGATGGTTATGCCTGTGTTCATTAATTTTGAATCTATTGATGATCTTGGGAGGGGCATTTCCATTGACAACTTTTTGTACAAATAGAGCTTTATTTAAGTAAAGCCTGTTTTGGAATGTAAGAATATTTGTTTGCTTATAATCATTGATGGTTAGGGAGCTTGCTTTTAATAGGACAAGTTTTAGTGCTCTTTTATATAATCGATGAATGAATTTCAAATTAGTTTCACTGCAGTTGTCCCAAAGAGATGAGGCATAGTCAACTATAGGCAAGATGTGTCCACAAAAAAAGAGTTTGTGTGAATGATCATCTAGAAAGTGTTTTATTTTTGATAGCTGGTGTACCTTGTTTGTAAGACGTTTTCCTAATGCCATCACATGGTCAGTCCAAGTAAGATTTGTGTCGATAATTACACCCAGAATCTTGTGTGAGTCAACTTCTTCAATAATTTTTTGATCTATCAACAGAGGTTGAAATTTACTTTTCATTTTTTGCCTCTTTTGTCGTGCTAGTACGTACATACTCTTAGTTTTTTGTGCATTTAAGGACATATGGTTTAATTGAGTCCAAGTAATCAATTTGTTGATATTGTTTTGAAGTTTCGAGTGTCAGTCTGTGGGGGTCGGTATCACTACAATAGAGAGATGTGTCATCAGCAAACATTTCACAGCTACAATCTAGAAATAAGGGTAAGTCATTTACATATATTGAGAACAAAAGAGGACCCAATATTGATCCTTGTGGTACTCCATATTTAATAGATACTACTTCTGATGTTTGATTATTTGCAGTTACCAGCTGCTGTCTATCGAACAAAAAACTTTTTAAAAGATTGATTATTTCAGGTGTTGTGTGTGTGTGTGTGTGTGTGTGTGTGTGTGTGTGTGTG
>CM060325.1:4763644-4768644 GCA_030674155.1 Stramonita haemastoma | reverse complement strand
CTCTGTTCTCTGTGGCAGTGGCAGTGACGGCGTCTGTCAGCTGTCTGAGGCGGTAGGTCAGCTGTTCCTGGGGTGACATCATCATCTCCTCCACCCCATCTCCTCCTCCTCCACAAACACACCTGACAGACAGCCACACACACAGACAGATATACATTCAGGTGTTTGGAGAGAGACACACATACACTGACAGCCAGCCACACATACATACACACAGACATACAGGGTAGACACACATAGACATCTACAACCACCATCACCATCACTACTACCACCACACTCCTGGTCAACATAGATGGCAGAGGTGTGGTGTGGTGTGGTGTAGTGTAGTGTAGTGTGGTGTAGTGTGGTGTGGTGTGGTGTGGTGTGGTGTGGTGTGGTGTGGTGTGGTGTGTAGTGTAGTATAGTGCAGTGCAGTGCAGTGTAGTGCAGTGCAGTGCAGTGTAGTGCAGTGCAGTGCAGTGCAGTGTAGTGTAGTGCAGTGTAGTGCAGTGTACTATAATGTAGTGTAGTGTAGAGTAGTGCAGTGCAGCACAATGCAGTGCAGTGCAGTGTAGTTTAGTTTATTTATTCATTCTTCAATTTCAAGGATAATGGAATAAGCACTTGTGTGCTATTTTACATCCAGTCCCCCTGTGTATGCAGTTTTGTCATCTGTTCCCAGAGTAGTGCAGTGTAGTTTATGGTACAGTACTATAGTGTACTGTAGTGTAGTGTACTGTAGTGTAGTATACTACAGTGTAGTGTAACGCAGTGTAGTGTAGTGTAGTGTAGTGCAGTACAATGCAGTGTAGCAATGTGCGGTGCAGTGCAGTGTAGTGAAATGTAGTGTAGTGCAGTGTAGTGCAGTATAGTGTACTGCAGTGCAATGTAGTGTAGCATAGTGCAATGAGAGTGCAGTATAGTGTCGTGTAATGTAGTGTACTGTAGGGCAGTGTAGTGTAGTGTAATGTAGTACAGTGTAGTGCAGTGCAGTGCAGTGCAATTTAGTGTAGCATAGTACAATAGAGTGCAGTATAATGTAGTGTAGTGTAGTGCAGTGTAGTGTAGTGTAGTGCAGTATAATGCAGTGTAGTGTACTGCAGGTTAATGCAGCCTACCTACCTTCCAGCAGCAGCCTGGTCTCTCTCCTGCAGTCCTCTTCATAGCGGAGGAAGAGGGAGGAGGGGATCTTCCCCGCTTTTCTCAGCGCCTCAATCAGCTTCATCCGGCTGTCCGCCTTGTCTGGCAGCTGTGTATGTGTGTGTGGGGAGGGGAGGGGGGAAGGGAGGGGGGGAGGGGGGGAGGGGGAGAGGAGACAGAAGAGACAGCAACAGACTTTAGTGACTTGTCTTCTGAACTTGATTTTTTTGTATTTTCATTCTTAGAAAAAAAGAGAACAGAATGGTGAATACAGTTTGGGAATATATGGCACGGGGAAAGTGTTTGTCTAAGATGAGAAAGGGGGGACAAAAGCTTCAACTATGTTTGAAGAAAGGGGAACAACACACACTGTCTTTTATAAAATAAAAAAATTTTTTTTAAGACAGACAGATAAAAACAGCTTAGTATACATGACATCATCAGTAGATAATCTTCCTTAATTTATTTTACATTGATAATTATTGCAAGCTTGACCCATACACACTTTCTCCATATAGGCAAAAAACGGGGAAGGCAGGATGGGGGGGGGGGTGAGGCTGAGGTTACAGGCATTTATCTATGAAATGGTGCAGTCAAGTTACACAAATATGCAAGCACATACTGACACACACACATGGCCACAATCAAAGAAAAAATAATATGATAATGATAATGATAATAAGGTGGACAGGACAGCCCAGTGGTCAGAGCACTCGCTTTCCCAAAGTCAATGCTAAGCAGCATCAAGGGTGGTTACCAAGTGGATGGGTGACTGTTTGCGCACCTTGGCTTCAGTGCAATCCCCCAGTTCACCCAGCTGTAAATGGGTACCTGCCCTCTTTAGGGTCAGGGAAGGTAAAGCAGCGAGGGAGAGGAGATGGGTGCCACCCTCAATATGCTGGCCCCTAGAGAAGCTGAGGTCTCTGACGCCTAGCTCCCCTACGATCACACAGGTTATGGGACACTTTTACCTTTTAATGATAAAAACAGCAGCAGCAGCAGAAAATTAATAACAAACATGAACAACGACTATCAACTCACATGCCTTGGTTGCAGCAGAGCAGGCAGAAATTTGCCCACATAATATGGCTTTCGGAATATGCTGCACACACACACACCACATAGTACGGCTTTTGTAATATGCTGCACACACACACACACCACATAGTACGGCTTTCAGAATATGCTGCCCACACACACACACACCACATAGTACGGCTTTCGGAATATGCTGCACACACACACACCACATAGTACAGCTTTCAGAATATGCTGCACACACACACACAAACACCACAGAGTACGGCTTTCAGAATATGCTGCACACACACACACCACATAGTACAGCTTTGAGAATATGCTGCACACACACACACCACATAGTACAGCTTTCAGAATATGCTGCACACACACACACAAACACCACAGAGTACGGCTTTCAGAATATGCTGCACACACACACACACAAACACCACAGAGTATGGCTTTCAGAATATGCTGCACACACACACACACCACATAGTACAGCTTTCAGAATATGCTGCACACACACACACAAACACCACAGAGTATGGCTTTCAGAATATGCTGCACACACACACACCACATAGTACAGCTTTCAGAATATGCTGCACACACACACACACACCACATAGTACAGCTTTCAGAATATGCTGCACACACACACACAAACACCACAGAGTATGGCTTTCAGAATATGCTGCACACACACACACACCACATAGTACAGCTTTCAGAATATGCTGCACACACACACACACACCACATAGTACAGCTTTCAGAATATGCTGCACACACACACACAAACACCACAGAGTATGGCTTTCAGAATATGCTGCACACACACACACTACATAGTACAGCTTTCGGAATATGCTGCACACGCAAACACCACACACTTCTTTCTTTCTCAAGGTACACCATTATTTATTTTGTGGAGAGAGAGAGAGAGAGAGAGAGAGAGAGAGAGAGAGAGAGAGAGAGAGAGAGAGAGAGAGAGAGAGAGAGAGAGAACAGAGACAGAGAGAGACAGACAGACAGACAGACAGACAGACAGAGAAGGGTGAGGAATAAAAAGAGAAGAAAAAGAATGGATTAAAAGAAAACAGGACAACTGATAATAAACTTGTATTCTTTGAAAGGCGACAGATTATGGACAATACTTGTTTCACCCCACCCTTGAAAAGACAGAGAGAGACAGAGGGCAAGAGACCAACATAACAGAGAGAAACATGGCTGACATCAATGCACCACAAAGTCAGTGATGATCATCACACAGAACATCAAAGGGAACTACAATCAATGTAAGCCCAATACAGGTAGGTAAAAGAAATATGACAAACACACACACACACACACAAACATATATGCAAATATACACACTCAATGCATCCATACATACACACATACATACATTCAAACATACATACATTCATCATACAAAAATGCATACAAACTACCCACCTGGCCTCCATAACAGAGGTGGGCAGTTTACCAGAAGATTCGAACACAGCCACTGCTTTTTCCACATCCTGCATACCCGCCTCTCCCTGCACACACGCACGCACGCACGCACACACAAATATGACTGGCTATCAGACAGTACTAATAATAAATAAAATAATAAAGCTGCTCTTTGCTGCTGTAGCTGCCTTTCTTACATGTTCTCCTATAATATTCATTTATCACTGACATAAATAGTACACCACTGTGTGGACAGCACTGGCTTGCAGTGAAGTGTCCATTTCGGAAAATCAACAGTTACCTCCCTTGTATTCATCTCCTAGTCTTGCCTTGCTTCTATCAAAGTAAAACATTTTCTCCAGACCTTTATTTTGTTACATCAGGTAAACAATACAGAGATATACAAAAAATCACACCAAAACCACACACACCATAACAACACAAGTCAAATTCAAAGGCAGTACACAAACAGCAGCAGAACGGTACAACCTAAACAAGCTTACAACTTCCATGAATAACTTACAAGAAAAAAACAACAAAAAACAGACACAGCCACACAAAAATACATAACAGAAACAGTAAGAAAAAAAGCCCCACACACTTAGAAGGTAAAAAAACAAAAAACCACCACACATATTCCTACACAAACAAAACTAGAAATACCAACCAAAAAAAAACAAAAAACAAAAAACCCCACACACTTAAATAAGGGAAAAACACAACCACACACACACACACTCCTACACAAACAAAAAAACTAGAAACACCAACCAAAAAAACCCACACTTAAAAAGGTGAAAAAACCCAACACACACACACACACACACACACTGCCCCAGAAGGGCAGAAAGAAGATGTTCCTGACCGGTCCTGAAGCGTTCCCTGGCTCCGTGTAGATGGCAGCAGTGGTTTCTTCCAGAGGCACCTGTCAAACAACACCTGACTGATCACACATCATTAAACAAACAGGTATAAAAAAAACAATAAAAAATAAACAAATGAATAAATAGTGTGAAAACAAAATGACCACTACAATTTTTCTTTTTAGCAAGAACACATTTTTTTTCACTTTGACCTGACAGTAACCTTTACTTTAATTAATTTCCCCTCAATGTTTCTTGAAACTTTCCACCAATTCATCATCATGGATGAAACCTGGTCATGAATATCTAAGATTTAAGGTGGCTGGAACCCCCCCTCCCCCCCTCAACCACCACCACCCCCATCCCTGTAAGTAAAAGACAAGGCTTCTGATTTCGTCTTTTCTTTCAAATTCATAACAGTTCCCAGTGATAGATCAGACTATAACTATAAACACACACACTCTCTGCTCAATGTGTCAGTAAACAACTGTCATTTTCATCTTGGTTTCTGTACATTGGTGGGGGGATGGG
>CM060325.1:4718644-4761144 GCA_030674155.1 Stramonita haemastoma | reverse complement strand
TCATCTGTTCCCATCGGCACAAAATGGCCCACTCTTATGAAAAGCAGAACAGGATTTTTTTTTTTTTTTTTTTTTCCCAGAACACAGGTATAGTCTCATCAGAAGAGTGCTAAGTTTAGCGCTCTCCTTCAATTTACAAAAGTCCAAGTGTGGTCAGTTCCTGCTATAATCAGTACCAGCTAGCCCCATCTGGGCTGGAATGGGATGGATGGATAGCAGCTGAGATGGGGAAACTGACAGCTGTGGATACAGAGGATTCATGTTGTGGTCAGCGGTGTGGCTTCTGGGTTGTGTTTGGAGGTGCATGGTACTCTGTATTTTTTTGTATTCTTTTATATCGAGGATAAGGGAATAAGCACTCTTGTGCTTTTTCTTTCATCCAGTCCCCGTGTGTATGCAGTTTTTTAAATCATGTCATCTGTTCCCACCACCAGAACACAATGGCCTACTCTAACGAAAAGCGGTACAGGATTTAACGAGTGCGCTACATGTTCTTCAAAGAACTTCTGTGCATTCTGTTACTTCATGATCATGTACATTATTTGACAGGTAAACACAAACCACATGAACTCTCCCTATTTCGTAAGTTTGCAAAGAAAGCAAATGAGCCAAGGAAAACCTGTGACAGCGGAGCGTACATTGTGACACAGACAAGCCACCTCACATCACTGCCATTGCCAGCAACCAATCCTTTACTTTATTTTCTTAATACATCATACAACGTAACAAAACATACTACATGATATGATAATTTAAAAAAAAGTACAATATACTGAACTTCATATAACATGAACGTTATCATAACAATATCATATATACATCACACACAGTGTCAGCTGCCATCCTTACCTGAACATCTGTAGCAACAGAAGAACAAACAGACAAGAAAAACACCTAACAACAACAACAACAATAATAATAACAATAATATTAATAATAACAATAATAATAATAATTTTAAAAAAGATAAATAATAACACATGGAATTTATATAGCACAATATCTTGCAAAAACAAATCAAAGTGCTTGCATTCGACCTATACAACACACACGCAACCAATAAAAATTCATACTTTTCACAAATTGGAACGCACACACACAAAAGACAACAATACAATCATCCTATCCTATTTCAAGCTATCCAAAAATTCTCCCATGCCATGCATACATGGCAGCGGCCATCTTCACCTTGAATGTCCTTGGCGGCAGAGGGGAAGCAGACGAGAAAGGTGGCGAGGAAGGACAGCAATGTCTGCCAGTTCACTTCCTGTTTGTCCAGAATGCGGTGAAGCATCTCCACCACCTCCCCACTCTCAAAGGGAACCAGCAGCTGAGGTCACAGCAACACATAACAGCAACATATCAACATGGATATCATATTATGGCACAGTAACAGAATCCACCAATCACTGACTGACTGACTGGAGTTCACAGCTCACACTACAAGGGGAACATTTAAATCATTCTCTGTCAAAAGCAACAAAACAAATATTTTATATTTTATTTTTTTACATTTTATATCACTTTATGTAACAGTAGATTTCTCTGTGTGAAATTCCGGCTGCCCTCCCCTGGGAGAGTGTGTCACCACAAGAGCAGCGCCACCCAATACTACTTTCTTTTTTCTATCTGCAACTGTATTTGTTTCCCTATCAGAGTGGTTTTTTCTACAGAATTTTGCCATGGACAACCCCCTTGTTGCAGTGGTTTTTTATATGTGCGCTAAACAATGATGTGTAACACACGGGACCTCGGTTTATCGTCTCATCCGGGAGACCAGCACCCAGACCACCACTCATGGTCCAATGGATGGAGGAAAAGCTTTGGGCCTAAACGGCACCAATACAAACACAAAACACAATAGCAGTCGCAGAATAGCATTTTAGAAAAACAGACCAACAGCAATTAAAAAAATGAGGTTTTTTTCTTAAAAAAATATACATATATATCATACAAAACTTAACACAGATCAAAATGATACAAATACAATTTCTATATACTAGCACATGCACACATACCTTCTATACACACATTCATACATAAATAAATACATGTGTACACACAGACACACACACACACTAATACACACACTTATAAACAGACCTGTTTGTACAAAGTCTTGAAGTGGTCAGAAATGTTGGCCGATTTCCACTGTGCCTGTTTCTTCAGAGCCTCCGACACTGCAACATCACAACAGCAACATCACAACAGCAACATCACAACAGCTACAGGTCAGAGCTACATCCCACATCACAGCAGGCTACTCCACACCACCGTCAAGTGTGTAACAAGTCAGGCCCAGCACATCCAACTTGGGCATAAGAGAGAATTGTTATCTTTTAATTCTGGAATAAAAAGGCAGGAGAATGGACCAAGAAGGCAGAAAATAGACAAAGGAGGTGACAGGAAGAAAAGAAACAAAGTGAGGGATAGAAAAGAGGGAACTTCTAACCAGCTCAAAATTCCCAGATTGTGAGGATTCTATTCATACTGACAGGCCCCCCAGCATTCCCATGAGGGACTGAACCTTTAAGTTAGAAATCAGCAGGAGGCAGGATAGCCTAGTGGTTAGAACATTCAGCATGTGGTGTGATGCTGCTGGTTCAAGCCACCACCTAGTCGCCCCATTCAGGGGATTCTGTCCCTGGATTTGACATCAGTATCCACTCCACTCCCCTAAAGTCCTTCAGAAGAGACTATAAAGCGAGATCTAGTATACAAACACATGCTGAACATCTCATGCACACATTAAAACCCGTTCTGCCTTTCAGAAGAGCAGGTCATTACGTGAAGCTAGGAATGGATGACAAATGTTTTAAAAAATTTATGCACTCTGGCGTCGTGTTTAAACACCCATCCCCGAAGCTGGGATGTGGCTGCCTTATTGGTATGTGAACGGTCACATAGGCAAAATCTCACCATTTGTGAACCTTGGAGCTCTGGCCAAGGAACAATTTTTAAAATGATATATGTAAATACACACTTAAATAGGGGGCGGGATAGCTCAGTGGTCAAAGCGCTCGCTTTCCTCCAGTCAAGTTAAGCAACGTCAAGTGTGGTTACCAGTTGGATGAGTGACCATTTGCATGCCTTGGCTTCAGTACAGTCCCCCCCAGTTCATCCAGCTGTAAATGGGTACCTGCCCTCTTTAGGGCCAGGAAAGGTAAAGCAGCAAGGGAGAGGAGATGGGCGCTGCCCTCAATATGCTGGCCCCTAGAGAAGCTGAGGTCTCTAACACCTTGCTCCCCTACAACCGCCTAGGTTATGGGACACCTTTACCTTTATATATAAATTTTTTTTTTAATTGAAAGGAGAGAAACCTTTCATGTTGTGCCTGTGGCTCATGATGAGGGAGACAGTGTGGGTGCACATCTTCTTGAAGCTGACGTGGGAAATGTCGGCCGTTTCTCTCCACAGGTCTGTGTGCAGTAACAGGTCTGCACTCTCCATGTGCTGATCCAATAACCCTGCCCCACACAGAAAACAGCAGTAATAACAATAATGATAGACAGCAGTAATGATGACTGACAATAACAACAACAACAGACAGACAGCAGTAACAACAGCCAGCAGACAACTTCTCTCATTCTGAGTTGTCTAATAACCTAACCTGCTCTGTCAGCAGTCACACATGTTCTTTGATCTCTTCATAGACGGTGTTTCTATTACAAAAAAAAAATATATATATATATATATATATATATATATATATATATATATATATATATATATATATATATATATATATATATATATATAAAAATTATATAAAAAAAAATTTTAAGCAGAAAAAAAGCAACACAATAAATCATGCAACTCTAAACCTTACACAATGAATAAACCATGCATGTAAAGATCCACTTCTCTCTCTCTCTCTCTCTCTTACACACACACACACACACACACACACACACACACACACACACACACACACAAAGTCCACACACACACACAAAGTCCACACACACTGCACACTCCCATGTCTAAAGCCTGAAAAACAAACCAGCCTTACCTCCTGTGACACCATCCAGAATGCCAACACAGACCTGCACACACACACCAACCCAAACATGTACACACAGCAACAGTGAAGTCAAAGTCAAAGACAAATTTTTATTTCCAGATGGTTCCATTGTGTATGTGTGTGCATGTGTGCGTGTGCGTGTGTGTGTGTGTGTGTGTGCATTCATTTATTCTTTTAAATATCAAGGATAATAAAATAAGCACTCATGTGCTTTTTTACATCCAGTCCCTGTGTATATGCAGTTTTGTAAATCGTGTCATCTGTTCGCACCGGCACACAGTGGCCTACTCTTCCAAAAAGCAGAACAGGTTTTAACATATGCGCAAGATGTTCTGCGTGCGTTTGCACGTGGGACCTCCGTTTATAGTCTCATCCGAAGGACTTTTGGGGAGAGTGGAGTTGGCACTGATGTTAACCCCAGAGGAAAAATCCTCTTGAACGAGATTCGAACCAGGGTCAACAGATCATGAGCGCATCACTCTGACCACCAGGCTATCTTGTCCTGTTGTTTCATGTTCTCTATGTGTTCTCTCTTATACAATGCATCAACCCTATTTACACACCTGCAAACATGAACAAACTTTTCCTACAATCAGTGTGTGTGTGTGTGTGTGTGTGTGTGTGTGTGTGTGTGTGTGTGTGTGTGTGTGTGTGTGTGTGTGTGTGTGTGTGTGCGTGTGTGCGCGCATACATGTGAGCGTGCATGTGTGTTTTGCACAATAACACTTTCCATATTTAGCAAAAGCTAGGCCACAGAAAAGGCAGATTAAAGAACATAATCAAATTTTCCATTTTACAGAAAAATTCTTTCCAATCATTTTGTAGGGTGACTCAGGGTTGTCTTAAAAAGAGAAAAGATGGAGAAAAATAAAGATACCTTCCGAAACACTGCATCCTCTGATTTTTTCTCTGGAAATCCGTTCTGCACCAAGTGACAGCATATTCCTGCAACATAGACACACAGAAAAACAAATGAAGAAATGGGGAGAGAGAGAGAGAGAGAGAGAGAGAGAGAGAGAGAGAGAGAGAGAGAGAGAGAGAGAGAGAGAGAGAGAGAGAGAGAGAGAGAAGAGAGGAGAGAACAAACAAACAAAACCCCCAAAACCCCACACAGACAGAAAAAGCAAAAATAGCACACAGACACAGACACAGAGCCACTAGTGAAATGGTGTGCTTATTATTTTTCCCTAGATAGATGGCTTGATAAAAAAAAATGCAAATCGATGCTTATTCAATGTACCATTTGACTTTCACACACACACACACACACACACACACACACACACACACACACACACACACACACACACATACACACACACACACACACACACACACACACACACACACACACACACACACACACACACAAAACACACACACACACACACACACACACAACAACACACACACACACAAAACACAAACACACACACACACACACACACACACACACACACACACACACACACACACACACACACACACACACATCAGTGCTGACTCTATTCTCCCCCAAAGTCCTTCGGATGAGACTATAAACCGAGGCCCTGTGTGTGAACGCACGCAGAACATCTTGCGCACACATTAAATCATATTCCGCTTTTTGTAAGAGCAGACCATCGTGTGCCGGTGGGAACAGATGACATTTACAAAAATGCATACACATGGGGATTAGATGTAAAAAAGCACAAGACTACTTATCCCATTATCCTCAATATAAAAGAATAATAAAAAAAATAATAAAATAAAAATAAAATAAAACACACACACTGTCCCTGTCACACCAAAAGCTGAGCTAACACCAAAGATGTATACATGTGTAATACCTGACAAAATGGTGTGGTTGAGGGTTCCCTGTCTGGCTGACACACACAGCTGAATCAGCTGCTGGGTGAGGTGAGCACACTGCCCCCTCTCCCTCAGCACACTGCACACACAGACATCAAATAGTCAGTCTGTCAGTCCATCAGAGAGCAGGCCAGACTCTGGACTTTTTCAGTGCATGGGCAAACTTTATCTGTCCTCTAATTCTTGAACCGCATTGATCAAAACGTTTTGTAGCAAACAGTATCAACAGTCAAAACAGATTTTTCTGACTGAAATTCAGACTGCTCTCCTACCTGAAAAAATCAAAGGAAACGTCTTGAATGAAACGCTTGCACAAAGGGCTATGTGACAGTAGTCCTACTACAGGCAGATATGGCCAGTCTAGGCACCTAATGCCGGTAATGGCTAAAGACCTCAAAGGAAATGGCAAGGTCCATTCACATGGCTCCTTTCTCACAACACACATTGAAATGATGGGTTTTCTTTCTTTCTTTTTTGTTTTTCCTTAAAATCTGTAGTTTGCTGACTTGGAAGGTTTTTGGTTGGTTGCTTGATTGTTTATATGACAAAGGTTTGTGTTTATTCACTTCTTTGGTTTTAGACTGTTGCTGGTTCTTGTTTTGGGCTCTTTTTTGTGTGTGTGGGTATGGGGTTTTGGGGTTTGTTTTTTTAATGAACAAACCTATATATGGGTTAACTCTGGCTGCTCTGGGGTTTGAACCCAACAAAAAGCTCCAGTACCCAGATTACTACTGAAATTCAGTTGGACAAGAGGGAGGGGAAGGAGGGAGGAGATACAAAAATCAACCTGATTGTCATGACACAATAAACATCTATACCGTACTTCAATCAGTGGAAAAGATAACAACCAACATAATATACTCACATGTCAAAAAATGTTTTAAGGGATACAATATTGTTTGTGTGAAGCTGCCATATCACTTCAAGAGGTAGATGTTCCTGAAACAAACAAAGAAACATTGAAAACACCACTTCATGAGGTAGGTAAACAGGCCTGAAACACAAACGTGGAAAAGTGCTATGATAAACTAAACTAACTTAAAACATCATACCAACCAGTGTCAAGCAAAATTGAGGAGAAGGCCTAGCTAACTGAGTGCTGACTGTCACAACAGAATCCTTTTCTGCTGTCTTGGTGGTCACGACAGCCCAGAATGACCACACAGCAATGACCAATGTACAACTACAAGACGAATGAAAAATAAAAAAGACATATATACAGTACACACTTTGCCGCAGTTTTCTCACAGAATGGATTCATGACACTCTCTGTGCATAATATACATACACATACATGAATCTGAGCAGCAAGTATACACTATACACTTACACATTCTAGCATTCTCATACAATTCAGTACACATGCCTGCCATCTGCCAGCCACTGCACCACCATTTTTGCACTGCTTTCTGTTCTAATTTTTAATCCTGTTTGGACAGGGTTGTTTTTTTTTTTAAGTACTTAACATTCAACAGTCTATAGAGTCTCTCCATTGAAATCAACTACAAGAAACAAACAGAACTCCTAACAATAAACAGTGATAACAAAGGAATTTCAAACTTGAGCTACTACTGACCCACAAAGATGAACCCCAACCCTCCCCCTCCCCCCACCTCCCCTTCAGAGCAACAGAGCGGTCAGTTACATGTGCATGTATATCTTGGTCTGCAAGATATAGGGCTATATGAATTCCATGTATTATCATTATTATATGGTCCCCTGGGTAACAACAGCTTCTTTTCAAATGACACATTCAGCTTGCTGATCATAGCACATTTGCATGATCGCATGCAGTTTTGTATTATTATTACCATCATCATTATCATCATCATCATCATTATAATTATATTATTATTATTATTATTATTATTATTATTATTATTATTATTATTATTATAACCTTCAGGAGGAGTGCGAGGGTCTGTGACCACTTGTGTGACTGCTGTTCCTTCAGGGCCTTGAGCAGAGACAGCACAACACCCAGCTGTGTCTGTACAGTCACCAAACAACCTCTGTCTGTGTCAGCCATTTATTTATGTATTTATTCTTTTATATTGAGGATAATGGGAATAGGCTCTCATATGCTTTTTTGTTTTTTTTACATCCAGTCCCCGTGTACATGCAGTTTTGTAAATCTTGTCATCTGTTCCCACCTGCACATAATGGCCTACTCTTACAGGCATGCACACACACACACACACACACACACACACACACACACACACACACACACACCACACACACACACACACACACACACACACACACACACACACACACACACACACACACACACACACACACACACACATACACACACAGAACATCTTGTGCACATGTTAAATCCTGTTCCGCTTTTCGGAAGAGTAAGTCATTGTGTGCCGGTGGGAACGGACGACACAATTTACAAATCTGTTACACACACAGGGACTGAATGTAAAAAAGCACAAGAGTGCTTATTCCATTATCCTTGATATAAAAGAATAAAATAAAATAAAATAAAATAAAATAAAAGAAAAGAAAAGAAAAGAAAAGAAAAGAAAAGAAAAGCGGAACAGGATTTAATGAGTGCGCAAGCACAAGCCATGATGTCAGGTTCTTTCATTCACTCTGCTGCAGGAACTTTTTTCAACAACACATCCTGCCCACTTTTTTTAAAGGGTCAGTTAAAAAAAAGAAAGAAAAGAAACTGTACCCTAGTTTATGCAAGTTTAAAAACTGATAATGAAGACATTGAGTAATTACTGTCTCCACAGAGAAAAGCCCTGGGGTGTTCCTACACTCTTAACCAAATCAAACTGTTCAAGGGGATGTTTTCCCCTGAAGTTAACATCAGTGCCGACTCCACACCCCCCCCCCCCCCCCCTTCCCCCCAATCCTTTGGATGAGACTTTAAACTGATGTCCTATGTGTGAACGCATGCAGAACATCTTGCCCACACATTAAAATCTGTTCCGCTTTTCAGAAGAATAGGATATTGTGTGCTGGTGGGAACAGATTTCACAATGTACAAAACTGTAAACACACAGGGACTGAATGTAAAAAAGCAGAGGACTGCTTATTGTATTATCCTCAATATAAAAAAAAGAATTAAAAAAAAAAAGAAAAAAGAAGTATTTCATTATCCTCAAAATGAAAGAAAACAATTTTTTTTTAAAAAACCCAAAAAATGTTTATGAGAAGACATGACAACTGCATACCCTCTGTGGAGGTGAGAGCAGGCAGGTGTTCTGACCCTGGTCCTGTGTTGCTGTCTGGCCATGGATGACCTCACGCAATCGCTGTACACAGCCGTCTGCAGACAGCAAGGCTCCTGTGTCACCTGTGCTGTGCAGCGTAGACTGTAGCAAATCTGGAAAAATAAGAGCAACAGCACCATTTACTGGTTCACAGGTATGATGTGATACTGAAATATATATTGATCATGTCCTATATGTTTAGGAAAGTGCTCTATGATGAAGTTTAGGGTCAATGAAAGTCTACCTGTGCAAAGTGTGTGCAAATCGTGCATGCATGCAGGCATGTGTGAATATGTTTACCAAGTGTGTGTGCGTGCACGTGTGTGTGCGTGTGTGTGTGTGTGTGTGTGTGTGTGTGTGTGTGTGTGTGTGTGTGTGTGTGTGTGTGTGTGTGTGTGTGTGTGTACATGAATACATATGTATGTGTATTTAACATTTTGTATACATGTCAGTGTGATTGCTCCTCTTGCACTTCCACTGTTCCAGGCAATGTTCATTTTGTTATAGTGTGTGCTACTGTCAGTACATACGATTTTAAATTCAGTGATTAACTGTCCAATTTGAGGGTCTTTTTTAAAAAAGTCATTGTCATGCACTCTATCAACTGATGGACAGTGATGGTGTACAGAGGTACAAGCAAACAGAGCGACATACCTGATAAATGAGATCCACTGTAACTTGCCCCGCCATCATTCTCCTCTTCAGGTTGGTGTGATGCTGAACGCTGTTGCAGTGTGCAAATCTGCAAATATTATAACAGCAAAATAAAACCAACAACATTAACCACTATGATTGTATGAATATGAAAAATGTAATGCTGTTTCAGCATTTGTTGTCCTAGATTTATGAAATTGTCCCCTTTTTTCACACACTGCTGAAGTGTGTGAATCTGCAAATTATACTACATAAGCAAAAATACCTATGATAAATGTAATGTCATTTGTTTTCCTGGGCTTACAAAATAATTCTTTTCCTCACTGAAATGCAGAGACAATACACAGCTTTCTGCTATTCCTCCTTTTGACAAAAAAAAATAATCAAGGACACTTCTGCACCTGTGTACATACTAAATCCAGTGCATTATATCTAGATATTAAGATAGAAATTACTTTTTTTTTTTTTACTCCAAAGGTGGCTACATTTTTCCAGAGTGGAGAGTTAGTAGTTACATCTGAAACAGTATAAAAGTTTCACACACACACACACACACACACACACACACACAGTGACATACAATCATACACACACACTCACACTCACACTCACACACACACACACACACACACACACACACACACAGAGACAAACACAGTGACAAAAAGTGATACACACACACACATACACACACACACACACTCACACACACACACACACACACACACACACACACACACACACACACACACACACACAAAGTGACAAACACAGTGACAAAAGGTGATACACACACACACACACACACACACACACACACACACACACACACACACACACACACACACACACCTCAGAGAACAGGCAGTGGGCCTGGGCAGACAGCTGGGCCTTCAGCAGCTGCTGCAGCTGGTCTTTCACACCCACACCAAGCCGACTTCTCTTTGCTGGAGGCTCATCACCTGCACAACAGAAAAGAATTATCATTGATAATGAATTTTTCGAACTCTGCAAAATCTGATGAATAAAAAAACAAAACACATGACATGGAATCACAATAGAAAACATATAATGATAAATGTACACTCTTCTTCATTTTATTTTTTACTAAGTTTTTCAGTTTCTTATTTCTCTTGATGTTTCTACCCCGACTTTAACTTGTCCGGGCCACGATACTTCGATAGAAAGATTTATTCTATCATTGTATCAATAGCAACAACAAAAATTAATAAAATCATTCATGTAATTCAGTCCCTAAATCGGAAATCTCCGTTGAGCCGTATAATCACAATTCATGTAATGATCAGATCTTTCCGTGGATGGGGGAAACCCGTGGATGACACCCAATTAAAATCTGGTGTGAGAGAGTGCCGACCTTACACTGAGAGTTCTGCTACGTAGCCTATAATGACCATTAATTTTACATCGATATGTTTGGGGCGTACACTCTTTTTTCACCATCATTTCCTACCACGGTTCCCTGGATACACTTATCTTGAGTAAAACTGAAGAAGGCTAATCTTCCCAACAATGGAAAAAGTTTATGAGCATCACACACCCAACGTTAAACAAACTGGATCCATGGATTTAACGGTTTAATATCAACTGGAACACGCCGCAATGTTGTCATTATCAACCAGACGACATTCCCGCGTTTGTCTGACTAAGTGCACACGCACCGGAAATTATTACCAACCAATCAAGTCTTCAATTCTACTTCCTCTCATAGTAACAAAATGTCGTACTTGCAGACGAGTGCGATCTCACACGCACAGCGTGTGCGACGTTTGTACAAACAAGCAGCCAGGCAGCTTGAAGCCCTCTATGGATATCATAGGTAAAGTCTATAATCTGTAAAATCTGGCGCCTTTCAGAGCTGCTCGATGCACCAGAAAGTAGAAAGTGTGATGTCCTGAACGTCCTCTGTTCACTGTTGTGTTTTCGGCTGCTAGTTGACAGTTGAAACCTTCCGTTGAGCGTCGAGGGCCGGCTTTCGTTTTAGTTACGGAAACGAATAACTGCCTGCCAGCATTTAACAGACCCAGTGATGATAGTGATTGAGAATTCACTGTCAAGGCTTATTTGGATTGATTTGTGTTTTAGAAATTTAGAAGGCCTATAAAATCGTTAGACAATGTGAATATTATAACATATAGAAAGCAGAACTTGTGTGTGTGTGTGTGTGTGTGTGTGTGATGCACATAATTGTGGCGCTCCACCACGAAATGAGTCGCTTAGCACATAACCCACTTTTCCGCTAGGAGCCATTACAGGCAGGTAGGGTCAAGTTGGCAATTTTGAGATTTTGATTGATTATTAAAGTATAGCCATTATTCTACCTTATAGTGAAATATCAAATCATAATTTTGTTTCCTTTTGCCTTTAAACGTGTTTTAAAAATACACAAGCCCTCATTCTGACCACCTATTAGGATGCTAAACTTGTCAATTTCTCATTTTGTCATTTCCTGCAGTCTAGTATTTTAACTTGCAATAACTTTTCCTAGAATTGTCCGATTTTCAGTCTGTTTTTTGTATTGTATAGCCATTTTATTGCAGTTTGACAACATGCCAATAACTCAAAATTGACCTCTGGTGCAATGCGTCTCATTATGTGGTGGAGCGTCACAATTATGATATATGGGCATGTGTTGGAAAACATGCATGTGTGCCTAGTAATAGTATATGTGGATAATCCAAAAAAAAAATATAGGTGGTTTCTTCTCTGTGTGTGTGTGTGCGTGTGTGTGTGCGTGTGTGTGTGTGTGTGTGTGTGTGTGTGTGTGTGCGCACATGTGGATTTACTTTACTATTTAGACAAGTACTGAAGTAGACAGTAACAGGGTTCGCGATAACCGGTAATTGTCGGTATTTTACCGACTGTAAACAGGGAATACCGAAAAATTTCGAAGCAGCCGGTACCGCGTACCGGTTCTGTTTGCCTGTGACCGATTAGATTTCCGTCTCAAAAAAAAAAAGTCTGAAGTGACGTTTTCTGACAGTCTGTCATGGGCCTGTACTGTCCTTACCGCACCTACCCCTTCCCACCCCTTTCAACGACCATCTTTAGCGCCAGCCTCATTATTAGCCTAGCACGCAGAACGGCAAGCTTTACTGTGAAAGAATAGAGCTTCGCGCTCTTCTCGGCATGACAGCGACTTCCATTCACATTGAGTAAATGGGGCCTAGATTTATTTATTCTGTATTCTTTTAATCTTTTATATCGAGGATAATGGAATAAGCACCCCTGTGCTTTTCACACCCAGTCCCCGTGTGTATGCAGTTTTGTAAATGTAATCCGTTCCCACCGGCACACGATGGCCTGCTCTTACGAAAAGCGAAAAGCGAGGGTCTATGACTATGAATTTGCGCGTTGCTTTCAGAGAGAAGAGTCGAAAACCAAATCTAAATTGAACAAAGATCTAGATGAGCGCTAAGCATAGAAACAAAAAGAAGAATATAAGTCACACGAATGATGCCATGCAAAACAACAGACTGACACGGATAGTGGCACAGGCGCTAGAAAAAAAAACCTATTTCCTGCGTGGCTTCGTGCCCAAGAAGCGAGTGGCAGCAAGCAGCACGGCAGTCAAAGTCTGAGAGATTCGCGTTCAATTTAGATTTAGTTTTGCTGCCCAACAATCCCCCCCTCCCCCACCCCCTCACTGATTAGTTTCGTTTTGTTCACAGTACGTACCGGATTTTATTTTCTGGGGACCGATTTTGGGGGAGTTGGTCAAGATGTCTCTGAAATGGCAACTGGCAGTACCGGTTTTAAAAAATCCTAGCGCGAACCCTGAGTAAACTGTGTAAAGAGATTCAAGAGAGTAATCTCCTTTGCAATAAAAAGTTCTGAGCTACAAATAGAAGAGCACTAGCTCAGTTTATTGAGAAGAATTTGACAAAAGCGCAATCTGTTCAATCTATCATGATTTATAGAACTTATAGTTCTTTTCAGAAGTAGCTTTACCAGTCATCCTCTTAATAAAGAAAACAAAAGCAAAGAAAAGGGTGCTCATTTTGAACAGTTTGTCCAGTACGGTTGACCATCTGTCTGGAAGATCAATGTAGTGTTTATCATATGTAAGTTTTAACTAATATTAATAATACACTATGCAGATTATAATAAAATAAGTGCACACAGTGTTCATTTTCATATGTTTTTGTAAACTTGTATCATGTATTTTGCTTTTGTTCTCAATGAATCGGTCAGCAATACTGACTGGTTTGACTGTTGGTTCCAGACATGTATTCCGTTACCATGCAGTGGTGCTGAGGGCGCGGTTTGATGAGAACAAAAACGAGGTGGACATGAGGGTGGCCAAGAAACTGCTGATGGAGGGAGAGAAGGAGCTCTTCCTCAAGCAGCATCCTCAGCCTCTCAAGTGTAAGTGTCTGACATTGTGACAAGCTGATGATGTTGGGATACTGATGGTAGTCTGGTGGTTATAAACTCATCTAGAAAATGAGGGGCCCTGGGTTTCATCCCAGTCTGAAACTAAGCTTTTACTTTGTTAAAGTTTAGACCAAGAGTGTTGTTCAGCATGCTGATTTTATAATGAGATAATAAACAGAAGTTCCATAGAATTCATAGCAACATGCATTTGATTTGACATATGCAGAGGAACCTACTTGAACCTGTAGCCAGTATTCCTATTCCTGAGAGCGTGCACAGGTGAAAGGAGGTGGTGTGGTGTAGCCTACTAAGAAAGAGAAGAATGGACAATGAATTTAACTGTGCGGGGAAAAAATATTTATATGTTTGCTTGTGTTGAGGGAGGTGGCGAGAAATGCTACATTAAGTATTCTCAAAATTTTCTGCAAGAGAGGTCATGGGAGATGCTGAAAGTGCTGACAGTAATGTGTGTTTGTTGACAGTTCCTTTGTCCCCTGGTGGTGTGGCCTATGCCAGAGAGCCCCATGTACCTGACTGGGTAAGTAAAAAGGCTGTGAAGCGGGCAGTTTGGACCTCCTAGAATTAGTACTAATTCTGGCTGAAGTTTTATTGTTGATTTGCAAGAATTCTTTGCAAAATTGTTGGGATCAGCTTTTAGCTCTTTAGCTCTATCGTAAGTATATGTGTGTGACAGATGTTTTGTGATTTTTTTTCAGTGGTGGTAGACTGTGACAGATTTTCATGTTACACTGTATTTGTTTCTTTGGAAGGCTTCTCATTGGGATTCTGCTCTATCTACTATGATTGTTTCCTGATAAATCATTAGAACACCAAGTCACAGTGTTCACGTGTAGCATTAAATACCATCACTGTATCAGCTCTTTAAGTTTTAGGCCATCTCTTTTTGTATGGACATTTCATTCCACAAACGTGTGTGTTCTAACACCCAGGAGTCGCCAACACTGTACTAAATAATAAATTTTAAACTGCAAAAAGTTTATTTACTGAATTCACTTATCAACACTACAGTGCATGTTAGTACCTGAGGTTGATAATGTGAAATTTTAGTGTAATTTCACTTTGAACTAACTACATTATTTTAAAGAATAATCTCTTTTACAACTCGGGAGCGAAGGGAATTAAAGCTCTTCTGGAACACTGAAAGGAAGGGAATGAACTACTTACAGAAATGTGCAACTGAAAGAGATAAGGAACATTTCACAGTCTACAGTTTCATGCTTTAAACATCTCACTGTTCCAAGCCAAAAGAAAAAATGCACCTGTAAGCTGCAGCTTGTATCAAATATGACAGGTCAGAAGATAGATGTTTTACATCACAGTATGTTTGTTTTATTTTTTGCACAGTTGCTGGACGTTTGGCACCCCTATGAGAAGGCACAGTACCCAGAGTATTTTGCTCGCAGGGAGATCAGGAAACGGGAGTTCATTGAACGATGGGAAAAGAAATACGGCAAACCCGACCCTGATGCAGCGCACTGATAGCAAGATTTGTATACACGTGTCATTGTCTGGTCTTGTGCACTTAGAACCTAGTGTGTGGACAGAAAGGTTATTTCGCCTCTGTGGACAGCAGAGGAGACAGTTTCTCACAATGCCTGGTTAGCTGCATACATCACAGTGGTAGCAGTAAAGTCTATATCAGAAAACTCTGCCTGCAGGCTGTGTAGCTGTGTATACATCTGCCAGACCTGCCTGTAGTATGCCTGAAAGTCAGCAGCTATGTGCTGTTCACACGGCACGTAGCTTTGAAATTGAACAGGAGGGAAATAGGCTGGGGGGAGGTGTTGAGATCTTAGTTGTACAAAGAAGTATGTTTTTGTAGGAGTGTGTATTTTAAGTTCATCTAATTTTATTGTTGCTGTCCACCTTGAAATAACAGTGTGGTAAACATTACTGTTCATTTTGATTATTGATTAAAGAAAATATAAACTTTTTGGATTTCTCTTTGTGTTGTTTGACCCAGATGTTCTTAATCAATTGTGTGTGAAAGAAAGAGTTGCGTTGTGTTACATCACCCACCAAACTCATAAATGAAGACAGATTGAAACAGCTATTTATGCACAAAATGACAATGACTTTTAAGTTTTTCACAGTCTGAGTCAATTTGACTGGGGTTTTTGGTTCCCTCTCCGCCCTCCCCGTTCCTCGATTTGAGCACTGAGATTTTACCAGTGGTAAGATTTTGCATATGCGACCATTTTTATCCACCATTAGGGTATGACTGGTTTAACCCTTGCTGAACTATGCATTTTTGCAGGGCACACATTCAGGGGACGGGATAGCTCAGTGATCCGAGTGCTCACTTTCCCCAAGCTAAGGTTAAGCAGCATCAAGCATGGTTACCAATTGGATGGGTGACCATTTGCGCACCTTGGTTTCAGTACAGTCCCCCATTCACCCAGCCATAAATGGGTATCTGCCCTCTTTAGGGTCAGGTAAGGTAAAGCAGCAGAGAAGAGGAGATGGGCGCCACCCTCAACATGCTGGCCCCTAGAGAAGCTGAAGTCTCTGGCACCTCACTACCCTATGACCACGTAGGTTATGGGACACCTTTACCTTTACCCTACATTCAGGGTAGAAATCTGCCCATCCTTTTAAGGAAGAAAACTTGACCGATGTATTAATTGTGGTTAAGATTTGCCCATATCACTTATTTAATGAAACTTACATGGCGCACTAACTAGGGAAAAAACTACTAATGATGCTCTGTTGGCCTCTTCACTGCGGCTGTCGAGAGCACTCAGCAGGTGGCTGGCTCTCATTACAGTTGATCTGTTGATGATGTCATAGACAAACTTGGCTGCTAGCTGATCTTCGTCTTATTCTTAGTTAGGTGATCGGTTTCTCATGCAAGTTTCATGAGGAGAAAGTGAGGACTGAAATATGCAAGCTTGAGCACATGCAGGTATGCACAAGTGCCTGCCTCTGTGTGTGTGTTCATGAATTCATGTGCATGTGTGTGTTTCTCTATCAGAGTCACCTCTTTTCTGCAGAGTTTGGCCAGGGACAACTCTCTTGTTGCCGTGGTTCTTTTACATGTGCAAAACGTGCAAATTGCATGTTGCCCATGGAACCTCAGTTTATCGTCTCATCCTGAAGACTAGCACCCAGACCATCTCTCACAGCCTAATGGCGCCGCTGGAGGAAAAGTTTCAGGCATAAACGGGGATCAAACCCGGATTTTTCCCTTTCTAGACTGGTGCATGAGGGAGAAGAAGGGATGTTGAGGGAGAGGAGGAAGAAGAGGAGTGCTATGAGGACTGTGGTTTGGAGAAGAGGATTGTTCAGTGTCAATAGCCAAGAATGAGGGAGGAGGGGGGGTGCATGAGGAACACATAATAACGGTACACAAATAAAAAGCACAAGTTCTCCTCGCCCTTTCTGAAATTATGCAAGATATAGGCCTAATGCAAATTGTTATTCAGATACTATTTGTACACCTACAAAGACATGCGTTGGGTCTTATTTCTTGTGGCATGTGAATATAAAAGGTAAATTATACAGGGTTTTTTTTCTTTGTGTTTATTTGGGGGGGGGGGGGGGTTGTTATTTATTTGTTTTTCTATTCATCTTCACAGCCAGAACGAGAAAACCCAGGCCCTGACAAATGTTTCTTGAAAACCAGTCACGGAGAACTCTGTTTTACTGGTAAACCTGAAACAGAGAGCACCAGCATACACTGAGCAAATCACGTTTCCATGGATATGCATTTGGTCTGGTCCTACATACCAGTCTTTCCATGGAACTCCCTCTCCTCCTCAGAACCAGATACATTAATGAATACTGAGAAAACTTGAGATAAAGGATCACTGTTAAACAAGAACACACACAAAGGATCAGACAGCTATAACAACATATCCCTGGCATCTATTGTATTCTAAAAAGCCAGAGATGGAGTAGCAGTTGTGTACCTGTTATAGAGTAAGAGCAGGGCGTTCCCAAATCCCACGTGAAGCATGTCTTTTTCCCATTCCACATGACCTACATTGGTGGCCTGGATGCTAGTCTTTAGGACAATAAGACAATAAATTGAGATCTCATGTATTACGCCACACAGAAGGAACACATGACAAGAAGGAAACTTTCACATTCAGGCTCAGTTCTGTGCAATGCAAAATGCTATCATCACAGGTAAACAATACAGACCAAGGGAAAAAAGATGATGCCTGTGAGAAATCTGCTATGGCTTCAAATGTTACAATAAATGTGGTGTACTGAACTTTCGGGTAATTTACAGACTAAAAACATTCAGCCATAAAAAGTGCCAATTATCAGATATTTAGAAAAAGTTTGTTGAAATAACAACTTGCGGATGACCTAATCATCAATTAAATGAGAGAAAAAGGAATGAACACAAGTCTCAAACAAGATCACACACACACACACAGAGCTGCATTATGTGTACATTCATTTATTTTCTTTCAATAGCAGAAGCAAAACAAGTTTGTTTCAGAGTCCAGTTTACTTTGACAATGGCATGATGTGATTGTAAACAGGTAGTGGAATCAACAACATTATTAAAAGAAAAAAGAAAAATCAACAGTCTTTGTGATCATTCTCGACAGTATCAAATCCATCACTACAAATGCAAGTGAGATACACTCAAGACACGATCACTCAATGACTTCAAAACTTGCTACAGTCTCATAAGAGGTGAAATATTTGAAATCACCTCCCAGAAAATCTAATATGACAAAACTCACTGTTTTCTGCTGTTGGGACTTGTTTTGGGGTTTTGGGGTTTTTGTTTTTTTTGCTTTGGTGGTAATGGTGGAAGTGCAGTTTTTTGTCATGCCATTGTTTTGTTAGGTTTCATATCTTGTTTTCTGGTTCACAGTTCTAATGAGCAAAGTGTTCAAACTTCTGTCAGTTTTGCATTGTTTTTCAATGAGTAATGGTGGCTTATAAAAGAAGGGAGTGCAGGCAATGAAGTACGTTAAGGTTTCCAAGCAAATGGAAATTAAATTGTGCGTGTGTGTGTGCAGCTGTTGTCATCGATAGCCCTTGCATTTTCTTATTCCCTCCCCCCCCCCCTCCTTTCTTCAAATTCCTCTTTTTAGTGCTGCATTCACATCACCACATGTGTGAAGATTTCTACACACCTGATAAACCATACATTCTTTCAGCAGTGTTTCAAGCTACTCATTGCAAGTACTCATATTCATAAAAACATATAATTATGTGGTTGACATAATCATTATTTTAGTTATAAATGTGTTTGTTTTATCCCTGAGATTCAGTGCAACGATTCAATCCAAAACAGACATGAAAGTCACACTCCACTCTCACACACACACTTTTTGCTTTGTATAGATCTTTTTTTTTTTCATCTGTATATGTCTGTGTGCCAATAATCATTTCTAAGTAATGTTCTATTATAATTTTTTCTTAGTTTTTAATTTGTTCCATTTTTTTTTTATTACATAGATATGTATCATTGCTTATTGAATGTACCACCTGGGAAATAAAAGTCTGAAGATTTAAACACACACACACACACACACCTTTTTATTACATTATATATAGATCTGTATCATTGCTTATTGAATACCATCTGGGAAATAAAAGTCTGAAGTTCCACACACACCCACACCCACAACACACACACACACACACACACACACACAGAACACAGCCGCAGGTCACGTCTCCACAGTGGAAGGCACAGTGTCTGCATCATGCTGAAATATAATCTGAGAACACACTGCATCGTTGGGAATGAACACAGTCTGTCCCTCACACGCAGCACCTGACGAAGCGTCAGTCAACGTGTCGTAACCGACATTCATTGCGATGTTGGCAATCTCATAATTGACGGGGTTGTTGTTATCTTCCGTAGCGATGACAAACTGCCCACTCTCTAACACGGACTGGAGCTGTTCCGAACTGAGGCCGGCATCCACAATGAGGCTGACGGTGTCCGACATGCGGCGGTCCTCCCCCTTCAAAACTTCCCCGTAGTCCTTCTCCTCACAAACCCCCCCCTCCAGGGCCAGGGTGCTGGAGGCTGGGGCCTGCTTGGTGCTGCAGGTGGCTCGGTACACTGTGGCCTCGTCCATGGCGTGGATCTTGCCCAGGTGGCGCTGCAGGTGGTGCTTGTGGCGGAACCCGTAGCTGCACAGCGGGCAGACGAAGCGCCCCGAGGTGGTGTGGGCGCGGTAGTGCGCGCGGCACATCATCTGCGTCTTGAACCTCCAGGTGCACCCTGGTAGTCGCAGGGGTAGGGCCGCGCGGTGTCGTGCACCTGCCGGTGCTTCTTCAGGGTGGCGCGGTCGTTGTAGGCCGACCCGCACACCTCGCAGATGACGCTGTTGTCGTTGTGCAGCTGGCGGTGGGTGTGGATGAGGGCGTTGATGGAGGAGGTGAAGTCGCACTGCCCGCACCTGTACACCTTGGCCTGGTGGGTCTGGCGGTGGGCGGCCAGGTAGGCCTTGGTCTTGAAGGCCTTGCCGCAGTCGTCACACAGGAACTTCTTCTCCGCCTTGTGGATCAGCTGGTGTTTCCGCAGGTACCGCAGTCGTCCAAACACCTGTCGACACAAAGTATGGCATCAAACATGAACTCTAAAAAAAAATACTAACCTCAAAAACCAACTCAAGACAACAAAAACAAATATATGCCAACACCACAACACTAGCATAAGACACAAACTCTTCAACTTCTGTGAAAAAAAATGACAAGATTTCTTCAAGCACTGCCCCCCACCCTTTCAAGGGTTAGTTGTTTTTTTTCTTCTTCTTCGTTGAACGCTCAGACAGCAATTATTGTTGTCTGTTATATGAGCAAAAATGCATCATGCTGCTGTTATTAAGCGCCTGACAAGTCGGGCTCAGTGCATCCAACTTCAGCATAAGAGAGAATAGTTATCTTTTTAGTCAATCTAGAAAAAAGGCAGAAGAATGAACCAAGAAGGCAGAAAACAGAGAAGAAGGAGGTGATAGGAAGAAAAGAATCAGACAGAAACAGTGTGATAGAAAAGAGGAAATTCCCAGCACAGAATTTCCATAACTTGAATAAATTTACCTAGAGCAGGCATAAGCAAACTGACTCTTTCCAACAGCTTCACAGACCCTATTTAGAGTAGCTGAACCCCTTAGACTATAAACTAATAGAATAATATTAAAAAAAAAAAAAAAAAAAGTACCATGTCATGGTTATGGTCTGTCTATGGATTACTCTACACTTACCTTTACCAGTACAAAAAACGTTCTAAAGTACACACTCATACATATGTTTAAAAAAAGGAGTGCTCACCTTGTCACATTTGCCACAGGGGTGGTACCCTGGCAGATCCTGTCTCTCCACACCCCGATTACGATGAACATTATCCCGTTTGCGTTGTCGTGCTAACACTGCTAAGAAGTCCGACATTTTCATCACCTGAAACATGATACACACTCAGTGTAACTAGGCATGCCCTAAGAGCAGAGAGGATTAAAACTAGAGTAATTCAACTGAGAACCTACTCTATTTGCATTCTATGAATATATCATTGGTGGCTGCTCTGCAGCAACAAGTGGATTCCTTATATTATTATTATTATTATGGCTTGATCAGGCAGTCAGGTGCAGAGTAAAAAAAACAACAACCCAGCTTTAGGGAACAGTTTAATGCCAATACACAAAATGTGACGCTGCAGGTGAAAATCATAGTTAAGTCGTCAGCTGTAGTTTTGTGCTGTAGGCCGGTTAAGCAACTAGGGCTAAAAATATCAATTTAAAGTTTTAAATAGATTTGCATTCTTTAACATTTTTTTCTGCCTAGTTTGCAAGTATTAAATTAACAAATATGATGAAGCAGTATTTTATTTTAATATTTTCCTGTTGGAGAAAAAGTGAGACCTATTTGAATTTTGCCAAACTTTAACTGGCTTTTTCTCAAACAGGGTCACCGATCACCTGGAGACTCAAAACATGTGTAGATCTAAAGAAGCAATAAAAATAACTGAAATCTGATTTTTGGTGTCTTGTTTAGAATGATCTCTTCTTTCAGATTACACTTCGAACTCATTTCCTGAATTTTGACACCATGATTTTTGCGTGCATTGTCACAACTAGTGAACTTTAGTTGAAAACAAACTTAGTCACTGTGACAAACAGGAGCAAAACGGCAATACCAGTAAGAAAAGCACCAGACTGACCTGCTGCCCCTGCAGTTTCTCTGAGCTGCTGACGGCAATGCACTGGTGGATGGCCAGGTTGTCAGAGTGGGTCTCTCTCATGTGCTTCACCAGTGCTCGCCTCCAGAACGTCTTGTACTGGCAGTGGAAACACCTGAAGCTCTGCTTGTTGTAGCTCATAGACTTCCGCTTCACATGGTTGGTCATCAGTATAAAGACAAAGTCCAGCTCTGCTTCTTCCTGAGGCATTGATGTTTTAGATTTGGCAGACTGTGACTGTGGTTGATCCTGTTCTTGCTGTAAGGGAAGTGATCCTGGATTCTCTGAACATGAAATAGGCTCCCCTCCTGCTGGGAAAATCACCGTCGCTTCCCCTTCCTCCCCACACCCTTTCTGCTCTGTGACGCTATCGGTGTGCGCCGAGTTTTGATCAGCCGGCAAAAGCTCCAGATGATTTTCTAATGCATGCGAGGAATCAGGCAGGGCCACAGAGGGATGCACGCAGTGTGAGGGGTTCTGCAAGCTGTCTGGCTGACTGTGCAGACTGTCAGGGGGAAAGATGTGAACAGGACTGACGCGATTGACAGCCTCCAGCAGATGATTGATCTCGCTGTCCCTGCACGTTTCCACAATGACGGTGGCGGCGTTAGGCGGGTACACAGCTGAGGGGTCCTGCAGGGCAGCAGAGGGCAGGTCTGTGGAGCCCAGCGGCCCCATGTCACCTGCCCCAATGCTCTCCACACCCACAGGTACGGTGTCCTGGCCCACAAAACCGTCAGTGGCTGAAGTGTCCCCGCACACTCCACAGTCAGCGTGTGTTGGGGACTGTGCCGTTTTCTGGGGCTGCTTTCGTTTCCTGAACACTGGTTTCTGGGGCGACCCCTCCTCCTGCCTGAGCTGGTCTTGAGGTCGGGGATGTTGTGTTTGCGGTGTAGGTGTTCCTGCAGAGACACCTGGCGGGAAAACGCCATGCCACATAAAGGGCAGCCACCTGGTTTACCCATGTCCACATCTGCACACCACCACCAATGAAATACATTATCATTCAGTCTGTAAAAATAACTCACTTTTATTCAGTCTCAAGAAGCTGTTTCCTAAGAATTTGTCTTATGTGCCAGAGTTCTTTATTATGCTGGCATATCTTTTTTAAAAATCTGTTCTAATGCTGTGCTACATTTGCACAATAACTTTTGTATACTATATGTTGTTTACTTTGTCTACCTGTCAAGATTACCTGTATAAAATAAATGACAACAGAAAAGAAAACCCTAACAACAATGATACCAGACCAAAGCAAAACTGAACCCCCCCAAAGTGGACGACAGCAACTGAACAAGGTAAAGAGTACCTAAAGAACAAAAGGTAATGTGTAGTTTTATACTTATATCTGTCAGCTTTTTCATATCTAAATTTAAAAAAAAATTTTAGGAATGAAAATAGTCCAAGAAATTTTGACAGAAAATAAATGTTGCATTCATTCCCTGACTCTAGATAAGTGAGAAGACACTGAAACTGAGCTGATCACACACAAACACACATGCATGCACACACACACACAAACTACATGTAGTACACAGAGCAACCAAGACATGATTATGACAAGATTATCCGAAAGTATGAAACAGGTTTTTTCCAGTAAAGACTTGGGTAAATAATAAAAGGATCCTTAAAACTAGCTCCTTTTTATTTTCAGTGTAAAGCAAGGGTTGGTCACGACTTGGCACTATGCAGCAAAACTAATCACTCTTACATAAAAAAAAACCCAACCCGCAACATATTCAAGTAATTTTATGCCCCGTGACAACATACAATTCAAACCCATGGTTTGATATTCAATTACCCTTCAATGCATAGCATGATTATTGAATGTTACCAAATGCCTTTCTAATAAAATTTTATAAAAGTGGGAGTGCTTAAGATTTCTGCCCATGTTAACCATGTGTAATAGACCAATTGTAAATTGACAAGCCGACAACAGTGTAAGCAACCCCGTAAATCACTGTAAATCAGCCAGTAACTCACGTTGCACTTTGTGTAGCAGAAAGGCGGTCAAACTGTCCACTTTTTCCTGGCACTGGCCGCACACAAACTGATTCCCCCTGTCTCCATGGCAACTTGTTTGCTGCGCGCAATCACCAAGGCTGGAGGAGGCACTGTGGCTTTCCTTCCCTGTTCAACTGCTGCAACAAACAATATAAGAAAAATAAATAACACTATAACAACAACATTTAAGGCACATTTTCTGAATCATATCAAAGCCCTAGATATTTTTCATTTACAATAACAGATAGGCCAATAATGAATAAATATATAATTATGATATCAATAACTAAGAATGTGGTTTGCAAAATTTACACACATTATATCCAAAATCATTTGTAATTACGACAGAAATGTGTATGTCATGTGTACATGTATCTATAGATCTATCCATTCAGTCAGCCTTTTGAAGAGCTCTACTAAGGAGTGCTGGACAGCAGAGGGTCTTCAAGGATGAGGAATAATCTGAATTGTATCATAAACATGCACACATGACACATTCATAATCCATGTAACTGTAAATGAATGTTCTGGTGTAATGATAAAACCATTCAACAGAAAACATATTCGATGCATTGGCATTATATCAGCTGTTGAATTGGCACCATCTTCAGTCTTGCCCATCAAGTATCAGCCTGCCCATCCACCCTCCCCCCAAAAAAAGATAAGCTAAAGAACGTATAATTTATTAGATGATGATACAACCATCTTCAAGAATGGATGGTGTTGCTACAGATGTGAAATGCTCAGCTCTTTATTACTGATGAATGTAGTCGTGGCAAAATCCTAAAAATATTTCTATGATAAACATAACTGCTGTCTTTGAGTTTAAACTATGTAGACTAAGACAACATCCTCTGCAGAGGTCCACACAAGCTTGCAGTTCAAGCGAGGACACTCACAAATTTGTTGACTCCTGGGATTTACATTTACAGATTAATTCATAAACCAGTTCTAAGAAGGCACACAATATCATGAATATGACCTGTTCATGATAAACTTTGGAACGCTTGTATCTATGACAAAGTATGTCAGCCCCTCTCATTTACACTGCAGTTTCAGTTTACCTAAAATTTCTTCTTTTAGTGATAGAGAGGAAGGGTTGTGACTTTTGGATACAACTGAATCAGTGCAGACCAAAAAACAAATAAGCTGCAGACTGACTTGACTGACACAACTGGAGAGTGGGCTGGCAGGTCCTATAGATCTATCTATCTAAATAATCTAAATAATCTATCTATCTATCTATCTATCTATCTATCTATCTATCTATCTATCTATCTGACCCTTAGTCCCTATCCCCAAAAGAATTTTTTAAAAGAATTTGCCTTAGTCTGGCCACTGTGGGGGCACCCCTGAAGACTTGACAACCACTTCCCTCCATTCCTCTCTCTGATCTGCCTTTCTCAAAAATTTGTTCAGTTCTAGGCCTGTCCATTGCTAATGTTGTCCTCCTATCTCTTCCTTGGTCTGCCTCTTTTTTCTTCCTCCTTGAACAGTGCCTTCCACTCCAGTATTGTTTTTGCAAGTCCTTTTGATCTTGTGACATGCCCTACCATTTAAGTTTAAATTTCTTTATGATTGATAGAAGGTTTTCGTAAGGACCAATGGTTTGTTGGATTCTGTTAATGTTATGCACGTCTACGTTGCTTATGTGGTCTCTATAGGAGATGCCGAGGAGTCTCCGGAGGCGGAAGCATCTCATCTCTACCGCCTGTATTCTTCTCTCCAAATCTGCAAATGGTTGTCTCACTCTCAGTGCTAGATATAAATCCCTTGACAAGCAGCCCTATTTTTTTCATCAATAAACACTACAGCGGCTAATAACGGATATATGTGGGTGCACTGTACTGTCTGTAGTCGGAGCAACATAGTATTTTCCAGTGCCAGAGTTCCTTCCTTTCACTTGACTGACACCCCAGCTACCACCCTTGACTTTCACACACACGCTGATCGGCAACTGAATTAGGTATGTACAGAGTAAAACACACCAGCAAAGCACAAAACATCTGTCTTTTTTCCAAATCTAAGAACAACAAGCTTCAAGTCATGTCAAACTTACAGTGTTCCAGAACTGCTCGAGGGAGGCCGTGTGCCCTGAAACCGGAAGTGGATAAACGTAACCCATTTCTAAGAAGCCACTTGAAATTGCCCTGAATAAAAACTACACATTTGAGAATAGTCTCTGATCTGTTCCTGAGAGAGCCTAGGCTTGAATTAAACGATCTCATTTTATTATTTATTTATTCTTTTATATCGAGGATAACAGAATAAGCAATCATGTGCTTTTTTTCATCCGGTCCCCGTGTGTATGCAGTTTTGTAAATATTGTCATCTGTTCCCACCGGCACACGATGGCCTACTCTTACGAAAAGCGGAACAGGATTTAACGTGTGCGCAAGATGTTCTGCGTGCGTTCATCGCGGTGCGTGCGCACGCGCGCGCAGTGTGTGTGTGTGTGTGTGTGTGTGTGTGTGTGTGTGTGTGTGTGTGTGTGGTCAAAGTTTTATTTCTAGCTGTTGCCATTATTATAATCTGGCTAGCTGAAACAACACTAGCACTAAAAATCAATAAGAAAAACAACTAAATCAAAGCAAAATTGTGTGTGTGTGTGTGTGTGTGTGTGTGTGTGTGTGTGTGTGTGTGTGTGAAGTCTTATTCCCAGCTGATGCATTGAAAACACAATGACTTGCTGTCTAGCTGTAAAAGAAACACAACAACCCCCCCCCCCCCCCCCCCCAAACAAAGCAACAACAAGAAGCAAACAATAGAACAACAAAAAGCGTAAAACAAACAGAGAAGGAGAGTGTATGTGTTGAGTGGAGGAATTATCTGACGACAGCTGTTTCTTTAACAAAGAGTTGGAGAGTGATGCTTGAACTGGATCCATGGAGGATCATGCAGAATCAGCAGGTCTTCCTGTCTTCTCCCCTGTACCTCCAACCCCACAGGCTTTGACACATACCACAGGCACAGAATTTATGGGAAACCCAAACTAAGGCCACTATAAGACCAGAGCAACCAATTTAGAGACAATATTCTTTTTATAGCATGATGATCAATGGTGATCCTGCAGCTGCTATGGAAGTGCATGTGCTTTGAGACTACTGAACAGGGCTGTACTCTGTGCTTCCTATCCTAAACATAATATGTCTTTTTTTCTTTTCTTTTTCTTGTTATTCTTTTATTTTGATGATAATAGAATCAGCACTCATATGCTTTTTTACATCTGGAACGCGTGTGTGTGCAGTTTTGAAAATTGTGTCATCCACTCCCGCCTGTACACAATGGCCTACTCTTCTAAAATGGGGAATGGGCGTTATCATGTTCTCAAGATGTTCTGCATGCGTCCGCACATGGGAACTCAGTTTAAAGTCTCATCTGAATGACTTTTGAGGGGGAGTGGAGTTGGCACTGATGTCAACTCCGGAGGAAAAATCCACTTGAATGAGATTTGACCCAGCAGATCACAAGCGCAATGTAGATCACTCAACCACAAGGCTACCCCCCACTCCCCTCTGGCATCAACCAGGCCCGAGAGAGACACCTGCAGTGTTTGTCAGGTTATTTGCGCAACAAATAAAATCATTTCTGTAAAGTGGATGAAGCTAGACTGTGTTGTCCCAGTCTTTCCAATGAGCCCACAACACACTCACTCTGGTGGGTAGGAACCAGTCAGAGTAAAAAAAAAATCCCTATAACTATAAGGGATTTAAACCTGTGACCTTCCAGCCTGTGACCTAAGGCACTAACCACTGCGCTATGGCAGCTGGTTAGTTCAGTGTATTCGTCAAGAAGACTTGAGTGTCTGGTGTGACAAAGGAGCCCAATGGCTGTAACTTGTCTATCTTGTCACCCCCTTCTGCACCAATTAAGTTGTTTTTGGTTTGAATTTGATTTGTTTTCATTTCATTTCTGAGCTGCATGTGTTCTACAATGTTGATTTAACCACTGGCAAGTCTGGCCAGCTTTCACAGAAGTTGCTTCAAAATAATTCTGTGAGGACTGCGAAGGCAAGTTAGTTAGACATTGACTTCTCCTGGTCAGAATTCAGCTACCTTAAAGGAGGGTAAAAATGGTCACATATGCAAAATCTCACCATTGGTAACTTTGGAACTCGAGTGTATTGTATTGTATTGTATTGTATTGTATTGTGTTGTATTGTATTGTATTGTATTGTACTGTAGTGTAGTGTAGTGTAGTGTAGTGTAGTGTAGTGTAGTGTAGTGTAGTGTAGTGTAGTGTAGTGTAAAGTAGTGTAGTGTAGTGTAGTGTTTATCACCTTGAGTCATGGCAGATTTCTCTGCATGAAATTCGGGCTGTGCTCCCCAGGGAGAGCACTTCGCCACAAGAGCAGTGCCACCCATGATTTTTTTCATGTCTGCAACTGTATTTGTTTCCCAATCAGAGTGGCTTTTTTCTACGTGATTTTGCCAGGAATAATTCCCTTGTTGCCATGGGTTCTTTTACATACCCTTAATAATGATGTGTAACACATGTGACCTTGGTCTATCCTCTCAACCAAAAGACTAGCATCTAGAATACCACTCATGGTCAAGTGGAGGGGGGAAAACTTTCTGGCCCAAACAGGGATCGAACCACCACACACTTTGAACTCAGACTTTTCACTTTCTAGGCAGGTGTGTTACCTCTAGACCACCCAATCCTCTAGCTGAGGCATGAAAAATTAAAAAAAGACAAGGACTTTGAACTAGTGCACTTGTCACCACTGTACAAGGATGAAGAGTGTCACTGTCACAAAGTCTCTCCTACCATCGATACACTAAACATTTACAAAGCAAGTGTGCACTGCTATTGGCTCTCTCTCTCTCCCTCTCTCTCTCAAATACACCCACACACCCAAACACCGCATCACACAAACATACACAAAAGAGACGAAAAATATAATCAGAAAAATATTCATTTTTATTTCTTGTTCTTCTGATATTCAGTATGCAACATCATTTCTTAATTTCAAATGTTCTCCCTTCTTTTCTATTTTGATATATTATCTCAACTCATTAACAGATTTCTTTTTACAAAATACATAACTGTTTTCTCTCTCACTCCCCCACCCCTTGCGAACACACACACAAACATCATCATATTATCACAAACACACACACGCACACACACACACACACACACCGCACACACAACACACACACAACCCCCCCCCACACACACACACACACAAACACCTCCCCCCTGCCCCCACCACACACACACACCCTCCCTCACACACACACACACACACAACCCCCCCACCCACACACACACACACACACATCCACACACCCACACACCCTCAATCATCCACGTTGTTCATATGGAAGGCGAAGGTCTTGTTTCCAGTCTTCAGTCTCAGGTGGCTGACAGGGATGACACTGAGGTCTGTGTGGCGGCTGAAAAACTGCCCGCCCACCTCCTGTTACATAGTCACAAGACACTGAATACAGCTGGGGGGATGATTTCTGACAATTACACAGAGGGAGAGACTGAGAGAGAGAGAGAGAGAGAGAGAGAGAGAGAGAGAGAGAGAGAGAGAGAGAGAGAGAGAGAGAGAGAGAGAGAGAGAGAGAGAGAGAGAGAGAGAGAGAGAGAGAGAGGGAGAGAGAGAGGGAGGGAGGGAGGGAGGGAGGGAGGGGGGAGGGAGAGGGAGAGAGAGAGAGAGACAGACAGACAGACAGACAGACAGAGAGAGACAGAGAAGGATAATGGAATAAGCATTCATGTGCTTTTTTACTTCCAGTCCCCGTGTGTTTGCAGTTTTGTTAATCTTCTCATCTGTTCCTGCTGGCACACAATGGCCTCTTACAAAAAGAGGAACAGTATTTAACGTATGCGCAAGATGTTCTACATGCATTCGTACATGGGGCCTTGGTTTATAGTCTCATCTGGACTTTTGGGGAGAGTGGAGTCAGCATTGATGTTAACTCCGTGGGAAAAATTCCCTCGAAAGGTAATCAAACCTGCGTCATCAAATTGCGAGCGCATTGTTCTTACCACAAGGCTATCCCATCCCCACACACACATACATCCTTCAAATTTGTTTATCGTATCATTTTGTTTTCCCTTTGGAGCAAATGCAAGATAGTGTTTCAGCAGGTTTTTTTGCACACAAATGTAGAATTATCACCTTGGGTAAAAATCTCCCTCCCCTCTCTCATCCCTTCCCCTCCCCCCTCCACACACACAAACACACACACACACACACACACACACAGACACACAGACACACACACAGACACACACACAGACACACACACACACAGACACAGACACACACACACACACACACACACACACACACACACACAAAAGAGTCCATTCCAGTTCTCAATTAGCAGCACTCTATACGTTAAATGTTTACCCTTGCATTGTGTGAAGAAAAAAAGATAGATCCCACGCCCTCCAAAAGAGAACAATAATCAATAATTAAACACTCAAGGAGAATAGCACACACCAGAGGCTGTGTCTGCCCCTACCTGTAACTGTTCTTTCTTCTTCTCTGTGATCTGGGAAATGACGTCACCCACACACCACAACAGGCTGATGTGAAAGGAGGGGTTCTGAAACAGACAAAAAAGTGATTCTTCCTTTAATAATATCCATACAATCATGAGCTGCATTTAGCATGAAACAGTTATTTTCTGCTTCCAAATCCCAAAGCTCCATCCATACAAAAAAAAAACCCCCACAAAAACCCCCAGTTCCAACAAGGCTCTCATAGCACATTCTTTTGTAAAGCACTTGCCTGTATGTATTTAACTATATACACATGTGAATAAACGTGTGTCTGAATACTCCTACACAGCCAAGTCTTTACATTCAAGCTACTGCATTATCAAACATTTTTAAGGACTCTCCTCTTTCTTCTTGGTATTTTTGTTGTTGTTGTTGTTTTACAATATTTACTGAATGCCCCCCCCCCCTATCAATCAATCAATTAATCAATCAATCAATCAATCAATCAATCTCTCTCTCTCTAAATCTCTCTCTCTCTCAATCTCTCTCTCTCATTCTCTCTCTCTCTCTCTGTACTTCTTTGCCCAGCTTATTCAGATTTGAGAGCAAAATTGATTCCAGCAAAATATTCTAATTTCTGTGTACATTTCAAATGACCTTATTATCAGTATCAAGAAAAGAACCTGACAGGTAGCAGTGGTGACAGTCACTTTACCTGATAGAGGCAGCAGTGGTGTCAGTCATTTTACCTCATAGACAGGTAGCAGTGGTGTCAATCACTTTTAATAAAGGTAGCAGTGATGTCAGTCACTTTGCCTGATAAAGGTAGCATTGTGACAGTCACTTCACCTGATAGACAGGTAGCAGTGGTGTCAGTCACTTAACCTGATAAAGGTAACAGTGGTGTTGGTCACTTTACCTGATAGATAACAGAGGTGACAGTCACTTTACCTGATAGATAACAGAGGTGACAGTCACTTTAACTGATAGATAACAGAGGTGACAGTCACTTTACCTGATAGATAACAGAGGTGACAGTCACTTTAACTGATAGATAACAGAGGTGACAGTCACTTTAACTGATAGATAACAGAGGTGACAGTCACTTTACCTGATAGATAACAGAGGTGACAGTCACTTTAACTGATAGATAACAGAGGTGACAGTCACTTTAACTGATAGATAACAGAGGTGACAGTCACTTTACCTGACAGACAGGCAGCAGTGGTGATAGGTAGCAGTGATAGACAGGTAGTGGTTGTGTGGGTCACTTTACCTGATAAAAGGGAGGCAGGTTGAATTCCCTGAAGCAGGCATCCACACTGGACACATAGTCCACCAGAGTGGTCTCCTCCTGCTGAATCTCCACGCTCAGAAATGTCCTGCAATGTCAGCAAGGTCAATGAACACGACTGTAAATGTTGACAGCTCTAACGACAATATTGGAACATCCAACCTCATCCTAAATGATTAATGAGATTTTGACAATTTTTGAGCACCCACACCCCGCCCCATATGAAATGTGATTTTGACAATATTTGAACTCCCACCCCCTACTCCATATAAAATGTGATTTTGATTATCTGCACAAACCACTGACTAAGTTAATCTGTCAACTAAAACGGCACAGAAGTTGAGGAAATGACAAAAAGTCTGCTACACAAACTATATCTGTTCACAGAGTTTTAGATCAAACTTTCAACCAATCTGACCAACATTATTTTCTTTCTTTCTTTCATTTTTTTTTTTTTAGCCAAGAGATCAGCCTGTAGCCTGGTTGATCCAGGTCTATACAACCTGACTTGAGTTGACCTTCACTATAAAGACTTCCAGCCTTTAACCTTTACCCTTCAACCTTTTATGAGGGCCTGACAACTATGTATGTAGTTTTGTCATAATACTTTAAGGTTTAATAATAAATGATAATAATAAATGGACTTTATGCTGCACTTTATCTTGCAAAAAGAAATCAAAGCACTTGCATTCAATCAATTCTTACATATGCAACCAATAACAATTGAGAGTTTTAACAGTCAAATGTAACACACACACACACAGACACAGACACAGACACACACGCACACACACAACACACACACACACACACACACACACACACACACACACACACACACACAAACACAGACGCACGCACAACACACACACACACACACACACACACAAACACACACACACACACACACACACACACACACACACACACACACACACACACACACACACACACACACCTCAATGCCTTACTTGTTCATCTTTTCTGCAAAACGAATCTATTTCATTTGATTAATTAACTGATTCACTGATTTACAGGCTGACTGATCAAATGACTGACATTTTTAGTCATGTTGGCTGCACACACTATTTTAGTTTTACTGTCAGCCTTGTGAATAGAGAACATCAAACTTCTGAGTAGATTTTAATCCCCCCTTGGCAAGGCAGACAACTGTAAGAGTGAAATGTGAATGGCCTCACCTTGTTTTCTCGTCGTTGGTGTACAGCTTCATAGAGCCCACATCACACAGACAGCTGCAACAACCAACAGACACATCATCACACATCGTCTGTCATCATCATCAATACCACACATCATCATCATTATCATCATCTGTCATCATCACCATTAACACACATCATCTGTCATCATCATCATTATCATCATCATGATTATCATCATCTGTCATCATCATCTGTCATCAATTTCATCTGTCACCATTGCAACACATCATCTGTCATCATCATCATATCATCTGTCATCATCATCATTACCACACATTATCATCATCATATCATCTGTTATCATTGTCACACATCATCTACACATCAGACTTACACAGCAAAAGATACTAAGTTTTTCTAGTTTATAATCTTTGTCTTTCTTTCAGAACAAGCATAGGCTTGCACACACACACACACACACACACACACACACACACACACACACACACACACACACACACACACACACACATGCCTGCTTGCATGCACATTCTCTAATCCATCTGCCAGGTTCACCTACCCCAAGACCACACCACTGACAAATTCAGGACAGTGCACCAACATCTCAACAGGTCTAGGCCAAGTCAAATCAAGTCAGTGAGTCTGCCATTGTTCACAGTGGAATATAGATCTAACTCTTCTCTTCATTTACCCGTTCAGTTGCTGACAACTCTCCTTCAGGGATTCTGTCAGGGGCTGGATCCAGTGGTGACGAATGCACACTGTCCGTGACAGGCTGATGTGAAAGTCATCCATGCGTTCAAAGTTCAAAGGTCGTAGGCATAACAACAGCTGCTGCACTAAATGGTTCCACCTTTCATCTGGAGACACTTCACACACAAACAACAGTAACATGCTTTACTCTCTGTGACTGAGGTCATGTGGCCAAGGCTATCAGTATATATATAATATCACTGAAAAAAACCTACTTCTGGTGTTTGTGTACATGTGCTTAAACAAACACAAAAAGAAAAACAAAAAGTGAAAAAGAGAAAAAGAAAATGACATTAATAACTGTATAGATACTTAAAAACAAACAAACAACTACCACCTAATCAGCGACCTATACTAACAGTTAACAGTGTCACAACAAATTTGTAATAACTAAATAAGGGACAGCAAAGTGCTAATGCTATCCTTTTACCAGTTGATCAATCTGAATAATTTAGCATTTTTCACATTGGTTAAGCATATTTAATATCAGATACTTATACTATTATAGTTATTTAGTATGTGTGTGTGAGTGCGAGCGTGACTGTGAGTGTTGTGTGTGTGTGTGTGTGTGTGTGTGTGTGTGTGTGTGTGTGTGTGTGTGTGTGTGTGTGTTGTGTGTGTGTGTGTGTGTGTGTGTGTGTGTGTGTGTGTGTGTGTGTGTGTGTGTGTGTGTGCGTGTGCGTGCATGAATGCGTGCGTGTGTGCATGCTTGCATGCGTGCGAATGCGTGCGTGCGTGCTTGCATGTGTGCGTGCGTATGTGTGCACATTGTATACATGTAGATCTATTTTTATGTCACTACATGACTTGTGTGTCACACTATTTCAGTATTTATCAACATTAATCCCATCCTGTTACAATGTCTGCAAGACTGTATGGTCACCTAGCTGTACCTGGCACATAGACATAGGAGGCCCAGTTGCCCTCCAGGTGGGGAAAGCTGCGCACTCTCCCTCCATGCTGCGTGGGGTCTTCCCGCCTGCTGCTGTTCTTGTCCCCAAACATGCCCACTATGGCACCTGGCAGTGGCAGGCCACCTGCTGTGGCAGACCTGGTGACATCATGCCATGCCAAAAATATATCAATGTCACTTACGGCAGTTTGGATTTGGGGGGAGAGGGAGTGAGCAGGGAAGGGAGTAAAAACAAACATGTATATAGTTACATACAATATAATTATGATACATTCTTCACTGAGGGGGAAAAAAAGATCTATAGATGTTTTGCTCAAAACACTGCTGCACTGATGATGATGTAGTAATGTACAATAATCAGTTTTCTCTGGTAAATTTATACACCACGTAACTTTATAATATCATATGCCGGCATATGCACTGACTGTTATGTATAGTTTATAAGTATACTACTATACTATCAAAGTGATGTTGAAACAAGATGTCTCTCAAAACCATTAAATTTCCTGACATTGGTGACTGACAGTGACACAGGAGGACTTGCTGGACTTCACTCTCCAGCCCCCAGCTCTGCCCCCCCCCCCCCCCCTTACAAAAAGGAGAAAGTTGAGTCAAATTCTTTTATTTTGAGGATAATGAATGAGCACTCGTGTGCTTTTTTACATCCAGTCCCTATTGTTATCAGGGATAAGATCAAGATTTAAAAAAAGCATGTAACTAAACAACAATAATAAATCAAATACCAAACACTAGGGATGACCAATACAGGCAATAGCAAAACATAAGACAAGACATAAGGACATAAAAAACTATAATGAAATAACAAAATGTACACGCTCAAGAGAACTAAAATAAGAAATAAATAATTAATGATAATAAATCAATCAATAAATAACAAATAAAACACACACAATGAAACACACACAGTGACACACACACACACAGTGACACACACACACACACACACACACACACACACACACACACACACAGTGACACAGTGACACACACACACACACACACACACACACAGTGACACACAGTGACACACACACACACACACACACACACACACACACACACACACACACACACAGAGGTTCACACAACCTCATCAACAGACTTCATTCTAATAATGATAGGCCTATGTCTTAAATTTTAAGTAGTCATATCTAGTCGTATAGTTAAGTTATAATGGTGTAGGGGATAGTTCAATGATCAGAGCACTGCTTTCCCCAAGCTAAACTTAAGCAGCATCCAGCCTGGTTATCCAGTGGATGGGTGACAACCTTGTCTTCAGTGCAACCGGCCCCCCCCCCCCCCCCCCCCCCACACACACACACACACACACGCACCAGTCCACCCAGCTGTTAATGATTAACTGCCCTCTTTAGGATTAGGGAAGGTAAAGCAGCGAGGGAAAGGAGATGGGTGTCGCCCTCAAAATGCTGGCCCCTTGAGAAGCTGAGGTATCTGACGTCTCGCTCCCCTACGACTACACAGGTTATGGGACACCTTTACCTTTTAATTTTACCGAAGTCATATAACGCAACACAAGAGGAATCTATCCGCTGAATCCGCTGAGAGAGAGAGAGAGAGAGAGAGAGAGAGAGAGAGAGAGAGAGAGAGAGAGAGAGAGAGAGAGAGAGAGAGAGAGAGAGGAGAGAGAGAGAACGTACTCTTGACGATTTACTGACGATGCCTCCAGCTTGCAGCGTTTCGTTTTCGGCGAAGGAACACCATCATCAGTTTCTGTGCAGCGTTTCGCACTCACTGCTGGCACAGATTTTTCTTCCTCGTCATCTTCTGAGCTAGACCCACTGTAGTTGACCAGACTAGTCATAATGTCAATGACTGCAGGGTTCGCAGATTTCGATAGAACCACACTTCTTTCGTTTTCGAATATTCTTCACCTGTCAAATCTTTAAATGGCAAAGTTTTCAAATCGAAGCGCCTAATTGAAGAACCTTCCCAAATGGGAACAATAATAAGCAAGTAGGCTAACGCTCTCTGTGTGCTGATGGAACTTTGTTTACTTATTTATTTGTTCATTTATTTATTGATATCGAGGACAGGGCCGGACCCAGGGAGGGGGGGGGGGGGGGGGGGGCATTCTGTGTTTTAAGTATTAAATAATGGTATTGGTGACATTGTAAATGATATAAGCTGTTCGACACTGATTTTTTTTAACTTGGAATGTGTGCATGCACGTGCCTGCATAGGGCTCCTGCATAGCGCTGTGAGGACGAGCTCGCGCACACCGTGTGTGTGTGTGTGTGTGTGTGTGTGTGTGTGTGTGTGTTCGACTTTTTAGTGTTTTCTTTTGGTTTTTGTTGTTGCTGTTGTTGCTTGTATTATCTATAGGCATATTTTATTTTTTAAGGCTGTTGAAATCATGTCAGTTAATGTTGGTGAAATATTTTGTTGGTTTTTTTTTTCTCGTTTGTTTTTTGTTAGTTTTGTTTTTTTCAGGGGGGTTTCTGCTTTTGTTTTTTTGTTGGTTTTTCTTCTTTAGATAGATGGCTTGATGAAAGAAAGCAAATCAATGCTTATTCAATGTACCATCTGGAAATAAAAATTTGATTTGATTTGATTTGATTTCACACACACACACACACACACACACACACACACACACACACACACACACACACAGTGACATAAGTTGCCAAGACATAACAAATCAAAGACTTTTCTCACTACAGTAGAATTTATTTTATAATATTTAAAAACACACAGAAAAGTTCATATACACATGTTTACTTTTTCTTTGCAGTTAATTCTACTCCAACATGATGTTCTTTATGATAATGATATAAAAAAAAAAAACCCAGATCATTTGATATGACTTGAGAAAAATACCCCATATCCCCACACACTTTCCATACAAATTATCCTATAAATGATCACGTTTTGCTTGTTAATTTACATTTTGTTTCATTTTTTAAAAAAATGTCTTCACAAATACAACAAAAAGTCAAAAAGGGAAACACACAGGGACATCTATAGCATTAATATTTTGCACACATTTTTGTATGCTACATTTCTCTGTTGTATGTTACATTTTCTTGTCAATTTACATTGTATCTCATTTGAAAATGTAAAACACACACACACACACACACACACACACACACACACACACACACACACACACACACACACACCTGATCTACTCCTTTACTTAAAAATTATAGGCTTTTAGTCTTTCAGTATATTTTTTGTGAAACATTTTGGTGCAAAATCTGCCATCAATCTTCCAACAGAAGATCAATACACAAATTTGCCACCAACATCAACTCCAGTTATTTTTATCAATAAAAATAGAAATCACATTGTCAGGTTTGCTATTCCATCTCATATTTGATTTGAAAAGACACAAGACCCCTTCTCCCCACATACTTTCCACACCATTATTCAGATCATTTCACTTTTCTAGTCTCTCTACATTTTATAAGATTTAGAGAAAAAAACCCGAAGAGCCCCCCCCCCCCCCCCCCCCCAAAAAAAAATAAAAATAAAAAAAATAAAAGGTATACTTTACACACTACAAGACAAAGCATGAAGATGTGTTGGTGTAAAATCTGCATCTATCTTCTAGCAGAAGATCAATTCACAGATTTACCACCAACATCATCTAAACTCATGTCACTCAATATCACTGGCACTCACAGGACCACCTAGTTTTTGTGGGTTTTTTTTTTTTTACATTTGATGTGATATAACCCACATCCCCCCCCCCAACCTCTTTGGAAATACTTTACCATTATACAAAATGCTACAGTTTTCTTGTCAATTTACATTTGATCTCATTATTAGAAGACAAAAACAGGCACATGTTATCCACTTCTTTACTTAAAATCATATGCCTGAATTTCACATTCATTTTTTTTTTTATAAAATATGTTGGTGTAAAATTTACCATCAATCTTCCAGCAGAATTTCAATTAAAATTTGCCACCAACATCAACTCAAGTAATTTTTATGAATAAAAAAAATATTGTCAGGTTTGCTGTCCCATTTCATAATTGATTTGAAAAAGACAAAAGTCCCCTTCTCCCCACACACTTTCCACACCATTATATTATTCAGACCATTAGATTTTTCTAGTCACTCTACATTTGATACAATTTAAAAAAACAAAACAAAACAAAAAGACTTAGGCACACTTTCCACACCACAAGACATATAGCATGAAGATGTGTTGGTGTAAAATCTGCATCTATCTTCTAGCAGAAGATCAGTTCATAGATTTGCCACCAACATCATCTAAACTCATGCAGTGCAATATTAATGGCAATCACACACCAGATTTTTTTTGTTTTAACATTTGATGTGATTAAGAAAAAAAATGTCACGAAAAAAAAGTCTGCCAATATCCTTTTTCTGCCATTGTACAAAATGCTTTATCTTTCTTGTCAATTTACATTTCATCTCATTATCTAAAAAAAAACCCCACAAAAAAACAAGCAAACAAATGAAAAACATGACACGCACAATTTCTTTACTTTGAGTTTTAAGATCATATATCTTTACTTTTTCATATATATTTTTTTGTAAAATATGGTGTAAAATCTGCCATCAATCTTCCAGCAGAAGATCAGTACACAAATTTGCCACCAACATCATTTAAACTCCTGCCAGGCAATATCACAGGCAATCACAGCACCAGCTGTTTTTGTTTTCACATTTGACCCCATGTAACACAAATGAAAAAAAAAAACCTCTGAAAAAATGTCTCTACCATTATACAGTATGCTACATTTTCTTGTCAATTTACATTTCATCTCATGATTAAAAAAAAAACCCAGAAAGGTTATGAAAAACAAAACATGGGCACATGTTATCCACTCCTATCCTTAAAATCATATACCTGAAGTCTTTCACATACATCTTTTGTAAAATATGTTGGTGTAAAATCTGCCATCAATCTTCCAGCAGAAGATTAATACACAAATTTGCCACCAACACCTACTCCAGTCATTTTTATCAAACAGACCCCTCCTCGGCACATACTTTCCACACCATTATACAGACCATTACATTTTTCTAGTCTCTACATTTGATAACTTAAAAACAAAAACTTCTAGCAGGCACATTTTAAACACCACAAGACATAGCATGAAGATGTGTAGGTGTAAAATCTGCATCTATCTTCTAGCAGAAGATCAGTTCACAGATTTGCCACGAACATAATCTAACCTCATGCCATGCAATATTAATGGCAATCACAGCACCAGTTTTCTTTTTGTTTTCGCATTTGATGTGATGTGAACCGAAAAATTTATTTAAAAAAAGAGAAAATTCCAAACTACCTTCCCTGCCATTTTACAAAATGCTATATTTTCATGTTAAATTACATCTATCTCATTAATAAAATAATAATAATAATAATAATAAAATAATAATAATAATAATAATAATAATAATAGAAAAGAAGCAAACAAAAAAACCATAAGGGGCACATTTTATTCCCTTTGACTTTTTAAGATCATATCTTTTAGTCTTCATGACATTTTTTGTAAAACATGTTGGTGTTAAATCTGTCATCAATCTTCTAGCAGAAGATCAATCCACAAATTTGCCACCAACATCATCTCAACTCATGCCATGCAATATCACAGGCAATCACATGACCATTTATGCTTTGTTTTTACATTTGGTGTGATGTATAAAACAAAACAAAAATAACCCCCACCCCCAAAATGAACCCCCTCTCTCCACATACCTTTTCTAGCATTGTACAAAATGCTACATTTTTCTTGTCAATTTTCATTTCATCTCATTGTTAAAAAGCAAAACAAGAAACAAAAACAAAAGAAAAACAAAACACAGGCACATGTTATCCACTTCTATACTTACAATCACATACCTGAAGTCTTTTCTAGACATCTTTAGTAAAATTTGCCATTAATCTTCTAGCAGAGGATCATTACACAAATTTGCCACCAACAACATTTAAACTCTTGTTAGGCAATACTAATGGCAATTACAGGGCCACCTATGCTTTTGTTTTTACATTTGTGTGATGTAAAAAAAAAAAACAAAAAAAAAAACCCACACCAAAAAACAAATGAAAGGAAAAAAAAACAACCCTCTTTCCACTTACTTTGGGCACCCTTATACAAAATGCTCCATTTTTCATGTCAATTTGCATTTCATCTCATTACTAGAAAACAAAAACAAACAAAAAAGGATCAGCAAAACACAAGCACATGTTATCCACTCCTATCCTTAAAATCATATACCTGAAGTCTTTCACATGTTTTGTAAAATATGTTGGTGTAAAATCTGCCATCAATCTTCCAGCAGAAGACCAAAATTTGCCACCAACATCATTTAAACTCCTGCCAGGCAATATCACAGGCAATCACAGCACTGGCTCCGTTTTCACATTCAGTGTTATTTCCAAAAAAAAACCCAACCCTATCTGGAAACATTATACACCATTGTCGATTATGCTACACTGTTTTCTCAATTTACATTTTATCTCATTATTAAAATAAAAAAGCAGAAAGAAAAAAAACAAACAAACATGGGCACATGTTATCCACTCCTATCTTAAAATCATATACCTGAAGTCTTTCACAGACATCTTTTGTAAAATATGTTGGTGTAAAATTTACCATCAATCTTCCAGCAGAAGATCAATACACAAATTTGCCACCAACATCAACCTTTTCTCAATAAAGACAGCAATCACATCTCTAGCTTTGCTATTCATTTCAATTTTGGTTGAAAAGACAACAGACCCCTTCTCCCCACACACTTTCCACACAATTATACAGACCATTACATTTTTCTAGTCTCCCTACATTTGATACAATAAAAAACAACAAAAACTCTTGAAGGCACATTTCACACACCACAAGACATTTAGCATGAAGATGTGTTGGTGTAAAATCTGCATCTATCTTCCAGCAGAAGATCAGTTCACAGATTTGCCACCAACATCATCTAAACTCATACCATGCCATATTGATGGCAATTACAGCACCAGATTTCTTTTTGTTTTCCCATTTGATGTGATACAAAAAAAAGGGGGGGGGGGGAGAGAAAACTTCTCCCCACATACTTTCCATTACACAAAATGTCACATTTTTCTTGTTAATTTTACATTTAATTTCATTATTCAAAAACAAAAATGAAAAACCAGGCACATTTTATCCACCTCGATTCTTAAGATCATATACATTTAGTCTTTTACACATAATTTAAAAAAAAGTATGTTGGTGTCAAATCTGCCATCAATCTACCAGAAGATCAATTCACAGATTTGCCACCAACATTTAAACTCATGCCATGCAATATTACTGGCACTTATAGGACCACCTCTTTTGCTTTCACATTTGATATGATGTACCCCCCCCAAAAAAAAAAAACACAAAAAACCCCCCAAAAAACACCCCCCCCCCCCCCTCCCCTTTCTACATACTTTACCATTATACAAAATGCTACATTTTTTCTTATCAATTTACATTTCATCTCATTATTTAAAAAACAAACAAAAACACAGGCACACGTTATAGGCTCCTATACTTAAAA
>CM060325.1:4703644-4713644 GCA_030674155.1 Stramonita haemastoma | reverse complement strand
TTCCACATCATTATGCAGACTTTACAATTTTTCTAGTCAGTCTACATTTGATACAATAAAAAAAAACCCTAACAGGCACACTTTACACACCATGAGACATGTATATAGCATGAAGATGTGTTGGTGTAAAATCTGCATCTATATTATAGTAGATCAGTTCACAGATTTGCCACCGACATCTAAACTCATGCCATGCAGCATTACTGGCAATCATAGCACAATATTTTTGTTTCCACATTTGATGTGATGTCAACAACAAAAATATAAAAAGGAAAAAATTCTGGACATACTTTCCCTACCATTGTACAAAATGCTTCATTTTTCTTGTCAATTTTCATTTCATTTTATCATTCAAAAATCAAACAGAATCAAAAACAAAAACAGGCAGTTTATCCACTTATAATCTTAAAATCGTATACCTTTAGTTGTTCACATACATTTTTTGTAAAATATGTTGGTGTAGTCAAGTCAAAATTTTATTTTCAGATGGTACATTGAGTAAGCATCGATTTGCTTTTTTTCATCAAGCCATCTATCAAAAAAAAAAAAAGCAGAGAAAAACATTTCACCAACATTAATTAACCAACATGATTTCAACAGCCTTGAAAATACAATATGCCTATAAAAAATACAAGCAACAGCACTAACAAAAATAGACCCCTCCCCCCCCCCCCCACACACACATAAACCCACTCAAAAGTTTCTCTCTCTCTCCTCTCTCTCTCTCTCTCTCTCTCTCTCTCTCTCTCTCTCTCTCCTCTCTCTCTCTCTCTCACACACACACACACACACACACACACACACACACACACACACACACACACACACACACACACACACACCACGCACGCACACACACTTCGCGCGCTCCTCCACACAGCACGTATGCACGTACGTGCATGCACGCATTTAAAGTTTTAAAAAAAATCATTTAGTGTCACACAAACAGCTTATATCAGTTACAATGTCAATAATACCATTATTTAAGACTTAAAGAAAAGAATCAATGAAAAGTCAATAAGCAATTATGTCGGATTACAATATCTGCATTCTTCAGTTCATACATTATATATGAGAAGGAAGAAAAGAAAAAACATCAAACTCAACAATACCATATGATAACACTCATGACAACTGAGAGGAAACATAAACACTAACAAATATACAATCAAATAAACAAAAAACAAACAAAAACAAAAAACCAAACAGACAAAATAAACAAAAGCAGTAAAGGGAGGGGGGTGGGAAGGATGGGGAGGGGGTATCAAGGAGGAAGGGGGAGAACACAAATAGCAAATGAAAGAATTATAGTACTGATTTATGCTTATATTAAGAAATAAAAAATCCCTACACATACGAACAAAAAACCAAAAACAAAAAAACACACCAAAAAAACAAAAACAAAACCAAAAAACCACAACAATAAAAACAAACAAACCCTGCAAATAAAACAATTAAAAAATAGAAAAAAAGGGCCTTATCCACTAACCAAAGTAATATAAATTTAATAGTGCTAATAGTCCCTTTAAGAAAAATAATATAAGAAATACAAAAACTGTTTATACTGAAACTATTGAGCTGGGTAAGAAAAATGCATGAAAAAAATGTCTCCAATCTAGTCATCAGATCAGTGGTTTGGTTTTCTCCTTTTGAATTTGCGGAATGTACACGTGTTTACATACATCATGTATACCCTTTCCTGTTCATAGATAAATTTATTTTTTTAAAAATAACAAAACAAAACAAAAAGCAAACAAACAAAAAAAAAAGAAAAAAGGAAAAAAGAACAACAACAACAAACCTTTCTCCTCCTTTCCCCTTCTTGTAGAGTTTGCCATCAATCTTCCAGCAGATCAATACACAAATTTGCCACCATCATCATTTAAACTCATGTCAGGCAATTTGGATGGCAATTACAGAACCACATGTTTTTTCCACATCTGATGTTAGGTAAAAAAAGAAAAAAAAAAAAAAAAAGAAAACCTATGGAAACATTCTACACCATTTTACATTTCCTTGTCAATTTACATTTCAACTCATTATTCCCAACAAAAATAAATAAAGAAAAACGACCAAAAAAAAAACCGGGCCACATTTTATCCACTCATATTTAAAATTATATACCATTAGTCTTTCACATACATTAAAAAAAATTGTTGGTATAAAATCTGCCATCAACTTTTCAGCAGAAGATCAATACACAAATTTGCCACCAACATTTACTCAAAATAGAAACCACAGCACACAGATTTGCCAACATTATCATCTAAACTCATACCATACAATATTTATGGCAATCACAGCATCAAATTTCTATTTTCACAATTGATTTGATAAAAAAAAATACATGTTAAGACCCCCTCTCCTCACTCTCCACACCATATTACAAATGATGATTTTGCAAGTGAAAAAGCCACAATAAGACTAATGTTCTTTTAGATAAGACTTTGAAAAGAAAGAAATATGGGGACAACAGTATTGCTTGAATTCCAAAATTCCATGTAAACAAAAGCTTTAACTTTCTTCATCGGCATTCCTCTCCATTTTCCCCCATCCTCACTGATCTGAGTTATGTTTGTGCAAAGATTGCTGCACAGTGTGCATACACAGATACCTGCACACGCTCCTAACACCACTACTATGACAGTTTTTTAAAGAATAAAATGTTCTGTCTTTTACAATTCTGTAAAATGTGTAATCAAATTTCTTTTTCATTACGTAAGTGTACAATGTAAAATATAGTAAAGTACACTGATAATTTGACTGCCGTTAATTTTTTTTTAATATTCTGTCCAAAGTTGTAATTACCACAGAATCATATTTTCAGCTGGTATTTCCTTACAAGCAGGAAAAAACCCCTAACAACCTCCCCCCCCCCCCCCCCCCCCCAATCAAAATTTCTGAAAAAACAGTAGCCAGTGGTAGATCCATCCAATGTTCACGTCAATAGACTTAAATCCCCCCCCCCCCCCCCACACAGACAGACAGACAGACAGACAGACAGACACACACACACACACACACACACACACACACACACACACACACACACACACACACCACACACACACACACACACACGCACAGACAAGACACTCGGGGCATGTGTGCACACAGTTTTTCTTCTTTGTGCACACAGTTACACACACACACACACACACACACACACACACACACACACACACACACACACACACACACACACACACACAACCTTCCCCCACCCTCACAGCTCTAACTGTCCTACAATCCTAACCCCCTTCCTCCCTTTCTCTAAAATTCTACCACCACCCCCAACCCTCAAGAAATTTTTTTGCCATTGTGTTAGCTAGTAACATGTAATCTACCTGTCTTCTGTGTCCACATGAGGGCCAGGGTTGGTGTAAAGGTTAGGATTAGTAGGAACAGTTAGCATGCAAAAGGGGGAAGCATGCAAACAGGGGAAGCACGCAAAATGGGGAAGCATGCAAAAAGGGGAAGCATGCAAAAAGGGGAAGCATGCAAAAAGGGGAAGGGTTGTGGGTCTGTTGGCTGGTCTGTGTTGGAAAGCATGTGGACACAGCAGCAGATAGAACTGATGAAACTTAGCTGTAGACACAATGATGTGGAGCTCTATTCCAACTCAAAATTTGGAGAAAAAAATTCACTGATCCTATCAACTGCGAAGGCTCTTGAACGCTCACTTTTGGAAATCCAGTCCCAATTTCCAGTTCTGCCATAAGCAAAGTAGTTTCATTCCTGGGCTAGACCAAAGTTTACTAATAAATTATGACATTTCTGAGTGTCGGATGGCACCATCTAGGCAGGCTTCGCTGCATCCCAACTGTGGGGATGTTTGCTAAGACAGTCAGGAGGTTCCTCCTCTTTCCCATTCACAACTGTCGTGGGTTCTTTTGACATCAATTTCGATTTTCCCCTCAAACTGGGAAGACAGAGCATGGCTGGGAATCGAACTCAGAACCTCACGGCGTTAAATCCTTTTAAATATGGCTGAACCCAAAATAAACCAGGTGAACTTTGTTTTTAAACATATTACGGCCCAAACTCAACCAAGTAAGAAAAAAAACGGTCACTCTTAATCGTCTTTCCTATCTCCACTGCTTCCAACTTGTATACTGACCCCTTCTCCTAACACCCTTTTCTTTAAATAACCTCTCCTACCAAAACCAATGTCCCCCCCTCATTACCACCCCATATTCTCTCTCTCTCTCTCTCTCTCTCTCTTCTCTCTCTCTCTCTCTCTCTCTCTCTCTCTCTCTCTCTCTCTCTCTCACACACACACACACACACACCACACACACACCACACACCCCACACACACCCCGCCCCATAAGACTATAAATCGAAGCCCCGTGTGCGAACGCACAGAGAATATCTTGCGCACACGTTAAATCCTGATCCTCTTTTCAAAAGTGTAGGCCAATGTGTATCGGTGGGAAAGATGACAAAAATACAAAACTGCATACACACGGGGACGGGATGTAAAAAAAAAAGCGCAGGATGTGTTTATTCCATTATCCTCGATATAAAAGATTAAGAATGATTTTTTTAAAAAAAGCTTTTTTTGTTTTTTGGCGGGGGGGGGGGGGGGGGGGGGGGGGGGGGGGGTGTAGCTTTACACTTTAGTAATATACTAATGCGATGTCCTTGGTGTTGCGATGTTCTTGATGATGCGTGTTCTTGATGATGCGATGTTCTTGATGATGCGATGTTCTTGATGATGCGATGTTCTTGATGATGCGATGTTCTTGATGATGTCGGTGTCCTGCTCCTCTTGGACTCGACTGCCCAAATACACACATTACAATCGTCACTGTCATTTACTAGACTTTCTTTTTCTCTCTTAATTTAAAAAAAATTATTATTCCTAGGCTAGAGCTCCGAGGTTCAATGGTGAAATTTTGCGTATTTTCGTCCCCCGTGTAGATAGCCGCATTCCAACTTCGGGGATGTAGGCCCTACACTGGGTATGTTCATGTTTCCTAACCCCACCCAACGCGGACATGAGTTATGGGATCTTTAACGTGCATTTTCTGATCTTCTGCGTGTGTATTTACACTGACGGGGTTAAACACTGGCAGGTCTGCACCTGGGCGATTGTAACCCCCCCCCCCCCCCCCCCATCCCTACTTCACCAGACACCGCCGAGGTTTGAACCCACGACTTCATGGACCCGAGGGATTGAAGTTGAACGTCTTAACCACTCGGTTGTAGTGTCTTCACTATATGAAGACGGTTATTTAATGACTTTGGAATCATCTTTGTAAATGAATTAAAAACAACAAAAACCCACAAAACTTCGTTGAATGTGCCTTTTTATTTTCCTTTATGTGTTGTCTGTGTTTTGTTTATGAGCCCATAAACATACTGAAGAATCAAAAATGACATGCTAACTAAAGACGATCATTAATCTGATAGGACAGCAACAAGCTAGTTGCACAATTATTTTCAATGATAAAATTATTTGAAAGCAGTCTTTAGTTAATGAACCTGTCGGTGTGTATATATATAAACATCCAGAAAAAAAATAGCTTAATGTACACTTTTTTATACCATCATAAATGGGGGATAGGCTACAAGGCAATTCAGAAAAAAAAAATGTCTAGAAATGAGTTTTTTTTTTCTAACCTGGGTCTGGATTCCGCTTCATGCTGGCAGGTGTTTGGAACTGGCAGTGCTGATGTTTTCCCTCCTTCAGTGATGACGGCGCTGGACCCGACTGGAGATGGTCTGGTGGATTGACTTTGGCACTCTGCACTCAGTCAGTTGCCACAGTGTAAAAGGTACCCCACTGGATTCTTGGTTGTTAGGTCAGGGATTAAAATCCCACCAGTAGCATAGAGTGTTATTTATTATTTTTAAATTTTAATCTAACCAGCCCTGACCCAGAGCAAAACTTAGGGTTCAATGGGAGAAGACTGTGACCACAGAGTTGATTAAGCATCAAGCAACGTTATAGATGCATGCTGAGTGTGTGAATAAACCCCTTGACCAACACTGCAAGTCCTCGAGTCTCTCGGACCTGACTGACACTAGAGCATATTTCTATTTTAAAAAGGGGCAAAGTACATCTCTGTTGCGTGCTCTCAAAGTTGATAAATCCAAATGCTGTACAACACACAAAGTATTCTGCAGTTTAAAAAATGATGAAGGGGCCCCTGTTGCTGTGATCTCGTGGTGATTATTTTTATTTTCCAGAGTTTTATGCCAAGACAGGCAGAAAAAGATTGATCCAAGAGAAAAGACAGAAATACAAAACACAGATTCTACCAACAAATAATGAACCATTTTCAAAATGAATTACCAGTTCCGAGAAAGACGAGAGCAGAAAAAAGGGCAAAAACCACAGTTACACACACAAAGGCTTGTAGCCTATAGCAAGAACAGACAATCCAGACAGAATAAAGTAGCAGGCACAGTCGACAACAGACACGAAGAAAAATATCGTACAAAGGCAGATAGGCCTACTACGTACCTCAGTGAGTCAGGACAACATGAATTGATACCCGACTTTTTTTTTGTTGTTGGACGTGATGTGACAGCACCCAATGCTGTTGGACTTCAGCGGCTGGGTCTTTCTGGTCTCCTATCATCAGTCCCTTGATGACGGATGGACTCATTGGTCGACAGTTTTCTCCAGGCTGCTCTGTCTGTCTGTCCCTCTGTCTGTCTGTCTGTCTGACTTCTGCCTTTTGCAGCAAACACAGCCATGTCAAGGCCGGTCCATTCTTTGATCTCTGAATTCCCGAAGAGAACACCTGTGTGATCCACGTGATGACTAACCAGGATAGGACCCGTGTCCAATAAAGAGCGGGAAGGAAAAAAACTGAAGGAAATGTTGAGAAAATAGAAAGGGTCGGCAGAGTCAAAATCCCCCAAAACCACAGACCCAAAGATGAAGTCACTCTCAAACCACAGACCCAAAGATGAAGTCACTCTCAAAACCACAGACCCAAAGATGAAGTCACTCAAAACCACAGACCCAAAGATGAAGTCACTCTCAAAACCACAGACCCAAAGATGAAGTCACTCAAAAACCACAGACCCAAAGATGAAGTCACTCCCAAAACCACAGACCCAAAGATGAAGTCACACTCCCTCATAACCAATTGAGCTCTCTCTCTCTCTCTCTCTCTCTCTCTCTCTCTCTCTCTCTCTCTCTCTCCTCTCTCTCTCTCCCCTCTCTCTCTTTTTCCGGGGGCCTGGTGTTAAAGAAGTTTGTGGCTTATCCAATTACCCACATTAAATATTCGAGTTTCGAAAATATTCGAGTTTCATAACGTCTCAAAGCCTTTGTAAGTGGTGGTATTTTTCAACACCAAGACACCACTATCCCAGATTGCTCTCCTTAGATCTCATGCGCTATTTTGTCCCTAGGTCAAATATAATTTTGTGCTAGTTTTTGTTTTGTTCTGTTTAACTAGCTTTATTTTCTAACGCTATGCTATTTATGGTTTATTTCCTATTTTATCATTTCTTGGCAGAAAGTTTAAAATTTTTATTTCATTTATTTTAGTCTGTCCTAGTCTATTCTATTTAGCTCTATCTTTTAGCAAGGATCAGAGATGCAATCAGGAATGTGGTGCCCAGTGATGGTTCAAAGGCAACAGGACAGGAAGTTCAATGGCAAAGACATCGTCTGACAAAGAACTTCGGCAGCAAATCTGCATGGACGGAACTCCATCCAAATATCGGCTTTCTCAGACATTCCGCTGCTGTTTTCGTACCCCTGATGAAATGTGACAGGTCATTCAGGAAAATGATCCCACACGCAAAAATCCCAAGGTAAAAAACAACAAACGCCTACAAACCTCCCTGTGAAGAGTAGGCAGTGTCATGCCAGTAACAACCGATGATGTTTTTAAAAAATGCACGCACACTGATGGTTTCAATGATGTTTATTTCGTAGGAAACAAAATGATAATTATATTCATCAAAGACAGTAGGTGGCCTTTAAACACAAAAGCTACATAAAACACACCCCTATATTCAAATGGTAAGAATACAATTTCAATCCAACATAAGAACCAAAACATTGGAAGTTGGAAAGGAAAGGGAAAGGAAGAAAAGGGGAGGGGGGGAGAGGAGAGAGAGGGAGGAGAGAGAGAGAGAGAGAGAGAGAGAGAGGAGAGAGAGAGAGAGAGAGAGAGAGAGGAGAGAGGAGGGGGACGAGAGAGAGAGGAGAGAGAGAGAGAGAGAGAGAGAACGTCACTGAGTCACACGAGACAGTCAAAAAGTATCAGAACACAACGAGGAGAGAGAGAGAGGAGCGGGAGGAGTGAGAGGAGAGAGCGTCATAAGGAGACAACAAGTCACAGAAGATTTCAGACGAGAGAGAGAGTGAGAGAGAGAGAGAAGAGGAGAGGAGGAGAGGGAGAGAGGAGGAGAGAGAGAGGAGAGGGAGGAGAGGGGGGGGGGGGTTCCGCCTCACTCCCTTTCCCAGATAATCCAGTTCAGATTTTTTTTTTCGGTAGATGGATGATCAGGAGAGATTTTCAACTGGCCTGTCTGTCCCCTTCCCCAACAAGTTTGGATCAGCAAGTGTCCTGACCACTGAGGCATTCCGCCCCCAAAACTATCTTAATGGCGGTGTAAAAAAACGGTCGCAATGGCAAATATTCCACCATAGGTGAACATCTTAGCTCTAGCTAAGCCTATCTACCTACCTATCTACCCCCCCTCAAACTTGGAGGGTCCCATTTCTAACTTTGCAGAAATGCAACATTGACATCTGACAAATCTATCTTTTGAAATTCACCCTGGTCGGTGACATGGATAGCCTAAAAGGTCATGGGTTCTGCCATATTCAGCTCGCTCAAGACACTACCTGAAAATTTCAGTGCGTGCCCCCAACAACTCCTAAAGGAGTTTAAGTCAAAGTCAGTCACAGGAGAGGGAGCCATTGGAAATCTTGTCCACCTTAAAATTGTATTCAACCTTTTGGAACCCATAATGAAACAAAATTTAATTAATCATCTCGTTTTTTCAAAATATTTAAACCTTTGAAAGATATTCTTCAATGTCAAACAAATCTGCATAAATAACTAAAAGATAGCAATAGTTTCCTACCTGTGGCTTCAGGTGAAAATTGCCCCACGACGACAAGGTCGCTTCTTGTGGCTCTGGACTTGTGTGGGCCAAGCAGGGACTGAAGAGTGGATGAGAGAGCGGCCCTTGACAGCAGCAGTGCTCCACCTTTGTGAGCGATCAGTCAGTGTACAGTGCATCATGGGACGTCAGCATCGCACGAATAACTTGCCACACAATAACTCTCTCCTCTCTCTCTCTCTCTCTCTCTCTCTCTCTCTCTCTCTCTCCTCTCTCTCTCTCTCTCTCTCTCTCTCTCTCTTCTCTCTCTCTCTCTCTCTCTCTCTCTCTCTCTCTCTCTCTCTCTCACACACACACGCATACACCCCCTCCTAGGTATAATAGGTAGGTAGATAGATAGATAGATAGATAGATAGATAGACAGATAGACAGTTAGACAGATAGACAGAAAAATAAGTAGATAGACAGCTAGATAGATAGACAGATGGATAGGTAGATAGATAGATAGGTAGGTAGATATTCAATGATGTATACAGGTAGATATGTAGATAGGCAGGTAGATAGATAGGTAGATAGATAGATGGATAGATTGATAAAAAGATAGCTTTAGGTTAGTCAGTTCTCTTTCTTCTTCTCAATGCTCTGTCAGCAACTACTGTTATTTGACATAATAAATTTATGAGCAAAAATGCGCCGTGCTGCTGTTAAGCGCCTGACAAGTCAGGCCCAGCACATCCGACTTCGGCATGAGAGAGAGAGAAATCTTTCTTGAAAATAGGCAGGAGAATGGACCAAGAAGGCAGAAAATAGATGAGAAGGAGGTGGTGACAAGGAGGAAAAGGAGCGAGGCAGAAAACAAGGAAAGGGATAGAAAAGAGGGAATTCCTAGCACAGTATTTCTAGAGGGGTGGGAATGTTATTTATTTATTTTTTATATCGAGGATAATGGAAT
>CM060325.1:4656144-4698644 GCA_030674155.1 Stramonita haemastoma | reverse complement strand
TGTGTGTGTGTGTGTGTGTGTGTGTGTGTTTGTGTGTGAGTGTGATACGTGTGTGTATGTGTGTGTATGTGTGTGTGTATGTGTGTGTGTATGTGTGTGTGTATGTGTGTGTATGTGTGTGTGTGTGCATACGTGTGTGTGTGCATGTGTGTGTGCATACGTGAGTGTGTGCATGTGCATGTGCGTGTGTGTGTTTCATAGACGGTGGAGTGAATGTAAGTGTGTGTGTGTGTTTGTGTGCGTGCATGCGCGCGTGCAGGCTTGTGTGTGTGTGCATGTGTGCGTGCATGCGCGCACAGGCGCGTTTTCTCACCCGATCACCGCACGCCCACACACAGGAGCGTAAGCACATATGCTTAAAAGAGAATACATGGCTGTTCAAGAGAGCGCAGGCAGGAGTGCATGTGTGTGTGTAGGGCAATGGGGGATAAGGGGAGGGGGAGGGGGACACGTGAATGTGCCAACTTTATATATATATATATATATTATTTACACACACATCTATCTATCTATCTATCTCTATCTATCTATCTATCTATCTATCTATCTATCTATCTATCTATCTATCTATCTATCTATCTATCTATCTATCTATCTATCTATCTATCTATCTATCTATCTATCTATCTATCTATCTATCTGTGTGTGTGTGTGCGTGCGTGTGTGTAGTGTGTGTGTGTGTGCGTGCGTGGTGTTGTGTGCGTGCGTGGGCGCGCTGTGTTGTGTGCTACGCGGCTGTGCGTAATAGTGCGTGTGTACGCCCGCTGTTACGTGCGTGTGTAGGGACACGCGTGCAAGGTGGTGTAGAAGAGATGAGAGGAGAGAGAGGAGAGAGAGAGAGAGAGAGAGAGAGAGGGGAGAGAGAGAGAGAGAGAGAGAGAGAGAGAGAGAGAGAGAGAGAGAGAGAGAGAGAGAGGAGGAGAGGAGAGAGAGAGAGAGAGAGAGGAGAGAGAGCGCTTTAATGAAATCTATCGAAATGTTAAAGGGACGTTCTTCCAAACAAGTGTAGAAAATAGCAACAACAACAACAAAAAAACCCTCCAAAAATACAAAAAGAGTAAAACGAACCGACATTAATAATATAAAAAAACATACCACGAAACCACCATAAAATATAGCACAAAAAAAAAAATCTAAAAGATAAAATACCAAAAAAATATACAAAAACAAAACAAAACAAAAATCAAACACCGAAACTGGTTCATTAGAGGTATTGATTTGAACCTTCATGAATTGCGAAGTCGTTAACAGAAGGTAAAAAGCAAGCAAACAAACAAGAAACACACAAAAAGGACTATTGAACGTTAGGAATAAGAATCCACGACTTGGATTGCAGCCATCTAGAAAACCATCAGACATCAGGACTGTTCGGCCATACTTGTAGCAGTTTAGAAAAATCTTTCTTTTTTCCTGTGAGGTTTTCCAGTGTCTATGTCTGTGAATCTGAGATAGTTCGCTATTTGTAAGTAAGTAGCTTTTCTTCTTGTTTTTTAAAGCACTTATTTATTTATTTATTTATTTATTTATTTATTTATTTATTTATTTATTTATTTATTTATTTATTTATTCTTTTATATCAAGGATAATGGAATAAGCACTCATGTCAAAACTAAACAATATCACACAATACAATACACTACAATGTAATGCAATACAATTCAGTACAACACAACCCAAAACAACACAACATGATACAACACTGGATGAAGCAGAACGTCAGCTGTAGATGGAAGTTCATGGTGTGAAAATCCTGACTTACAGCTGTCTGTGTGCTGAAATCCCATGTCACGTGTGACACTGGAAAATCTTAACTTACAGCTAAGTGTGACACAGGAAAATCCTGACTTACAGCTAAGTGTGACACAGGAAAATCCTGACTTACAGCTAAGTGTGACACAGGAAAATCCTGACTTACAGCTAAGTGTGACAGGAAAATCCTGACTTACATTTAAGTGTGACACAGGAAAATCCTGACTTACAGCTGACTGTGTGCTAAAATCCCATGTCACGTGTGACACAGGAAAATCCTGACTTACAGCTGAAGAGGAAGAAGAAGAAGAAGAAGAAGAAGAAGAAATCCCATGTCATTTGTTACACTGGAGCATCCTGACTTACAGCTGTGTGCTGAAATCACATGTCACGTGTGACACAGGAAAATCCTGACTTTCAGCTAAGTGTGACACAGGAAAATCCTGACTTACAGCTAAGTGTGACACAGGAAAATCCTGACTTACAGCTAAGTGTGACACAGGAAAATCCCGACTTACAGATGATTGTGTGCTACTACTACTGCTGCTGCTGCTGCTGCTGCTACTACTACTACTACTACTACTACTACTACTACTACTACTACTACTACTACTACTACTACTACTACTACTACTACTACTACTACTACTACTTCTTCTGCCTCTGCTACAGCAGCTACTGCTGCTCCCACTTTTTCTACAATAACTGCTACTACTGTTGCTGTTACTGCTACTGTTGCTGCTGCTACCATTGCTAAAAATTCTAGGCTCTACTTTAGCTGTTGGGACTAGTTCTTCATACACCATAGGAAGCTCCAGTTTGTCGAACAGATTTTCCCATTGCTGTTGGCTCTGATGGTAAGATCTGTTCGATAAATTGCTACCGACACTGCCGTCCCTGTCACCCCATTTTTCACACGACTTCCTGTCAGTTTATCAGTTCTGTTGGTGATAAGAACTGGTTGTATATGACAGTTTAGAAGGGACGGGATAGCCAAGTGGTTAGAGCATTGCACTCATGCTTTGACAGCCCGATATCGAGCCTGAGTGCGAGCCACCAGCGAGACACCCATACAAGGCGATTTGTCACATGGGAATAACAGTACTGACTCCACTCTCCTCCAAATTGCTGTAGAAGAGTCAAGGAATCAATGCCAGGGGTGCGAAACATTTTCCGCACGTAGTAAATCGTGCACACATGTTAAAAAGTGTTCTGCCTTTCAAAAGAGTAGGCCACTCATGTCGGTAAAAATTGATGACGGAAAATATCATGCATAAACCCACATGCACAATAGTACGGTGTTTAGATATCAGTCCTTAAGTAGGAATGTTACTACCTTGATAATGGACAAAAAAGGTCGCGTGCACAAACATTTCGCCTCTAATTTTGTGAATTTTTAAGTACCAATTGATTACAAAATGAATTTTTTAGCCAAAAACCAGTCTAGTCTACAAGTTCTCAGCAAGACTACCAGACCCCAGTCACAATGATGGTGTTGTTCGTTCAGACTCCCCGTGGAGGCCTGTCAGTATAAATCGCATCTCCACCTTCTGGAAATTCTGTGCAAAGAATTCCCTCATTTCTATCCCTCTCTTAACTTTCTACCTTGTTCCTTTTCTTCCTGTCACGTCCTGCTTGTCTATTTTCTGCCTCCTTGGTCCATTCTCCTGCCTTTTTCCCCTCGCAAAGACTTAAAAAGAAACCAGTTCTCTTCCACACTTAAGTCGGATGCGCTGAGCTTGACTTGTCAGGCGCTTAACGGCAGTGCAACACATTCTGGTTTATATGGCAAACAACAATAGTTGCTGTCTGAGTGTTCGACAAGGACAAAGCAGAAGGAGAAGTTAGTTCAGATGTCTTAAGCACAGAGTGACCACAGTTATGAAGGAGGCATTACTAGGTAGATGAGCATGGTGACGTAATCACTACTAGGTAGAAGAGCATGGTGACGTAAGCATTACTATGGAGATGAGCATGGTGACGTAAGCATTACTATGGAGAAGAGCGTGGTGACGTAAGCATTACTATGGAGATGAGCATGGTGACGTAAGCATTACTATGGAGAAGAGCGTGGTGACGTAAGCGTTACCAGGGAGAAGAGCATGGCGACGTAAGCATTACTAGGGAGAAGAGCATGGTGACGTAAGCATTACTAGGGAGAAGAGCATGGTGACGTAAGCATTACTGGGGAAAAGAGCGTGGTGACGTCATCCTCCACAGTGGCTGACGTTTCACTCTGTCTTCCTCTCAAACTACAAAAAACACTTTGGTTTGTGAACTTAGCAAATGGTCACCAGAGCTGTTTAGATCAGAAGAGGCACGTACCCCTGAGCACAGCACCATTAAAAGATCGACCCGGCAGCAGTGCAGGGCTGCTTTTGGTAAGTGGGCTTATGATGGCCCAGAAGAGATTGGCTCTGTGTGTATGCACTTCTGGTTTTGACAGCACGAAGTTGGGAGTGGATGTGCTGTAGAAAGCCCTTCTTTTTTACGTGCTGTAGGTGTTGGGGGTTTATTTTATTTATCTTTTCTATTAATTGTTTTCTGTTTTTCTTACAAGGTGTCTTGTGACTTTAGATAATACTTTTTCGGAAGTTTGTAAAAAGTGTGTAAGTCATCGAAGACTGCAAAAGACTTACGCATTTTTTTCAGGCAGCGGATGGCAGCTGTAGACGTCTGTGGAGATTTCTCGGGCAATAGTAACACCAGTTAAATGATTATCTACACAAACGAATGGAATGTTATAGTTCCACACCTTGGTATTGTTTGTTTGAAGCAGTTATTGATGCTGTTGTTTTGTTGTTTTTCTTGCTGTTGTGCCGTCCATGGGGACGGGATAGCTCAGTGGTCAGAGCACTCGCTCTCCCCAGGCACTTCCATAGCGGCATCATTACATCATCCTCATTGATCATCAGGCAATATAAGAAAATGTCTCTGATTCGGGTGTCCCTGTTGCTCTGGTCTCGTGGTGACCCCAGTTTCGGTTTCCCTATACACTTCTGTGTCTGTGGTGAGTTGTGTCAAAGTCCTGTAGGTGGTTGATTGTTGGTTAACTGTTGATTGTTCCTTTCTTGACCCACAGTTTGTGGCTTTAAACTGCCCATGATGATATGCATCTCCTATCAGTTTACCTCTCGTAAGAATGCTACTATCAACCAGCTGCCATGGCACAGTGATTAGCGCCTAGTGCCTTGGGTTACGGACTGGAAGATCAATGGTTCGAATCCCATAAAAGTGTAAAGGGTTTTTTCTGACTCCGTCCGGCTCCTACCCAGAGTGAGTGTGCCGTGGGCTCAGTGGGAAGACTGGGACCACACAGTCAAGCTTCATCCACTTTACGGGTTTGATTTAGAGATGGGCTCCCAGTGGACTTCGGACCCCAAGGATGTGACACGACGAATCTGGGCATGGCTTGGGCAGAGAGATTGAAATGAGTGGCTTAAAAACGGCAGGACAGGAACGTTAGGCCTATAGAAGATGAGGCAAAACAAAAAAAGAAAAAAAAGGAGAAAATTCTGACGTTAATCTCTCTCTCTCTCTCTCTCTCTCTCTCTCTCTCTCTCTCTCTTCTCTCTCTCTCTCTCTCTCTCTCTCTCTCTCTCTCTCTCTCTCTCTCATATTTAAAAATAACTTTAAAAAAATTTCATTCTTTCAGCCAGGATTTCTCAGAGAGCTGATACAAATTCCAGACCAACTCTGACGTCACAATGTCCACCAACCCTGCTCTCCTTGGCCACACTGCTCTGTCCACCCAGTGGCTGTCCGAGGTGACGTCACCCTCACTGGACACGAGGAGTGATGAGGATGAGGCCTTGATGAGTGATGACGCGCTGTGGAGGTCTTTCAACATCATGGACCAGGTTCTGTACGCCCTGGAGGTGAGCTGATGTCAGCCTCTTCTGTTCTCTCTGTGGCTGATAACAGGCAGTCTAGAGGTAACGCGCCTGTCTAGAAAGCGAAAACTCCGGGTCGAAGTGTGCGGTGGTTCGAATCCCATTTGGGCCCAAAACTTCCCACCCCCCATCCATTAGACCATGAGTAGTGGTCTGGATGCTAGTCTTTCGGATGAGACGATAAACCGAGCTCCCGTGTTTAACACACATTCAGTTTATGTAAAAGAACCTGTGGCAACATGAAAGTTTTTTTCGCGGAAAAAAGCCACTTCCATAGCGGAACAAACACACATTCTGAAAGGAAAACTAAAGATAAAAAGTGGTACTGCTCTTGTGGCAACGCGCTTTTTCCAGGGAGAGCAGCCTGAATTTCATGCAAAAAACATTTATTGACTGAAAGTACAACACAATAAAATACAACACAACACAACGCGCAGAATACAATACAAGACAATGCAGTACAATACAATACAACACAATAAAATTCAATACAGTACAATGCGATGCAATGCAATAGAACACAACACAATACAATGCAATACAGTATACAGGTATACTTGTTTCCAACACAGAAATATTTCAGTCAACCAAACAAGCAAGCAAACAAGCTCGTAGGCAAGGCAAGGCAAATTCTTTTATTCGAGAATAATAGATAAGCACTCGTGTTCTCGTAGGCGAGTCAGCGAGCAAGTAAGCCACAAACAGCAAGCAACAAGCAAGTAAGACCTATTCAGCAGCCAAAAACAACCACTCATTTACACTTGAAGCTGCCTATGTACAAGATCGGTTGTCAGTAATCGTAAATGTCTTTCCTATCGCTGCACTATGTGATAGGAATCTTCTTATACACAAGATCAGTTGTGTGTACTTGTCAGTGTCTTTTTTTATTCCCTAGGTGATATAGGAATCTTCTTATACACAAGATCGGTTGTCTGTAACTGTCAGTGTTATTTTTGCTTCCCTAGGTGATGTAGGAATCTTCTTATACACAAGATCAGTTGTCTGTAATAGTGTCTTTTCCATTGCTTCCCTAGGTGATAGGAATCGTCTTATATACAAGATAGGTTGTCTCTAACTGTCAGTGTCTTTTCTGCTGCTTTAGGTGATAGGAATCGTCTTATACACAAGATAGGTTGTCTGTGACTGTCAGTGTATTTTCTATTGCTGCTCTAAATGATGCAGGGATCGTTTTTATACACGATCGGTTGTCTCTAACTATCAGTGTCTTTTCTACCTGCCCCAGGGGATAGGGATCGTCTTCAACATCCTCAACATCATCGTCATGACCAGACCGAGCATGCGCAGTCCCACTTCCACCTTCCTGGTAGCACTCAGCGTGCTGCAGCTGCTCTACATCCTCATCCGACTTCTGCCCGCCCTGCATCGCCTCTTCAAGCCTCTCCTCTACACCGACCTCTTCTTCATCGTCAACAGCATCTTCGTCGTCAACTACGGCCTGAGCTGCCTCCGCCGCTCCATGTACTGCCTCCAGATCTTCATCTCCGCAGAGAGACTGCTGGCTGTGTGGTTACCTCTGAAGGCCAAACAGTTCCTGCTGGTCAGACGACCCTGGCTCTTCATCCTCTCCACACCCCCCGTCATGTTTTTGGCACATCTCTACTACCCGTTCCGACTGGAGGTTTTCCAGACGACGAACTCTGCCAACGAGAGCATCTACTCGTTCCGCTACACGGAGCACTACCGGCGCCATTCGGCGCTGTTCAACACTGTGGGCATCGTGACCAAAGCCCTGCTGGTCTACCTGGCGCTGCTGCTGCTGACCGCCCTCAACCTGGCCCTGATCGGGGTCATCAGGCGATCCTCCAGTCTCCGCGGCAAGATGAACACCAACCTGGATGTGGCTGCCGCTCACAAGTAAGCTAAGCTTGTCTCCTGCTGTCTCTTCAGTCTCTCTGCCTGTCTCATAACTGTAATAATGATGAGATGATAGAGATGACAACTGGGTTCATGACAGTGATGATGATGCTATGTTTTGTATGTACACTACTATTTGAATATATACACATGTTGACAGTTATTATGAGGAAATGTGTCATCACCACGCCACCATCCACCTTTATTTTTGTTGCTTGTATTGTGGCCTATGGCCGAAGTACATTAAAAGCATTTCAGAGTTCAGAGTTCTCTGATGTTGTTGTTGATGTTGTTGTTGATGTTGGTTTTTTCCATCTTTGTGTCACCTCAGCTGTTCAGGTTTCTCCATCTTTCACTCAGATTCCATGGGTTTCTGACAGCTCGCCAGACTGTCATGGCTTTATTGTTGCTGCTGCTGCTGCTGCTGCTGGTTGTATCATTGTTGCTGATACTTGTACTGTATAGCGCCTCCTCTGTTTTTTCTCGGAATCAAGAAAGAAATGAATATGATAATGATAAACTTAGAATCGTACGTTATGGTGTCTTGGGTGTGAAGCTTTATGATGCTCTCTTCTTTGCCTGTAGATACACATGACCCGAAGAGAAAGTAACACTTTTGCATTGAAGACAATAACCTGTAGGCAAGAACGAAATGGATGAAAGAGAGCTTCCTCCAGAGGACAACACATCCTGCATTTACACAACAGACAGTCAGGGCAACAACAACAACAACAACAACAACACACACACACACACACACACACACACACACCAGCACCCCTCCCCCCCCACACCACACCAGCACACCCACCCCCCCACCCACCCCCACACACGCACACACACACACACACACACCAGCACCCCCCCCACACACACACACACGCACACACACACACACACACACACACACACACACACACACACACACACACACACACACACACACACACACACACATCCACATCCACATCCACATCCACATTCATTATACGTACACGTTGACATAATTATGTTGATAGGAGGGATAGAAAAGAGGATTGTGAGCGAGTCGATGAGGGTGAAAGGGGACAGAGACTGCCTGCGTGTTGAACGGCAAATGGTGGTACCCCATGTGTCCGTAGCAAATACGCAAACACACACTGTCCATCTCGCTTTCCCCCAGTCAAGTTAAGCAGCGTCGAGCGTGATTACCAGTTGGATGGGTGACCGTCTGCGCACCTTGGCTTCAGTACAGTTACCCCCAGTTTACCCAGCTGTAAATGGGTACCTGCCCTCTTTAGGGTCAGGGAAGGTAAAGCAGCGAGGGAGAGGAGATGGGCGCCACCCTCAATATGCTGGCCCCTAGAGAAGCTGAGGTCTCTGATGCCTCGCTCCCCTACGACCGCCAAGGTTATGAGACACCTTTACCTTTTTTTTTTACCTTCTGCACTATCCATAGTGCTTGTTTATGTGTCTCAAATCAACACAAAGACACACCGTCCATAGTGTTTGTGTTTGTGTCTCAAATAAATACAAAGATAACCGTTCATATTGTTTGTTATGAACACAAAGTCATTTTGTTTATGTGCGTGTCTGCTATCTACACAAAGTCCTTACACCCTTGGCACAAGCACCTGTGTCCTAACATCCCTGACACACACCTGTGTTCTAAAATCCTTGACATAAGTACATGTGTCCTAAAGTCCTAACATACCTGAAACAAGCACCTGTGTCCTAACATCCCTGACACACACCTGTGTTCTAAAATCCTTGACATAAGTACATGTGTCCTAAAGTCCTAACATACCTGAAACAAGCACCTGTGTCCTAACATCCCTGACACAAGCATCTGTGTCTCTGACACAAGCATCTGTGTCAGCATCTGTGTCTCTGACACAAGCACCTGTGTCCTAACATCCCTGACACAAGCACCTGTGTCCTAACATCCCTGACACAAGCAATCCACGGGACGGGACTCGCTACAGAGCAGAGCAGTTGTGCCGTGTCACTCCCGTGGTGCTAAGTTGGGGATGCTGCTGCTGTCACTGACCTGTCTTGCCCACAGGCAGGATGCCCTGTTGCTCTGTGTGGGGATTTCAGCCTGACTAGCCTCTAGAGTTTGACAATTTGTTTGTCGTGTTTTGTGCCTGCAGAATTCAGGTTTCCATCTTGGATTTGACCATTATTTTCCCCTTGCAGTGCTTTGAGTGCATGATGTAGTGTGCCTGTCCTAGAACTTGACAGTTAGTGAACCTGCTATATTATTATGCGTGTATGCTGTGTGCTGGCCTTGGGGTTTGATAATCATCGTGTGTGTATGGTTTACTCTGCCCCTCGTTTTTGAGGGTTTACTGCTGTGTTACGATCACGTTATGCCGTGCACACATCGAGAGAGAGAGAGAGAGAGAGAGAGAGAGAGAGAGAGAGAGAGAGAGAGAGAGAGAGAGAGAGAGAGAGAGAGAGAGGGGCGACAAGGGACCTACGGACATAGATAACAGGCATAGTGAACAACAGAGATGCAGGGATAGAGAGAGACAAGACAGGCACACTGACAGGAACAGTGACCAATAAACACAAAAGCCATGGACCATCATTGCCAAAGGAAGCCCAGTGTACATACACTCTCAAAGGAAGCCCAGTGTACACACACTCTCAAAGGAAAAAAACCCGTGGACAGACATACAGACAGACAGACAGACAGCCAGGTTGCAGGAGTGAGGGCCTCTGTGGGCCAACAGTGATCGCCAGCTGTGGGGTGTTGGTGTTGGCACTGCAACTGCTCACAGCTGAGTCACCTGGCCTCACACACACTGCCGTCTGGGATTGCCCTCACCTCTGTCTTCTGCTAAACATCAGTTTGGAACACTACCTCCACATCCAGGCGTTGATAGACCTGATTTGAAATCAGCCAGGTGCTGTTAGAAATTGTATTGTTTTTCCAGTTTAAAAAAAAATCTTTTTTATGTAATAGTTTATTATTATTACTTTTTAAAAACAAAATTACAGAGTGAAGTCAAAACTCTGGATTCGTGTAAATCCTTTTTGTCGTATTCATCACCTCGAATAGTAAATGCAAACAGTAAAACACACGTTACCGCCCCTTGGTCCAAACTGACATTCTCACTCATATCAACACTTTCTAATTTATCATCATTATTGTGCCCTCTCAAGAGGCCAGCGCAATCTGCACATTGCAGTAGTACTGCTGGTGCTACTTTTATTTTTCTTAGGGTACGAAGTTTGATTGAGGTTTCATGCTATTATATGATGTTTTGATGTTTTTTGAAACTGTAGATCATTAGGGGACGGGATAGCTCAGTGGTCAGGGCGCTCGCTGTCCCCCAGGCAATGTTAGGCAGCATGAATGTGGTTACTACCAATTGGATGGGTGACCATCTGCGCGCCTTGGGTTCAGTACAGTTCCCCCAGTTCACCCAGCTGTAAATGGGTACCTGTCCTCTTTAGGGTCAGGGAAGGTAAAGCAGTGAGGGAGAGGAGATGGGCGCCGCCCAATATATGCTGGCCCCTAGAGAATCTGAGGTTTCTGATGCCTCGCTCCCCTACGACCGCCTAGGTTATTGGACACCTTTACCTTTACCTTTTAGGAACTTTGATTGAGGTTTCATACTACTATCCAGTGAGATTTTGATGTTTTTTGAAACTGTATATCACTTTTGAAAAGAGATGTAGCAATGTCCACCTGTGGTTGTTTCAGGCGGGAGAGCCAGATGACGCTGACCATCCTGGTGTCCACTCTCATCTTCGTCGTCCTCTGTCTGCCCACCGTCAGCAGTTCTCTCGCCGCCAACATTGCGCCACAGAGTTACGGCCCCTTCACGCCTCAACGGAACATTTTCCTGTTCATGAACAAATTCGGGGGCCTGTTGTTTGTTCTGGCATTTTCCACAGATTTCTTCACCTACGTCTCCCTCAGCTCTGCTTACCGGAACACGCTTCTGCGCATGCTCAGGATGAAAGGGAAGCAGAAGGCACCGGCTTCACTGGGAACTGGATCCAAAATGGAGGGCACTGCATTGTCCAGAGTGGAGTGACTCCAATCCACACCACAGCTGGTTGTTTATTTAAGACGAAGTCATTACTAGCTGTAACAAGCTGTGTTGTTCACATACCATTAAAGTGGGATTGGGTGTTCCTTTCTCTTTGCCTGGACACAGATATCATGCTTTGGTTTTAAGTCTGTCATTATCAGTCACTTTACAATCAAAAATATATATTTCTAGACATCAAAGAAGCTTTGGTATTGGGTTTACCTTTTTTTGTCGAAACAAGATGTATATTAACTAGGTTATCCTTGTCACTAAGTTATCCTTACCAAGCTATCCCTATGACAGACGTTGTCTCTGTGTCTAGGCTATCGGTGCCTTGAGCACCTGGGCTTTATAACAGTTCTTGATTTAACCATTGACGCTGGGGGCAACAGCAAAGTGAGAGGCTGCATGATCAGTGGCTTTCCCACTCATGAAATTCCACTTTACAGCTTAGTCTTTAGTGATCGACTATGACTCTCTGACTAGGAGGGATGACTCGCACAGTCCTTATGTGCTACAGCCCTGGGGGCTAGTTGGCCTTTGGAAAATATTTCCAACGCTGACTGTCCTTATGCCCTCTTGGCCAGAGAGAGTGGGGATGCACTGTGGGCGGTGACACGTCACTTTAGCGCCAGCACTACAGCGCCATACCTTTCAGCGCCACCATTTCAGCGCCGCGTCTTTTCAGCACCGTACTTTTTAGCGCCGTACACTTTAGCGCCGGGAGACTTCAGCGCCGTACATCTCATCCATACATCTTACTTGGAACAGACAATTCCTGTAGCTTTTGCACTGCTCCCAAGCAAGTCTCGTACCACGTACAACCGTCTTCTCCAAGGTTTGGAGACACTCCGACCAGGACTTGCACCCACAACATTGATGACAGATTTTGAAAGTGCTGCCATCTCGGCATTCAGGGAAGCTTATCAGGGTTTAGAAGTCACCGGCTGTCATTTTCATTTGGCTCAAAACGTGTGGCGCCACATCCAGGACAGTGGTCTCTCACTTGACTACATACACGACGAAAACTTCGCAAAACTGATGCGCATGCTTCCAGGCTTGGCATGCCTTCCTCCCTTGCACGTTGAACAGGCCTTCGAAACTGTGTTCGATCCTGCATCTCCGGTGTATGATGCACGTGGGCAACCAATCTTCGACTTCTTTGAGGACACGTATATTGGCAGACCTCGCCGTCGTGGTCCTCGTCATCCGCCGATGTTCTCCATTGACATGTGGAACGTGCACGACCGCGTCCTAACTGATGCTGCCAAGTCCAACACCAGCTGTGAAGGGTGGCATCACGCCTTTCAGAACGTGGTCGGGGCGTGCTACCCCAATCTTTGGAGGCTGATAGAGGCCCTCAAGAAAGAACAGGCACTAGTCCAGGCGGACGTCACACGTCTACTGGGAGGCCAGGCTCCAACGTCCAAAAGGCGCAAGTACAAAGACTTACAGAAACGGATAAAGACGATCGTTACACAATACAATGACGGACGTCGGGGGCTGCTTGAAACAATGGAAGGACTCGCCTTTGCTTTCATGTTCTAGTGTTGACGTCTTCAGAGACAAGCTATTCAGTTCCTTAGCAACTGGACATTACAGGTTTTGTGGAAGAACGAGGATGATGCATTCAGGTTTTAATTCATACAACGGATGTTATATGACATATCAATAAAAATCGAATTTTTAGAAAAATGAACTTAACTCTGTGTGTGTGTGTGTGTGTGTGTGTGTGTGTGTGTGTGGTGTGTGTGTGTGTGTGTGTGTGTGTGTGTGTGTGTGTGTGTTGTGTGTGTGTGTGTTTGTGTGTGTGTGTGTGTCTGATACACTTTATGGAGAAAGAAAGGTAAAGAATAGATTCTCTTCTCTCTCTCTCTCTCTCTCTCTCTCTCTCTCTCTCTCTCTCTCTCTCTCTCTCTCTCTCTCTCTCTCTCTCTCTCTCTCTCTCTCTCTCTCTCTCTCTCTCTCCCTCCCTCCCTCCCTCTGTCCTCCTCTAGGGCTATAATGTACGGCGCTACAAAGTACGGTGCTAAAATTTCGCCACGCTGAAATGTACGGTGCTGAAAAGTCCCAGCGCTGAAGTGTACGGCGCTGAAGTATCCTCGCGCTGAAGTGTATGGCGCTGAAGTTCTGGTGCTGAAGTGCTGGCGCCGAAGTGACATGGAACCACTGTGGGCAAGGCATCTCCACTATGATCAAATTTCTGCCCAGTTTCCGAAACAGCAGCTGCCTCCTCTGCTGTTTTGGGGGTCATTGTCGAGCACGACGGACAAATAAACAGACTATCGGTATGACAGACGTTTTCTCTGTGCCTAGGCTATGGGTATGACAGACGTTTTCTCTGTGCCTAGGCTATGGGTATGACAGACGTTTTCTCTGTGCCTAGGCTATGGGTATGACAGACGTTTTCTCTGTGCCTAGGCTATGGGTATGACAGACGTTTTCTCTGTGCCTAGGCTATGGGTATGACAGACGTGTTCTCTGTGCCTAGGCTATGGGTATGACAGACGTGTTCTCTGTGTGTTCTCGGAACTCCAAGACCCACAGCATGATGCTAAGAAGTCAGAGAAACACGGAGAATCTTCAGCATGGGGCGGGGAGGCTTTGTGGGGAGGCTTGATGCTTGAGTCATCGTTTTCTGGGTAACCTAGCCGTGTGCTGCTTTAACAGTTGTACAAGCTTTGTGTGTGTGTGTGTGTGTGTGTGTGTGTGTGTGTGTGTGTGTGTGTGTGTGTGTGTGTGTGTGTGTGTGTGTGTGTGTGTAGGTGCGTGCGTGCGTGCGTGCGTGTGTGTGTGCGTGCATGCGTAAAAGCTAAACTCAAAATCGAAGAAAACCTATTTTTTTCCAGATGCACATTAAATAATAAACAACACATCTGCTCTATGGATCATGGCACCCATAGAAAAAAAAACCCCATCAATAAAACGAAGAAGAAACAGAAAAAAAACAGTGTAAGACAATTTGCGAAGACACAGTGTGTTTTGTCAACAATATTTCACATTCACCTTCATCATCCCCTTTCTCCGCCCCACCCCTTGTCCACTCTTCTGCACAACACGCTAATACGTTATCAGCCAGGCACTTACTGCTGGTACAATAGGGGAAAAAATCAATATCTATAACTAAAGCAATAACAATATCCACATTAACAACAATATTAACAATAACACAACACCACCACCACCAACTACTATTACAACATTTACAAACAAACACACATACGCACGCATTCCCCCTTTATGTCACAGCAGATTTCTCTGCGTGAAATTCGGGCTGCTCTCCCCGGGGAGAGCGCATCACCAAAAGTGCAGCGCCACCCATTATTTTTCCTTCTTTTTTCTGTCTGCAAATGTATTTGTTTCCCTATCAGAGTGGCTTTTTTTCTACCGAATTTTGCAAGGGACAACCCTCTTGTTGCCGTGGGTTCTTTTATGTGCGCTCAATAATAATGTGTAATACACGAGACCTCGGTTTAGCGTATCATCCGAAAGACTAGCACCCAGACCACCACTCATGATCTAATGGATGGGGGAAAAGTTTTGGGCCCAAACGGGATCATGATCCATGATCACATCTTGCCACACTGACTTGTTGATGCTGTGCTCCTGTCAAGAAATGTGTAGAAGCCTTCTGAATGACTTGATACCATTCACCAAACAGCAATTATGAAACACAGTCAGAACAAACTACTGATGGAATCAGACGGTAAGCATGTCGAAGACATACAGAAAAGAATAATGCAGCATGAAGGGAATGAAAGAATTAACAAGTTGTTTATTGCACTCGTCTTCATGAAGTATCAGTAGTAAATTATGTTAATTATTATTTTGTGATATATTTAACATCTGCTAGGACCTCATTTCATATATCAACTCTTAAATACAGAAAGATAGACTTGAAAAGTTAATTTCTGGGTCTTCAAACTGTTAGTAAATTATTGTACATGTGTTGACGAATTTTCAAGGTGTGTGTGTGTGTGTGTGTGTGTGTGTGTGTGTGTGTGTGTGTGTGTGTGTGTGTGTGTGTGTGTGTGTGTGTGTGTGTGTGTGTGTGTGTGTGTGTGTGTGTGTAAGAGTAGGCTGTTGTGTGCTGGTGGGAACAGATGACAAGATTTGCATATTATATTACAAACTGCATACACACAGGGACTGGATGTAAAAAAGGCACATGAGTGTTTATTCCTTTATCCTCGATATAAAAGAATAAATAAATAAACACACATACAAACGCACACAGATACACACACACAAATACACACACAGTCACACATACACACACACACACACACATACACACACACACACACACACACACACACACACACACACACACACACACACACACACACACACACACACACACACACAGAGGTACACGAGCACCCGTGCATGCACGGACACAAGCATATGTACGCGCACACACACGCACGCACGCACGCACATATACACGTACGCACGCACGCACGCACGCACGCACACACGCGCGCACACACACACACATACGAGCAGCATATACGTCACATGTACATACAAATACACCTCAATATCCACACACACAACCACACAACACACACACACACACACACACACACACACACACACACACACACACACACACACACACACACACACACACACACACACACACACACACACACACACACTCTCTCTCTCTCTCTCTCTCTCCTCTCTCTCTCTCTCTCTCTCTCTCGTGTCTGTGTCTGTCTGTCTCTGTCACTCTCTCTCTCTCTCTCTCTCTCTCTCTCTCTCCTCTCTCTCTCTCTCTCTCTCTCTCTCTCTCTCTCTCTCTCTCTCTCTCTCTCTCTCTCTCCTATTTTACTTTAAATTAAAAAGAAATTGTATTGTGACCTAAGGCCGATGTGCAATTAAAACATTTCAGAATTCTCTCTATCTCTCTATCTCTCTGTCTCTCTGTCTCTGTCTGTCTGTCTATCTCTGTCTCTCCTCTCTCTCACACTCACTCACACACACACGTACACAAGCACACACACACACGCACGCACACACACACACACATACACACACACGCACGCACACACAGACAGACAGATATATATATATATGTATATATATATATATATATATGTGTGTGTGTGTGTGTGTGTGTGTGTGTGTGTGTGTGTGTGTGTGTGTGTGTGTGTGTGTGTGTGTGTGTGTGTGTGTGTGTGTGTGTGTGAGAGTGCACACAAGCGAACACAAACACATGCACACACGCACGCATACAGTATATATATATATATATATATATATATATATATATATATATATATATGTATATATATATATATATATATATATATATATATATATAGAAGAGAGAGAGAGAGAGAGAGAGAGAGAGAGAGAGAGAGAGAGAGAGAGAGAGAGAGAGAGAGACAGAGACAGAGACAGATACAGAGACAGAGACAGAGACAGAGAGAGTGGGTGCCTACGAAACCGTGATTTTCTTAGGTCTGAATATATAAAAAAAAAAATATGAAAAGAAATAAAATAGTCTACAATAACGATTTTTGAAAACTTACATGAAGCCATTATGTAGTTGATGTTGTGGTATTGAAGATGTGAGCTAATAACAGCTAACTGTATTGATTGTGTAGGTTTCCACACTGCAGAAAGCAGTAATAGCTTATTTACTGGCTGCAGACTGCGGCCAATGTGACTCTCTGTCTCTCGTGTTTTGGAAGTAGGCTAGAGAGACGATCCCTCTTTCTCTTTGCGTTTGTGTCTGTTTCTGAAATGTACATAGAAGCATATTTTGAAGTTTAAACCACTTTGGTACAGACACTAAAGTACTATCCATATACGTTCCATTTACCCATAGATCATTGCGTTTGCAGTTAAACGTTTGCAGGTAAGAAAACGAACCGACTCAATACAAACACATGGTTTTATAAATCAGTTTTTAAATTTTTTTCAAGGGCCTGATGAAAACTGTGCAAACTTAATCTTTTACCCTCCATAAAGATCATCTTGACTTGAATTGACTTGAATACAGTGAAATTTGGTAAAACCCAGAGCTCAGAAGCATCTAACTACATGGGTTTAACCTGGGAACCAAACAGTATAAAAAGCACGAACATATCAAAGATACCCAATGCTCACATTGTTTTCAAGATCTCAAAGACTTGCTTTGCACACCTGGCATATTCTTCCAGTGCTGTGTCAAAAGATATTTTAGTTATAAGGGTAAAACCAGGATATCTGTTAACAACCAACAAATTCAATACTTTGGCATTTAAAATACCTAGTTTCCAATCTTGATTACTGCACGCATTTTATGAGCACCACAATCTTAGTCTTATCAAGATTAACAGTTAATCCTAAAGTGTCAGATGCTCTCTGTAAATTATTCAGTTGGTTTTGAAGGCCACTGAAGCTTTGGGAAAACAAGCTCAAAACAGGCACCACTGAACACCACCAAAGGGACCCAGCAGTAGTACAGGGCTCCTCTGGCTGGTGGCCCCACGGCAGCCACACATTGATGGGATTCATGTGGGATTCTGAATCTTAGGATGCCAAATAACGAATGTGGATAGCGCTAGAGAAGAGAGATTGAAATGAGGGTGTGGGAACAGCAGGACGGTAACGTCACAGAAGATGAGGAGGCAGCAAACAAAACAACAACAACAAAATAAGAATATAAAAACAAGAAGAATAACTTTCCCTCTTTATAGAGACAAGGGCTCATAACTTCAACCTAGTGATGCTGACTTGCGTGGTGGTGATGGCCCCTTGTCATCAAGGAAAAAAAGAGGAAGAGGAGGAGAAGGAAGATCAGGGAAAGATAACAAGAGTCACCGTTAACGAAAATTAGTGCTAGATTTGAGAGGCTGTCGAGATATTAGTGCAGTGTGGTGTAGTGTGGTGTGGTGGGTGTGGTATGGTGGGGTGTAGTATGATATGGTGTAGTATGGTGTGATGTGATGTGGTGTGGTGTGGTGTGGTATGGTGTGGTGTGGTGTGGTATGGTGTGGTATAGAGCGGTGTGGTGTGGTATAGTGTAGTGTGGTGTGATGTGGTGTGGTGTGGTGTGGTGAGGTGTGGCTATGTAGTTCTAGCCTGGTTCTGCATATTGGAGGTACATCCAGACTGACACTACACCACACAGCACAGACACAGTGCAGGCACTATCTGCATGCCCTCTGGCACAGACCTTAGGCACCTTCTGCTCGTCTTTGCATCCTTCTTCCAGGGAAACTTGTTCTCTCTCTCTCTCTCTCTCTCTCTCCTCTCTCTCCTCTCTCTCTCTCTCTCTCTCTCTCTCTCTCTCTCTCTCTCTCTCTCTTTTGAGTCACAGCGTCAGGGCATATTCCACACATTTGACGCACCAAATTTTCGATCTGAAAAAAAAACATTCAGTCTATTTGTGTACAATAATGGAACATGTTATAGATCAATCAGATAATTAGGCATTGTTGTCTTTGTATACTTTTCTGTGACAGCAAGTTAACTCAGGAACGGGACTGTTTAAACGTAAGCGGCGATTGATCCATTCTGTAAGTTCTGTTCTAATGAGTTACTACACTGTAGCAAGCTCGCCATGCATGTAGCAGAAGTGTCATCAAACTAGAGAAGATGGAAGCAGCAGCTGATAACTAGGATGCAGTAACTGATGAGACTGTGAGTAGTAAAACAAAACACTAACACACACACACATGCATTCACGCACGCACGCGCGCGCGCATACACATGCACGCACGCACGCACACACACACACACACACACACACACACACACACACACACACACACACACACACACACACACACACACACACACTGGTGGTAACCCTACAAACTGTCAGACATCATGTGGCGCATCTCCAACGAGCCAGATGAAGCAAAAAGTCCACTGCTGGTGTACCAGCTCCAGTCAAACTACAGTGTGGAAACAGTTTTCCATCAAATAATCGGCAAAAATTCAAAAGGTAGCGGGACAATCATTCCATAGCCAGTAGCCTAGACTAAATAAAGAAGATGCAGAATTTGAGATGGCTGCTTTCCTAGATAGAAACTGCTACGTATTGGAGAAGCACATGAAGCAGTTGAAATGTAGGCTACAAGTTTGACTCATGACAGAAAGCAGCCTCAGAATCAGTTAAAGTATACACCGTAGCTCTTCATCAGTGCACTATCATTTTGGGCAACTAAAAGGGTGATTCGAGACCAAGTTGTCATGGGAGTGAGAGTGAGAAAAAATGCTGAAAGACGCCAATTTAGACTTAGCCAACTGCCTTTGTTGTGGTAAAACATACTAAGAAACTTCGAGACAGCAGGCACATACAGTGGCAAGTCAAGAACATAAGAACTTTTACGTGAACAGAAGAGTAGTGTATCAATCCCCACCCCCTCCCCAAAAAACAAACCCACAACAAAACAACAATAAAGTAAAAACCCATGAAAGTTTCGTTGTCAAGCACATAAGAAGCGCTTGCATTGCGGCAAAACTCTCATATAATTATGGAAAGAAAGACTGCACAATGAAAAATACAGAGTGCTGCAAATTGCTTTCAAAAGGTCACTTCGAAGTCGTGTGTACATCTAAGAAAGTGCACTACAGTGAGGAAGAAGAAGAAGAAAAGACAGTACTTGGCCTGATTGAAGGTTCAGACAACGTGTCGATGACGTAAACAATCTTTGGCCTGCAACAGCACTGATCAATAGACAATCATTCAGATTTCCAGTGGATACAGGACAGATGCCTCTGTTGTTCCACGTCGATATTTCAAGAAGAAATTCCCCTGTAGTACAGAAGACCAACAAGAAGTTGTGAGGCCCAGGGAAGACAGAGATCAAGGTAGTGGGAAAATATACCCCCACCCCCCACCCCCACTCTCACAGCTGAAAAGATGGAGACAGTGCAGGATCTGTCTCACCAGTCAGCATCACCGTGCACCATCTTAGCCACCACACTCGATGACATTGACAAATTTAAATTCAAATTCAGAAATACTAATTTATTATCTCTAAAACAGAGAAATTCCGACATGATCCTCCTTCTCCATGTGCTCCAGTCTTCACTGGCCCTGCTGACTTCATGGATTCTCATGTCACAGGATTCGGTGATGTTGCCAAGGAGAGAAGATGATGGACTGTCTTTTTTGTTTTGTCTTTTTGCTTCGCGCATGAATGACTGATCAGATGATTGGTCCTTGTTGTCACTGCATAGTTGCTGTGACAGTCTACCTGGCGATGGGACAGCTACAACATAAGCGGTGACGGATCCGTATCACTGTCTTTTTTAAATGAGTTATGTGAACTATGGCTCCGATCCATCTCTCTAAATGTCTGTTGTAATGAGTTATTTGAACTGTAGCACTAAGCCATCTCACTAAGTGTCTCTTCTATTGAGTTCACTCACTCACTCAGTCCCATGTCCCAAGGGACGTAGGGGGGACATGAGAGAAGACGCAACAGAGATCTTTTTCCATGCTTCACGATCCTGCGTGGCTAGTAGGAGGTGTTGCAGGGGTTGGGCGGTCCAGTCTTTGATGTTGTCAACCCATGATTTCTTTTGGCGGCCTCTTCTTCTCTTGCCCTCGACTGTTCCTTGCAGGATGGTTTTTGCTAGGGTGTTGTGTCTTGTGGTGTGACCAAACCACATCAGCTTTCTCCTCTTTATGGTGGAGAGCAAAGGCTCTTGGGGGCCCACACGCTTTTTGATTTCTTCTATCACATAGTTATTGGTCTTGTGTTCTTTGTATGATATTTTGAGGAGTCTTCTGTGGCACTTGTTCTCGAATGCTTGGATTCTCCTCTCTAACTCTGCTGTCAGAGTCCATGATTCACAGCCATATAGGAGGATAGATATCACGAGGGATTTGTAAAGGTGGTATTTGGTGCAGAAGCTGATGTTGTTGCTTCTGATGATCTTCTCGAGTCTGACTAGAGCAGATGTTGCTGTTGCAATGCGAGCTTTCACTTCATTGTTTGATGTGCCATCTTTTGTTAGGATGGAGCCTAAGTATTTGAATTGGCTCACCTCTTCTAGTGTTTCTCCATTCATCTTTATTTCCGTGATGTCATTACTCGCGTTGTTGACCATGATCTTCGATTTCTCTGTACTGACCTCCATGCCGTATGCGCTCGCTCGATCTGTTAAATTGTCTGTGAGGATTTGCAGTTCTTGTTTGCTGCTGCCCATGAGGTCAATGTCATCTGCAAATCTGAGGTTGCAAAGGGGTCTTCCACCAATGGAGATGGAAGTGTGGTGGTTTTGCAGTGTCTCTGTCATGATGTTTTCGAGGAAGAGGTTGAAGAGTACAGGTGAGAGAAGGCAGCCCTGGCGAACCCCAACCGTGGTCTTGAAGAACTCGCCCACGTGATTATTCATAAAAACTGCACTTTCTGCGTTCTCGTACAGAGCTTTGATGACTTCAATTAGACAGCTGTCAATGTTGAAGTGCCTGAGTACTTGCCAGAGGCCGTCATGCCATACCCTGTCAAAGGCCTTTTTAAAGTCTATGAAATTGTGGTACAAGTCTTTTTGGTGTTGGAGATGCTTCTCTATCAGAATTCTCAGATTGAAAATTTGTTCCATTGTGCTGCGTTTTGGTCTAAAGCCCGCTTGTTCTTCTGCCAGGAGTTTTTCCGCTTGGTTTTTCAGTCTGTTGAGGACTACCTGCAGCATGATCTTGCTAGGATGACTTATGAGACTGATGGTTCTGTAGTTCTGGCATTGTTTGAGGTTTCCTTTCTTTGGCAGGGGTATTACAAGAGACTGTGTCCATTCTTTTGGCCATTCTTTGGTGTCGTGGATCTTCTGACAAAGTTCTGTGAATCGCCTTGCTGTTTCATTCCCTCCATTTTTTATGAGTTCAGCTGGGATGTTATCGATTCCAGGGGACTTCCCCTTCTTCAATTGTCTAATAGCTGCATCTACTTCACACCTTAGTATTGGTGGGTCTTTATCTTGGTGTTCAGGGGGTTTGTCAGAAACTATGTTGGTATCTGGGCGTAGTGGGTAGTTGTACAATCCCTCACAGTATTCTGTCCAGCGTTGGAGGATGGCATTGTTTTCCGTTAAAAGATTTCCTTCTTTGTCTTCAATAACAGAGGCTTTAGGCTGTGTGGTTTTCGTTAGTGCTTTCAAAGTGTCGTAAGCTGTTTTGCTGTTTCCCTTGGTCATTCCAGCTTCGATGTTGTTGCATTGTTCTTCTATCCACGCTTCTTTGGCTTCTCTCATCTTTTTCCTCACTTCTCTGTGGCTATCCATGTACTTCTTGTAAGCTTCTTGACTTGTGAACTTTTGTTTTTTAAGTTCTCTTCTTTTGTCGCAGAGGTCAAGAACCTCATTTGTCACCCAAGGTTGTTTCTTTGTTCTGCTTCTTCCTAATGTTTCTTCTGCTGCTGTCGTTAGCACTTCTTTGATGTTGTTGGCCAATGTGTCCACATCATTGTCGATGGCTGTGAGTGCGGCGAACTTTCCTCCAATGTTGGCTTGGAAGATCTCAACCACTGTTGGGTCTTTCAGTTTTTCCAGGTCGAATCTTATGCGTGGGCTTTTTGGCTGTTGTTTTGCTTTCAGTTTCAGCCTGATGGTGGTAAGTACAAGGTCGTGGTCACTGCCAATGTCAGCTCCTGGGAATGTTCTTGTGTTTGCCTTGTTTATGCTGGATTTGAATCTTTGGGGTGACAGAATGTAATCAATTTGATTATGAATCAGACCATTTGGTGAGTGCCAGGTTGATGTTCTGGATGGCTTGTGAGGGTGGAGTGTGTTAGCCAAAGTCAGTTTGTGCTTCTTTGCGAATTCCAGCAGCCGCTGTCCTCTGTCATTTGTTTCTCCCAGTCCAAATCGTCCTGTGGTTCCTGCCCAGGTGTCATAGGCATCAGGTCCCACCTTAGCATTCCAGTCGCCTTCCACAATAAGGATGTCTTTTTTGGGCGTTTTGGAGATGACGTTTTCAAGTTCTTCATAGAATTGTTCTATCTGATCGTCATCGTAGTCAGATGTTGGAGCATACACTTGGATGATGGTGAGATTCTGGGGTTTTGCAGAAACTCTGATTGAGATGAGTCTGCTGGATACTGGTGTGCAGCTGATGATGCTTGACACAATCTCTTTCCTGACAATAAAGCCTACTCCATGATGATGTAGTTTTTCTTCTCGGATCAACAACGACCGCGCTACCCACTGCAAGTCTCCAGGGTGGGAGTGACAAGTGTGCTACTGGGGCAGAACAAACCCTAAAGCTTCCAGATAAAGGGACAACCATTGGTACATGGAATGTAAGAACTCTGTACCAAACAGGAAGAGTACAGGAACTTACACATGAATTACAGAGGTATAAATGGGACATAGTAGGGCTTGCGGAAGTCAGATGGATTGGCTTTGGAGAAACAACCACGCAAGACGGCCACAAAATATGGTACAGCGGAGAAGAAAACTATTGAGTTACGTGAGCTATAGATCCGATCCATCTCTCTAAATGTCTGTTGTAATGAGTCATTTGAACTGTAGCACTCAGCCATCTCACTAAGTCAGTAAGTGTCTCTTCCATTGATCTACGTGAGCTATAGATCTGATCCATCTCTCTAAGTGTCTGTTTTATTGAGTTAGGTGATTTATGGCTTTAATCCATCTCTCTAAATGTCTGTTGTAATGAGTTGTATGAACTACATATAGCAAACTCGATAACTTGAATGCTCCATCACCCAAATGTGTGCACAAGATGTTCTGCCTGCGTTCGCACTCGGGGCCTCGGTTTACAGTCTCATCCAAAAGACTTTTGAGGAGAGTGGAGTCAGCACTGATGTTAACTCCTGGGGAAAAATCCCCTCGAACGGGAATCGAACTCGGGTCGTCAAATTGCGAGTGCAATGTTCTGACCACTAGGCTATCCTGTCCCCCCTGGGTGAATGAGTAGATGAATGAGTGAGTGAATGAGTATGTGAGTGAATGAGTGAGTGAGTGAGTGAATGAATGAGTAAATGAGTGAGTGAATGAGTAAGTAAGTGAATGATAAGTGAGTAAATGGGTGAGTCAATGAGTGACCGAATGTCTTCAACCCCTGTGTCAATGTTGTGCAGAGAGCGCAAGAAGATGTCCCGTCCTCAGATTCAAACCACGGAGCCCCCCTCCCTGCTGTCTCTGCTGTCGTCTGCTTCTCCCCCAGTTAGCGGCAGTGACAGTGAGGGGGAGGGGGAGGGGGAGGGGGCGGAGCTGATGAGTGCTGACGTGTACTGGAAGGCCTTCCCCCTCATGGACCAAGGGCTGTACGTCCTGGAGGTAACGGACTGTGTGTTAGGGCTTTGGGGAAATGGTTCACTCTGAAAGACCATGATACTACTACTGCTACTACTACTACCACTACTACTACTACTACTACTACTACTACTACTACTACTACTACTACTACTACTACTACTACTACTACTACTACTACTACTGCTAACTGACTGTTAGCAGTGTGTGAGGGTTTTGTGGAAATGGTTCATTTTTAAAGACGATGATGATACTACTACTACGTCTTCTTCGTCTACTAGCACTACTGCTGCTGCTACAACTATTAGTGCTGCTGTTGTTGTTGCTGTTGCTGTTGCTGCTACTACTACTACTTGTACCACTACTACTACTACTACTACTTGGCATAGGTATGCCACATGTGTTGATCCCTGGTGGGGTGGGGGCTCGACGCAGTTCGTCACAAGCACTTTGTCGCAATTTGCCCCATGTAAAAAAACAAAAAATATATCTTTAATCAATGAAAATTCAATATATTGCACTACTTCAGCATTTGAGAAGCTCCTCATACATTTTTTATCAACTTTCTGACTTTAGTTCCAAGTTGTGACAAAGTAGTTGATGTTTTTGGTGCTGAAAAGTTGTGACAAAGTGCATCAACGCACTTTGTCACAACTTGGAACTGAAGTTAGAAAGTTGACAAAAATGTATGAGGAGCTTCTGAAGTGCTGAAGTAGTGCATTGTATTGAACTCACATTGATTAAAGATATGTTGTTGTTGTTGTTTTTTACATGAGGGAGTGGGGGGGGGGGGGGGGGGCTAATGCAGTTCGTCATAAGTTACGACGAACTGCGATGCTACGTCGAACTGTGTCAGAACACCTGTTGAAAGAGTAGTTGAAACAAATGCTTTGTCCAAAGTCACAGCAAGAAACTATACTCTGGAGACAGTAGATCTGGAATCTTCGGTTCCGCTGGTAGCCTAACACAATGCATGCTTTTTGCGTAAATATGAAGGTGACGTCAAAAAATTTGCGGCAGTAAGGGTAGAAAGGCACATTGTAAGACAGACCTTGTACTTTCTACTGGCCCCTTTCCTCTTTCAGGGAATAGGATTGGTGCTCAACGTCATCAACATCATCGTCATGACCAGACCGAGCATGCGCAGTCCCACCTCCACCTTCCTGGTAGCTCTCAGCGTGCTGCAGCTAGTGTACATCCTCATCAGCCTCATCCCCGCCATCCACCGCCTCTTCAAGCCTCTGGTCTTCACGGACGCCTTCTACCTCATCAACAGCATCTACATCATCAACTATGGCCTGAGCTGCCTCCGCCGCTCCATGTACTGCCTTCAGATCTTCATCTCCGCAGAGAGACTGCTGGCTGTGTGGTTACCTCTGAAGGCCAAACAGTTCCTGCTGGTCAGACGACCCTGGCTCTTCATCCTCATCACTCCCCCTATCATGTTTTTGGCTCACATCTACTACCCTCTCAGACTTGAAATCTTCCAGACGACGAACTCTGCCAACGAGAGCATCTACTCGTTCCGCTACACGGAGCACTACCGGCGCCATTCGGCGCTGTTCAACACTGTGGGCATCGTGACCAAAGCCCTGCTGGTCTACCTGGCGCTGCTGCTGCTGACCGCCCTCAACCTGGCCCTGATCGGGGTCATCAGGCGATCCTCCAGTCTCCGCGGCAAGATGAACACCAACCTGGATGTGGCTGCCGCCCAGAAGTCTGTGTTTTTTGCCTGTACTCTGCCTCTTTGTCTCTGTCTTTGTCTGTCTGTCTGTGTGTTTGTGAGTCTCTGTCTGTCTGTCTGTTTCTCTCTCTCTTGTGTGTGTTTGTCTGTGTGTCTGTGTCTGTCTGTCTCTGTCTCTGTCTGTCTCTCTTTTCCTCTCTGTCTCTCTATCTGTCTGTCTGTCTGTCTGTCTGTCTCTGTCTCTGTCTCTGTCTCTCTGTCTGTCTGTCTGTCTGTCTGTCTGTCTGTCTCTCTCTCTCTCTCTCTCTCTGGCGCGCGCGCGCGCGCGCGTGCATGTGTGTGTGTGTGTGTGTGTGTGTTCATCACTCTCTCTCTCTCTGTCTCTCTCTGTCTCTCTCTGTCTCTCTCTGTCTCTCTCTGTCTCTCTCTGTCTCTCTCTCTCTCTCTCTCTCTCTCTCTCTCTCTCTCTCTCTCTCTCTCTCTCTCTTCTCTCTCTCTCTCTCGTGTGTGGTGTATGTGTGTGTGTGTGTGTGTGTGTGTGTGTGTGTGTGTGTGTGTGTGTGTGCGCGCGCGCGCGCGCCTGTGTGTGTATGTGCGTGCGTCCACGCGTGTGTTCCTCTGACACCTTGTTTGTCTGCATGTGCCTCCTACGTGGGCCAGTCTGTCTCTGTGTTTCTGATATCTTCCCCCTTATTTTTTTCTGTTCTAGTTATTTGTGCGTACACGTTTTCACTCCACAGGGTTGAGTTATCCAGCAGTCCCAGTGTCAGCAGTGCCAGGAGGAGACTCCACAGGGAGTTCTGGGTCACTTCTGTACCGCTGACTTGGGGCTGAGCTGGTTCTGCAATCACAATGCTGTGACCACTGCAGAGTTTGAACAGTCTTCTTCTTCATCCTGGCTGGGCTGAGGGGAAGGGATTATAAACGAGTCCAGAACAGAATGCTTGCTTGTGAAGTCATACAGTATGTGATGAGTTGAAAATAAGTGCGCATTGTAAATCTAGAACATTCATTTTGGAAAACTAGGCAGGCAAGCGACAAGCAAACCTCCAGACAAATATAAAAACAGACAGATAAAAGATAAACAACAACAGCAGCAGCAGAAGTTCCTGCAGCTTAGCTGTAGCTCTAACAAAAGATAAAAGTAAATAAAAGTAATAAACCTATCAGAAAAAACCTTTAAAACACTTATTGGATCACGACCCTCCCCCCCCCCCCAAAAAAAAAAAAAAAAAAAAGAAGACCAAGATATACAAACAGATTTTTAAAAATATTGAAAAGCTACTTTGACAAAGCTTTCGTGAGATTAAAAACAATTTTAAAAAATCAAAGTTGTAAGCAGCAGGTTAAAGAAAACACAAACTACAACAGATGGGGGAAAACAAACATGTACAATGAATATTTCTAAGTCAACTTCCTAAAATCAAACAACAGTTAAAACATCAAGGCTTATAGGTCTTCACCTATACGAACAATTAGTCATTCTCAGAAAATATGAATTGAACCCTCCCCAAAATGTGCCATCATGATTCTAAAAAATTTCTGAATTTTAGATCTTATCTGATCTCCCCCTTCTTTACTATCTCACATACATCTGCCGTGATGCTGATTTCACATATTCAGCTGATATGATTTTGTACACTATGACAACATCATCAATCCATTGTTTGTATTAAGATAGCTAAGGATCTGCTTTCATTGAATGAAATGCGCGAGTTCTTATACCTATCATACTCCTAATATAAAATTACACAACAACTTGATACAGGGAACATTCTGATGATGTATACCATGTACTGTATAAGAAGGAATGACTATATTTATATTTTGATATAAAAGTAACAACTGAAAGGAGATATGTTTAAAGACACCACGTCATTAACTTTAACGAAAAATGAATTGTTGAGGCCTTAAGAATGTCTGTTAAAATTCACGCAAACATAATAAGATTACGTACTTCTTGTGCCCCTCCACCTCTCCCCCACACCCAACCCCAACAATACAGCTACCCCTTTGTTAGAAAATTTTGTGTGTGAAAGATTTGTTCCCATTACTCCATGTTATTTCATGAAAAAGAAAAGTGTTTGTACATCAGCAAATGTCAGAAAAACAAATTTTCACTTTCTGTCAACAATTTGCATCCTTTCGGCTGGAAGTACAAAATGTAAAAATTCAGATCATGAATGTCCACCTGTGGTTGGTTGCAGGCGGGAGAGCCAGATGACGCTGACCATCCTGGTGTCCACTCTCATTTTCGTCGTCCTCTGTCTGCCCACCGTCAGCAGTTCTCTCGCCGCCAACATTGCGCCACAGAGTTACGGCCCCTTCACACCTCAACGTTACCTCTTCTTGTTCATGAACAAATTGGGGGCCTGTTGTTTGTTCTGGCATTTTCCACAGACTTTTTCACCTACGTCTCCCTCAGCTCTGCCTACCGGAACACCCTTCTGCGCATCCTCAAGATCAAAAGGGACCATTCCAGGGCGCTACCTTCTTTGGAAACTGGCGCTAAATCTTAAAAGGGCTGTGTGGTCTTAGAAAGACTGACAATGGAATCCAGTGCAGAAACTGCCAAAATAAAGCTAATGACACTCAGATACCAGGCTACATTTTCTTCTCTTCTTCTTCTTCTTCTTCTTCTTCTTCTTCTCTTCTTCTTCTTCTTCTTCTTCTTCTTCTTCTTCTTCTTCTTCCTCTTCCTCTTCTTCTTCGCATTCTTCTTCTTCTTACCCTCTCTCTCATTCTTTCTCTCTGTCTCTCTGTCTCTGTTTCTCTCTCTGTCTTTCTGTCTTGTCTGTCTGTCTATCAGTGTGTGTGTGTGTGTGTGTGTGGTGTGTGTGTGTGTGTGTGTGTGTGTGTGTGTGTGTGTGTGTGTGCGTGTGTGTGCGTGTGCGTGCGTGTGTGCGTGCTTGCGTGCGTGCGAGCGTGCGTGCGTGCGTGCGCGTGTGCATGCGTGTGTAGTTTATGTTTAACAAACTATTAGCCCATTTCAGTGAAGCATGTATAACTACACACTTTTGTCTTTTCAAAACAACAACAACAACAACAACAACAACAACAACAACAACAACAACAACAACAACAATACAAAAACAAAGCACCCAAGACAGGTCAGGAGGATCTCTTTTGCCATAACGGGATAGCCTAGTGGTCAGAACATTGCGGTGGCAGTTTGAAGACCCGGGTTCGATTCCCGTCAAGGAGATTTTTCTCCTGGAGTTAACATCAGTGCGGACTCCACTCTCCCACAAAGTCTTTCGGATGAGACTATAAAGCAAGGCCCCGTGTGCGAACGCACGCAGTACATCTTGCGCACACGTTAAATCCTGTTCCGCTTTTCGTAAGAGTAGGCTATCGTGTGCCGGTGGGAACAGATGACATTTACAAAACTGCATACACACGGGGACTGGATGTAAAAAGCACATGAATGATTATTCCATTATCCTCAATATAAAAGAATAAATATATAAAGAAATAATAAATGAATAAATAAAGAACAGCAGGAGGTGGAAGAATTTAAACTAAGCTGTTCTAAACGAAACATCAGTGATATTGTTCTAAACGAAACATAAGTGATATTGTTCTAAACGAAACATCAGTGATATTGTTCTAAACGAAACATAGTGATATTGTTCTAAACGAAACATCAGTGATATTGTTCTAAACGAAACATAAGTGATATTGTTCTAAACGAAACATCAGTGATATTGTTCTAAACGAAACATAAGTGATAATGTTCTAAACAAACATCAGTGATATTGTTCTAAACGAAATATAAGTGATATTGTTCTAAACGAAAGATCAGTGATATTGTTCTAAACGAAGCATAAGTGATATTGTTTTAAACGAAACATAAGTGATATTGTTCTAAACGAAACATAAGTGATATTCTTCTAAACGAAACACAAGTGATATTGTTCTAAAACAGAAACTGAAGAAAACTCCCATCTGCAAGAACAAACAATCAATCAGCCAACCAACCAACCAACCAAACAACTACCCACCTTTCTGACCAGCCAACCAATGAACCAGTACAGAAGAACCCACTCCTTTCGTGTTTATTCAGGCTCACTCTCGCTACTTCCTTCCACTATATTACAGTATGTTGTGAACAGTTAGGTGCACCCACACCCACCCACATACAATTATATATATATATCATATATAAATGTATAGATACACACGCACACACACTCCACACACACGCACGCACGCACGCACGCACGCACGCACGCACACACACACACACACACACACGCACACACACACACACACACACACACACACACACACACACACACACACACACACACACACACACACACACACACACACGTACACACGCACGCACGCACGCACGCAGCTATAGAGAAGATGTTAATCAAGGAACGGAAGCAGACGCCGGATATGTCTGATGCATCCCAGTCCAACTAGAACTGGGGGCAACAACTGTGATGACCTCCCCTGACCGCGGTTCGGTCAATGGTCAGGGGAAGCAGCCTGGACCCCCGCTTCTCTATAAAAGCCCGCGCTGTGGCCAGCTTGACCAGAGCTGATGACAACACCTGTGAGGAACAACAAAACCGACTTTTCCCTAGGTGCTGGCACCCACACCAGCTTGTATTGTACCTAAAGGCTGTATTGCCAGGAGGACGTAAAACTCACCCTTTTCCCCAGCTTGACCGTAAGTTGGTCAGCAAAGGCAGGACTTCGGATCACCAGCAAAACTGACCAGCCGAGGTCAGAAGAGCAGCAGGTATGAAAGAGAAAGAGGGTTACCTGCAGGGCGATTTTCTGACCAGAAGTCCAGCAGGTAGAGAAAGAGAGAACCCGCGTTACCTGCAGGGAGATTTTCTGTTTCCACCTTGCCCATCCTCAGCTCGCTCTGTATCAGCCGTCCGCTTTCAGAAAATGGAACTCACTTCTCTCCCTTCCCCACACTCCTCACTATCCACTCTGCCACCCAACGGCAGAGGAAGTGGTCACGTGGCGCCTTCTCTGAGTGCTGAGGTGTATTTTCGGGCCTCTGCCATCTTGGATCAGGTGTCTTATGTTTTACAGGTAATGTGAACACGTTATAGTGGATCAGTTGTCCTAGGTTTTACAGGTAATCTCATGGATCAGCTGTTTTATGTTATACACGTAATGTGAACATGTAGTGAATCAGCTGTCCTATGTTTTACAGGTAATGTGAACACGTTACAGTGGATCAGCTGGACCTCTCTCTCTCTCTCTCTCTCCTCTCTCTCTCTCACACACACACACACACACACACACACACACACACACACACACACACACACACACACACACACACACACACACACACACCACACAGACTAATTTTGTAAAAGTGCAGGACACATTGAAAGAACACCCACATCACCCAAACAGTCCTGTTCTTGTTGCAGGTGATAGGAATCCTCTTCAACGTCCTCAACATCATGGTGATGAGCAGACGGAGCATGCGCAGTCCCACCACCACCTTCCTGTTAGCTCTGAGCGTGTTGCAGTTGTGCTACATCCTTCTCAGCCTCCTTCCCGCCATGCACCGCATCTTTCAGCCCCTTGACGTCACCGATGCCTTCTACGTCATCAATGGCATCTACATTGGTAATTACGTCATGACGTGCCTACGTCGATGCATGTACTGCCTTCAGTGTTTCGTCTCCGCAGAGAGACTGCTGGCTGTGTGGTTACCTCTGAAGGCCAAACAGTTCCTGCTGGTCAGACGACCCTGGCTCTTCATCTTCCTCACTCCTGTCCTCGTCTTTCTCCTCAACTGTCCCAATGCGCTGAAACTGGAGATGGTGGAGACCACTGACGTCAGCAGCAACCAGACAGTCTACACCTATAGGTACACCCTCCACTACCTCCGTCATCAGAAACTGTTTCAGATCTGGAACCTGGCCACCAAGAGTTGTGTTGGTCTACCTGGCCCTGTGTGTCATGACAGTGACCAACCTGGTCCTTATCGGCCTCATCAGACGATCCTCCGTCACCAGGAGACAGATCACCTCCAACATCGACACACAGGCAGCGCAGAGGTAAGTGCAGTCTTCAGGGTCATTGTCAGACCTGTGGATTCTAATTCTGAAGTAAGTACAGTCTTCCATAGTCATTGTGAGACCAGTGGATTCATATTCAGAAGTAAGTGCAGTCTCCATATCATTGTCAGACTGTGGATCTAGTTTGATATCAGTCCATAGCTTCAGACTGTGGATTCTATTCTAAGTAAGACAGTCTCATAGTCTTGTCGACAGGTTTATTCTGACAGAGGCAGCTCAGAAGTAGTGCCATGTCTGTACTGTGGTAATGGTGGATGTTGTCATGCCCCTATAGGACCAGTCCCTTACATTTCCTGATCTTTCTAAAGTAGCTGAAAAGATCATTCTCGACCTGCTACTTGAACATCTATCAGCAAACAACCTTCTCCACGTCAATCAGTCAGCCTGTCGATATGATCACTGCACGGACACTTGTCTATTAAAATCGTAAAAGATATCTTAACATCACTTCATTATAGCGATGTTACCCCCCCCCCCCTTCTCCTCTCTCTTCTCTCTCTCTCTCTCTCTCTCTCTCTCTCTCTCTCTCTCTCTCGTCCTCTCTCTCTTCTCTCTCTTAGATCTACTTTCAGCCTTTGACTCTATTGACCATGAAGTTCTGTTCTGGTTTGTAGCCTTCAAAACTGTTACAAAATCTCCGGGTCTGCATTGTCCTGGTTTTAGTCTTACCTTTCTGACCATACACAAACAAATTCTGTCAATGGTTATGTCTTCCTAAGCTTCAGTCCAGTAGTGTTAACCAGGGTTCTGTCTTGGGTCCAGTACTTTTCGTCTCCTATATCCAGCCTCTTTGACACATTGTTCTTCAGCATTGTGTGTCATGTTCCATCTGCTTTACATGTCAGGTCCTATTTCTCAGGTAAACCCAAATAGTTATTGTTCAAACTTCTAATGCCTTTATCTGATGATTAAAAGACCAAATGACTCAAAACAAGCTACAACTAATGAGGACAAAAGTGAAACGATTGTTTATTACACCAAAGAAATTTCTCAGCACTGAGTTATTTTTCATTGCTTATAGTTTTGAATGGCACAACAAATATTGTTCATTCCACAAAAAAGGACAAATAATAAAGAACGACCATTGGGATACTCTCAGCGTTTCAAAAGCATATTTCAAATATTGGCCACATTTGCTTTCTTGAACTGCGTAAAATATATGATTCCAGGTGGGATGAGGAGTCAGAGTGCACATTATGGGTGAACCCCAGAGTGTTAAGCTGGGGAATGCCACAACAACAGTTCCAATCCCACACTACGGTTGAAGTGACTAAAATTAAGTTTGTGCTCTCATTTTTCATTGAATTGAGTACTGAAATGTCCTGTTGTCTAGCTCTCTGAAACAAGTGGTTGACAGAATTAAAAAAAAAAAGAAAACCACGCTGCTTGTCTTGTATTTTGATTCTTCAACTCCAACACGTCTCACCTCTGCGTGGTAACTTACTTTGGCTTCCAGTAAAGAAAATAATCCAAACAAATTGCCACAGAGGGCTTTAGATACTTTGAAACACTGTCTTTATACATTTCTGCCTCTTTCAACTTTATATCTTTCTTAAGTCTTTGCATCCCCTGATGATACCCGTTTGTTTCGTATCCCCCTTCAATCAAAATTTTGTCTTTCTTTTTTCAAGCAGTTTCTTGTTTGAATTATCTGCCATACTCTCTTAGGTAAAATACAAAAGACTCAATCTTTCATGTCAAACCTGAAAGCATCGCTTTCAATATAAAAGTCTAATGTTTAAGTGTGTGTGTGTGTGTGTGTGTGTGTGTGTGTGTGTGTGTGTGGTGTGTGTGTGTGTGTGTGTGTGTGTGTGTGTGTTGTGTGTGTGTGTGTGTTGTGTGTGTGATGTGTGTGTGTGTGTGTGTGTGTGAGTGTGTGTGTGGTGTGTGTGGTGCGCACAGGCATGCGAGAATACGAGGTGGACAGACTGGTGTTTCCATGTGGAAGGCTGGCAAAGCATGAAGGGGGGCCTGTGAAGAGAGAGGGTTAGGGTGAAGTGTCTGACGGCTGCCTGCATGCACATGTGGTTTTGTTCAGTAATTAGTGCAACAGTTTGTCTTACGGTTGCATCATATTTGTAAGTCTTAGAGCTTTCAGTAGAAAGACTCGGCACACAAACTGACCTACTTTAAATTTTCTTTGTCAAAGTAGTTCATTAAACCTTTTTGTGCTATTGTTTCTATTTCATTTACTCTTGAAACTAAACATTTCTCAGATTGATACAATCATAATCCTGTTTTTTTTTCAACACAACACATTGAGCACTGAACTAGGGCTATAACTTTTTTTTTTAAAGGGTTGTATTGTCTCCAAAACCATTTTCGGAGTCTTTTATTTTTCAGTGCCATTTTTTCATTGTCCATTTTCCTTGTGACGATAACGATGTTGTGGTTGCAGGCGGGAGAGCCAGATGACGCTGACCATCCTGGTGTCCACTCTCATCTTCGTCGTCCTCTGTCTGCCCGCAGTCACTAACTCTGTCGTCTTCAACGTTGCCCCAGAGAGTTACGGCCCCTTCAACGCACGCTACCGCCATGTTTTTCTGTTGGTGCAGGCAGGGGGCGCTGTGTGCTTCATCCTGGCGTTTTCCACAGACTTCTTCTCCTACTTCTGCCTCAGCTCCGCCTTCCGCCATACACTGCTGGTCATGCTGAAGATCAGAGCTGGGCAGGAAAGTTCGTTCTCAAGGCAGGCAAGGTCAGCCACCACAGACATCTCGTCATCATCACCACCAGAAATAGTGTCTGGCTCTGAACAAGGAAAATTCTGATTTTCATGTCAATTACTGTGATGGAACAGGACAGGACGGGACAGCTCAGTGGTCAGTACACTCAATTTCCCCGAGCTGAGGTTAGTTAGCATTGAATGTGGTTACCATGTGTATGGGTGACCGTTCGCGCACCTTGGCTTCAGTACAGTCTCCCTAGTTCACCCAGCTGTAAATGGGTACCTGCCCTCTTGAGGGTCAGGGAAGGATAAAGCAGTGAGGGAGAGGAGATGGCTCCGCTGTCAACATGCTGGCCCCTGAGAAGCTGAGGTCTTTGACACCTGCTCCCCAACGACTGCACAGGTTAAGGGACACCTTTACGTTAACTCTGATGGGGAGCAGATCGTTCAGAGGTTGTGCTGTGGGTGATTTTAATTCAAGTTCTTCTTTGTTAGGTTACATTGAAGCTGACTTATGTGGGAATGACTGTGGAGGGGTGGTGGTGGGTAGTTCACACATAGATTGTGTTGTGTTAGTGTTTGAAGTTCTCTGAGTTAGGCGTCCTTTGAAGCTGACTCCTTCATTATAGAGAAGGTTGCTTGTTGTTTGTTTATTCTTGTATATCGAGGTTAATGGAATAAGCTCTCATGTGCTTTTGTTTAACCCAGTCTTTGGGTGTGTGGGGTTTTGAAAATTTGGTCATCTGTTCCCACCGGCACGAAATGGCCTACTGTTTTGAAAAGCAGGACCGATTTAACGTGTGCATGCGTTCGCACACGGGGCCTCGGTTTATAGTCTCACCGAAGGACTTTTGGGGAAAGTGGAGTCTGCACTGATGTGAACTCAAAGGGAAAAATCTCCTCGAACGGGATTCGAACCAGGGTCGTCAGATTGCAAGCGCGATGTTCTAACCACCAGACTGACCTGTCCCGAAGTGACTGTGGTAGAGAGCAGCTCACTCAGAGATAGCGTTGTGTTGGACTGAAGTCTTCTCTTTGCTGGGTTAGGTACACTGAAGCTGACTTGTGCCACACTCTGCTGAAGACGTTTCAGTGACCTGACTTCTCCATCAACTCCTTGAGAAGTACCTGGGCAGTGGACTGAACTTCTGGAGGAGTCACCTGGGCAGTGGACTGAATTGTGTGGAGGGAGGCAGGCAGCAGGCAGGCAAGCAGGCAGACAGTGTGTCGAAGGCACATCACAGATGGTAGATGGAGCCTGTCCTTCTGCAGGTGTCACAGTAGTCACTTTGACGTGATTGTACAGAAACATACAAACGCACACATATCCAAGAATACACACACACACACACACACACACACACACACACACACACACACACACACACACACACACACACACACACACACACACACACCAGCAAACTCTCCCTTCCTACCCCGTCTTACTCCCGTTCCTATCCCTGCCGCTCCTCTCTCTTCCCCCCCCCCCCCCCATGCCCCTTGCCCCCTCCCCTCCACGCCTCCACCCCTCCCCTCGTACTCCTGCCGTACTTTTAGAAATTAATAATTCATTCCCCGGCTACGGAAGGAATTGAAAAAAAAAGTAATCAGTGTTAAGTTCTGGAAGACAGGATTGATTGATTGCCATGCAACTAATCAAGTTGATTGCTTCAATCACCAATGCAGGGAAGGAGAATGTACTGCCCCGTATCCTAGCTGATTAGCCAGGGTTTGGTGTATCGACCGTGTGGATGAATCAACATCTCTCTTACATGCAACAGTGAGAGTTAGGTTTGTTCAGATTTGAGGAGCACTGCCCACTCGCGGGCGCATGCGTGCGCGCGCACGCACACACGCATACACATGCACCCACACATGCACTCACGCACGTACACGCACAGACACAGACACACACAAATATATATTCTCTAGCACCATTACATCATATATGTATAAACCATACAACCACCATCCTTTCTGTACCATCTGAAAATAAAGTTTGACTTTGAGTTTGACTTTGACTTGACGCACACACACGCACGCACACACACACGCACGTACATACGCGCACGCACACACACACACACACACAACACACCACACACACACACACACACAGACACACACAAACATATATTCTCTAACACTATTACATCATATAGTATAAACCATACAACCACCATCATTTCGTTTCTTCCTTTTTGCCCCCGTTGAAATATAAGTTTGGCTCACTTCAAAGAAAGAAAGAAAGAAAGAAAGAAAGAAAGAAAGAAAGAAAGAAAGAAAGAAAAAGAAAGAAAAAAGAAGAAAGAAAAGAAAGAAAGAAGGAAGAAAGAAACAAAAAAAAACCATTCAATGAAAAAAGAGATCAATTCATGCTCTTTTATTAAGCAGACTGATAATTTCACATCAGAAACGAACCAAGAAATCATCAGGTAATTGCAGCACCGCTCTGCATGGATTAGCAGTGAAGATGCAGGGCCAATGTCGACTCTGGGCCGCAGGGGTATGCTGCTGCAGCCACAGGTGTACAGGCTGAGGTTTGTGCATCACATCACATCACATCACATCACATCATGTCACATCACGTCACGTCACGTCACATCACGTCACGTCACATCACATCACATCACATCACATCACATCACATCACATCACATCACAGCACATCACAGCACAGGATAGTACAGTACAGCACAGCACGACACGGCACAGCACAGCACAGCACGGCACAGGACAGAACAGCACAGCACAGATCAGCAAAGTAAAGCACAGCACATTACATTACATCACAGCACAGCACATCACATTACATCACATCACAACACAACACATCAAATCACAACACAGCACCCCACACCCTTTCCTAATGAAGCCTGCTTTGATGATCTGCCACCTGATGTAGCATGCACTGCAACGTTTTAATGAAATGTCATTGCTGCTTTAAGAAAAGACCTGATTAATTGAGCGTGAGTGTCAGTGAGGTTGATTCTGAATCTACGTCCTGTTATTGTCCATGCATGTCGGAGCCCCCTTCCTCCCCCCCCGAACGTGCACACACACACACGTACGCGTGCACTCGCGCCACACGTGTGCACGCACGGACACACACACATACATATACACACGCATACACGCACGCATACATACATACGCACACACATATGCACGCATGCGCACGTATGCACGCACACACATACACACACGCACGCACGTACACACACACACACACACACACACACACACACACACACACACACACACACACACACACACACACACACACACAGAGTAATCTACTTAACAATGTGCAACAGTCCAGCCACTTATTAACAGGACCAACTCCAGGAACGTGTTTTTATAATTTGGTTCCAAGCAGTTATAATTATATAATTGAGAAGAATTAATGGAGAAAAACAGGTGCAGTTAAGCAGTGGCAACTTCGTTCTTATCCAAAAAAAAAAGATTTTGTCAAAGATTTTTTTTTAAAGTGGGGAATTAGTAAGGACCATGCCTTTGGCCTGACCTGACTGGAGTTTCAGCTCGTGGTTTAGCACTCTTCAGAGGTCCTGGCGGGGATTGAAACCTCACTCCCCCTCTGTGATACTTAACAGCAAGACACTTTTCACAATTTAGAAGTGTCTGCTGCAGCCTAGGGGACGGGTTTGCTCATTGGTCAGAGCACTCGCTTTCCCCCAGAAATGGTTGAGCAGCATCGAGCGTGGTTACCTATTGGATGGGTGACCGTTTGCATACTATGGCTTCAGTACAGTTTTCCCAGTTCACCCAGCTGTCAATGGGTACCTACCTCTTTAGGGTCAGGGAAGGTAAAGCAGCGAGGGATAGCAGATGGGCACCGCCCTCAACATGCTGGCCCCTAGAGAAGCTGAGGTCTTTGATGCCTTGCTCCCCTATGACCATATGACCACATACATTATGGGACACCTCTACCTTTACCTGTATTTAGAAGTGTCTATTGCAGCCCAAAGAATAGGTAGATATTCTTGTGGCCTACCATTGCACCAATATATATATATATATATACACCGTAAAATCCCTAGCAAACGCCCACCCCCCTGTGCACTGATTTAGGGCAAAATTGGGGGATGGGCGTTTGCTAGGGATAGACCCCTTTGCACAAAATAATTTTTGTGCTCAACCGTGTAATTGAGTGAAATACAAACCCCGAAAGCATGTAAGATAGGTCGTGTGAGTAGAAGTGAAGGAAACTAGAAGAAAAGGGACTTTGAGGCAAAGAAGGCCGACGAGTTCCATAGCTTTCCGTTGTAGGTCCTTGTTTCCCAATACCCTGCCATCAGATCTTTCATCTTCCAGATAATGCAGCACACCTTGGTCGACATGTTCAGATCTAACTGCTGGTCTTTTTGACAGTTTCCGTTTTTGTTTGTCTTTTCCGTACGCTGTTCAAGTCTATCTCTGTTTTCACTCCATTCCCTGATCCTTTTCCTATCCACAGAAAATTCACGGGCACACTCCGAAACATTCCCACCTGCTTCGTTATCCAGATACTGGAGGGCTTCTAATTTGAAAGATACAGTGTAAGACTGTCGCGGGAGTGAGGAGAGGGGACAAAGAATAAGAAAAAAGGACAGAAACACGAAAAGGTAAAGAAGGGGTAAAAGATGACTTTTAGAACAGTCTGCACAAATCCTAGTGAAAGTGAGCATAGTCTCTTTGAGAAAAGCAGGGTGGGCGTTTGCTAGGTAGTTATCCCTGTGCACAACTTTTGGCCCAAAGTGGGGGGTGGGTGTTTGCTAGATGGTGGGCTTTTGCTAGGGATTTTACGGTATATATATATATATATATATATATATATATATATATATATATATATATATATATATATATATATACACAAACATACATACATACTTACATTACTATGCTATATTCTTTCTGCCACCATCGTGACGTCAGAGATGGCTCAGGATGGAGTCACACTCACGGGTCACACCTGGGCAAAACAGGCTTCTAGTTGTTGCTGTTTTTGTTGTTGCTGCAGATGTTGTTGTTGCTGCAGATATTGCTGTTGTTGCTGTTGCAAATGTTGCTGCTGCTGTCGTTTTTGCTGTTGCAGATGTTGTTTTTGTTGTTGCTGTTGCTGTTGCAGATGTTGTTGTTGCTGTTGTTGTTGTTGTTGTTGCTGACGATGTTGTTGTTGTCAGTGAGGTTTTTGTCTTCTGGTTGTTTTGCTAACTGCTGAAATAACTTGAATGAATGTCAGAAAATAAACAGGAACAAAACAACAAAAAGTAACTTCTACGTCTAAAATCAGCTGCCTTGCTGTCATGGAAAAAAGTCAGAAGATCAAAAACTATTTTCTTAACCTTTCTTCCGAATGCTCGGCTGTCTTTCTTTTTCTTGTTTTTCCTCGTGAAATGGAACTTTGTTGACCATGCGAAAAGGTGCGTCTGTGTGTTTGCCTGCCTTTGTAACTGCCTTTGTCTTTTTGTAAATATAAATTATGGACACATCTGACAACAAACAAAAGAAAAAAGGACAATTAAATAATGTGGTATAAATCATTGTATTGAATTGTATTGTATTGTGTTGTACTGTACTGTATAGTAGTGTAGTGAGTGTAGTGTAGTGTAGTGTAGTGTAATGTAGTGTAGTGTAGTGTAGTGTAGTGTAGTGTAGTGTAGTGTAGTGCAGTGCAGTGTAGTGTAGTGTAGTGCAGTGTAGTGTAGTGTAGTGTAGTGTAGTGCAGTGTAGTGTAGTGTAGTGTAGTGTAGTACAGTGCAGTGTGGTGCAGTGTGATGTAGTGTAGTGTAGTGTAGTGTAGTGTAGTTTATATTCATAGCAAATCTGTGTGAAAATAAGAAAATAAGGGCATGCTGCCACAGAATAGCATAGACAGACCTAAACACAAATTCACGCATGGGACAATTCATTCGTGGTGTGTGTGTGTGTGTGTGTGTGTGTGTGTGTGTGTGTGTGTGTGTGTGTGTGTGTGTGTGCGCGCGCGCGCGCGTGCGCGCACAGCAATCTATCTCTGTCCATAGGTGAATGCACATAGGCCAGAACAAAGATTGTAATAAAAATTAATGTGCAAATTCAATCTGCTGTTACTACCTTGCCGATGATAGTGATTACTGCAATCAGTTTTTTCACCATAAGAAAGACAAATGCTGTCTAGTTCTTTTTTTCCAGAAACACTCAGTCAATCAAACCTGGGAGCTATAAAACGATCAGAGTTTTAGGAGCGTGATTATTTAGAAAAGAAAAAAAAATTATTAAAAGTTGCTTGCAATAAATGGTTAGTGCTTATTGACATGATGCCAGTCTTTACATCTCAGACTTTATTCCTTCCCCATCAGCCTCTCTGAGAGCTGTGATGAAGAACATAATCTTTATTTATTCTATTTATTTGTTCTTTATATCGAGGATAATGGAATAAGCTCTCACGCGCTTTTTTACATCCAGTCCCCAAGTGTATGCAGTTTTATAACTTTTTTCGTCTGTTCTTACCGAAAGACAATGGCCTACTCTTTCGAAAAGCGGAACAGGATTTAACGTGTGCGCAAGATGTTTTGCGTGCGTTCGCACACAGGGCCTCGGTTTATAGTCTCATCCGAACGACTTTGGGGGAGAGTGGTATCTCTACTGATGTTAACTCCAGGGAAAAAAATCCCCTCAGAAGTGAACCGAACCCGGGTTGTTAGATTGCGAGTGCAATGTTCTCACCACTAGGCTATCCCGTCCGCCAAGGCAGTCAGCCTCTGTCAGGGCTGCAATGGAGAACTTGGACATCCGGCAGAGGATATAGAGCACCATCAGCAAGGTTCTCCAAAGCAGCCCAGGGAGGCCTGACACAGTCAGGATGCTACTGAAGGGGGCTTGTCCACGTCACAGCAGTGTGATGGCTTTGCCAGTTGTTCTTTGTCTCCCCCAGTGTTCAGCGGTGTCCTTTGTCCTTTGTCTCCCCCACTGTTACACTCATTGAGCAGGCGTAGACTGGACAGGGGAAATCATCTCTTGATATACACCCAGGCTTTGGCACACAAGGGGACGGGATAGCCTAGTGGTCAGAACATTGCGCTCGCAATTTGACGACCCGATTTCGACTCCCGTTCGAGGGCATTTTTCCTCTGGAGTTAACATCAGTGCTGACACCACTCTCCCCACAAGTCTTTCGGATGAGACTGTAAACCGAGGCTCCGTGTGCGAACGCACGCAGAACATCTTGCGCACACGTTAAACCCTGTTCCGCTTTTTGTAAGAGTAGGCCATGGTGTGCCGGTGGGAACAGATGATAACATTTACAAAACTGCATGCACATGG
>CM060325.1:4633644-4653644 GCA_030674155.1 Stramonita haemastoma | reverse complement strand
TCTTCAGGCATCTACGAGTTTTTATTTTGTTTTGATACTTTCCCCCCTTTAATGGTACAAAGTCTTTCGAAAATGATAATAGCTTTCCAACTTGCTGTGTTCCGTGTTGATTGTAGGGATTGTGACACCCACACCAGCATTATCTGTCAGTCTCTTGCGTGTTATTATAGATAAGTATGCTTTACTATTCGGCTGTCTACATTTTGGGGCAATTTTCATGACGTTCTCTGTCTCTGTGACTCTTTGTCTGTCTGTCTGTCTGTTTTCTCCTCTCTCTCTTTCTCTATCCCTCCGTGTCTCTGTCTCTATCCATCTGTCTCTCCTCCGCCTGTCTCTGTGTCTCTCTCTCTGTCTCTCTCTGTCTCTGTTCCCTGTTGTTTCTCACTGTTTTTATGTCTCTGTCTCTCTCTATGTTTGTCTGTCCTGTCTCTGTCTCTCACGCTCTCTTTCTGTCTGTCTGTCTCTCGCTGTGTCTGCGTGTCTGTCTGTGTGTCTGTCTGTGTGTCTGTGTGTATGTCTGTGTGTATTTCTGTCTGTCTCTGTCTCTCTCTGTGTGTCTCTCTCATATACACACATACACATACACATACACATACACACACTCACACACACACACACACACACACACACACACACACACACACACACACACACACACACACACACACACACACCACACACACACACACACACACACACCACACACACACACACACACTAATAAGACAGAACTCGTTAAAGAGTTCCCCAACCACAAGATCACAAACGAGTTTAGCAGTCCTTTACAAAACAGTGTATGCGCAAACAGTTTATCCGACAATCCTTCCACTGAAGTGACCACAACTGCGGCCATGCAACAGAATGCTCGCTGACCGTGGCGTTTAGTTCTGATGTGTCGCGGACCAGGAACAAGTAGACAGCGAGAGAGGACTGGTGCCTATTGAACAAGGCCCAAGGGTCAAGATGGGAGGTTTTGTTTGCTGACATGGAGAATACTAATAGCATCCCTTTGTATCTCATATCTTCACAATAGGAAGCCTGTGCACTTGCTTCAGAATAGGACAGTAAAAGGTAAAGGTGTCCTTTTACCTATGTGGTAGTAGGGGAGCGAGGCATTAGAAACCTCAACTTTTCTAGGGGGTCAGCATATTGAGGGCGGCGCCCATCTCCTCTCCATGCTGCTTTACCTTCCCTGCCCCTAAAGATGGCAGGTACCCATTTACAGCTGGGAGACTGTACTGAAGCCAAGGCGCACAAACGGTCAGTCATCCAACTGGTAACCATGCTCGATGCTGCTTAACTTTGGTTGGGGGAAAGCGAGTGTTCTGTACATTAAGCTATCCCATTCCGTCACAACAGGAGAGATAAGATTGAACTTCCATAATTTTGTGACGACTAAGTCATTCTTAGTTGTATTCTGCACTGCCTGACGGCATTTGGTTTACATCTGAGAGAGACCAGGATAGAATCGATGCTCTTCATCAATAATTGACATTTCAGTCCACACAGCTATGGTATAGACACTTCGCAGATAAAGCACACAAACATTTCGATCAGAATTCTTTTTAATCAAAATGAATGAACAGCAACAGAGATGGGCTGATCAAATGAGCAATCAAAGTTCAGGACAATGCTGGGAGACTGGACCAAAAAATTAGTAAAGCTGAATTCTGGTATCTTCCTTTAGGACGGACTGAGTTTTGGCCACCCGCAAAAACCTGGATTATAATAATCAAGTTTGAATGAAAGTATAACAGTTCATCCAGTTCAGGATTTATTGTCATGACTGAGATATTCTTCAGGGCAGCTAGTGCATCTCTCTGGCCATTTGGAATTCTTGCACATTGCTTAGAATCACTACCAAGCTAAAAAGTAAGTCTTCAATGGAAAAAAACCTCTGGATAAACTGTGAGAACTGACCAGTATAACTATATAAGGGAAAGGGAGAAAAGGAAAACCACTGAGAGTCTCCAGAAACGCTGAAAAAGGAGAACGATAACAGAGGATCTGTATCAAAACACAAGCAGTCTGTGTTCGGAATTCTTATGTAGGTCTTTGTAGTTGTTGCTGTTGATGTTATTGTAGTTTTTGCTTGCTTTTGTTTGCTTTGTTTGTTTGTTTTCTAGATAAGAGGAAACCCATGGGAACTGTGTGTTTCTGAGCCTGACTCAGTGAAGTGTTATCAGCATCGTCATCTGAGGCGGAAGGCATGGTTGATGAGCATGCATTCTGCCTCAGTTGATGAAGTTGTGACGGAGGAGAGATGTCCACTTTCTGCCCGATTTATTTATTTATTTATTTATTTATTTATCTATTTATTTATTTATTTACTTATTATGTATTTATTTGTAATTTCTTCATTTATTTATTCTTTTATTTCGTTGATGATGGAATAAACACTCGTGTGCGTTTTTGTTGTTGTTGTTGTTGTGTTGTGGGGTTGTTGTTGTTTTTTTTACATCGGGTCCCGGTGTGTATACAGTTTTGTCTATTTTGTCATCTGTTCCCACCGGCACACAATGGCCTACTCTTCCTAAAAGTGGAACAGGTTTTAGCCTGTGTACAATATGTTTTGCATGCATTTCCACAAGGTACCTCCCTCGGTTTGGTCTTATCCGGAGGACTTTTAGGGGGGAAGTAGGCACTGATGTTTAACTCCAAGGGAAAACATCCCATTGAACGAGATTTGAACCCGAGTCAGCAGATCACGAGCGCAATGTGCATCGCTCTAACCACTGTGCGGTAGGCTGAGTCTGCCTCTGACACACAATCTCTTCTTCAACACCCACAGCACCACATCCTTCATACAGACAACACCCCATGGCACCCTATCAGTTCATGCAGACCATACCACACAGCACCAAACTATTCATACAGACACAGAGAACAAAACAGAAATGAAGTCTCATTGAGTTACACTATTCTTGTATAGCCTGCATCACGATCATGGCTGTATTTTTGGATGCCAGGGCCTTTATAACGTGACAATTCTTAAACCATTAACCTAGCATGGACATGTGCAATGATAACTCGCACATAATGAAGAGCCATTGAAGAGGACACCAGTGTGAAAGGTACCAGACAGACAGGTGTCAGAGATAGGCCTGTAAAGTGGCAGAGAGCTAAGGAATCCCCAGCAAAGCTGGAGTGTCCACTTCGTCCTGAACATGTGTCCTGAAAGATTTCCTGGACAAAGTGGAAGTCACTATCTTGCTGGGACAACAAGAAATGGAGGATCGGTGGTCTAGAGGTAACACACCTGTCTAGAAAGCAAAAAGTCCAGGCTGGAGTGTCCGATGGTTCGAATCCTGTTTGGGCCCCAAACTTTTCCCCATCCGTCAGACCATGAGTGGTGGTCTGGGTGGTAGTTTTTCAAATGAAACGATAAACCGAGGTCCCGTGTGTTACACATTATTTAGCGCACGTAAAAGAACCCACGGCAACTAGAGAGTTGTCCCTGGCAAAGTTGTGTTGAAAAAAGCCACTCTGATAGGGAAAAAAATACAGTTGCAGACAGAAAAAAAGGTGGCGCTGCACTTGTGGAGACGCACTCTCCTCTGGAAGAGCAGCCCAAATTTCACGCAGAGAAATCTGCTGTGACATAAAGTGGCATAAAATAAATTAATGTAGATAAAATAAAGGTCTGCACAATCATGAAAAAGAAGCTGTCAGCTGACAAAAAAAGATGTCACAGACCATGGCAGTGTGAGGTCATCATGAGGTCTGCTCTGACCCTGTGACGTAGTCATTGCTGTTGCCATCAAGGGCACGGGATAGCCTAGTGGCCAGAACATTGCGCTCGCAATTTGACGACACGGGTTCGATTCCCGTTCGAGGGGATTTTCCCCCTGGAGTTAACATCAGTGCTGACTCTACTCTCCCCACAAATCAGTCCTTTGAAAGAGACTATAAACCGAGGCCCTGTGTGAGAACGCACGCAGAATATCTTGTGCACACGTTAAATCCTGTTCCGCTTTTCGTAAGAGAAGGCCATTGTGTGTCGGTGGGAACAGATGACAAGATTTACAAAACTTCATACACACATGTGCTGTTTTACATCCATTTGTGTGTGTGTGTGTGCGTGCGTTTGTGTGAATGTGTGTGTGTGTACGTGCGCGCGCGCGTGCGTGCGTGTGTGTGTGCTTGCGTACGTGTGTGCGCGCGCGCCTGTTGTGTGTGTGTGCGCGCGCGCTTGTGATAAAAAAACAGAAGCGTAGTGTGTCAGTGTGTGCATCTGTATCTGAGCTGTGTGCAGCAGGACAGCCATGGCGGAGGTCCCTGTGTCTGACAGCCCCATGTCCACTGCGGTCAGCCCCTTGACTGACTCCACTGCCCACAATGCGCTGTCCTCTGCTCCCCCGGACCCCCGCCCCGATCAGGCTGTGGTGTTGCTGAGCGCTGACGTGTACTGGACAGCCTTTCCCCTGATGGATCAAGCGCTCTATGTCTTGGGGGTGGGAACACAGCACAGCACAGCACAGCACAGCACAGCACAGCACAACACACCAGAACACACCATATCCACACCATACCATACCACACCAAATCACCCCAGACCACACCAGACCACACCACACCACACCATATCACACCACACCACACCACACCCCACCATACCAAACCACACCAAACCACACCATACCACACCACACAACAGCACAGCACAGCACAGAACAGCATAGCACAGCACAGCACAGCACACCAGACAAGAGTTAACATCAGTGCTGACTCCACTCTCCCCACAAGTCCTTCGGATGAGACTTTAAACCGAGGCCCCGTGTGCGAACGCACGCAGAACATCTTGCGCACACGTTAAATCCTGTTCCGCTTTTCGTAAGAGTAGGCCATCGTGTGCCGGTGGGAACAGATGACATTTACAAAACTGCATACACACGGGGACTGGATGTAAAAAAGCACAAGAGTGCTTATCCCATTATCCTCGATATAAAAGAATAAATCAAATCAAATCATATCAAACACCACACCACACCACACCACACCACACCACACTATACCACACCACACCAGGCCAGATCGGACAAGACCAGACTGACCCGACCCAATCAGACATGACAAAGTAATTTATTTTTTAAAAATGGTAGATAAGTGGTGCTGGGATTTTGAAAACGCATTCTCCACCCTTACGATGATGATTCGCACCAAACTGACCAACAGTAAAGTAGTCAGGAAGTTTTTGTTGTGACGAGACTAAATGTACTTATTAAAGAAGAAACCCACTCGGAATAAAAGAATAAATAAATGGATGGCCATATCCAGAAGCCTGGCTGTTGACAGCTGTTTTGTTTCCTGCAGGAAATGGCGTCTATCTGTTTGGTCTCTGTTGGAAAGAAGGATTTAAAGAACAATTGGTTTCGCTGTTGCCAGACTAGTAAACAAAAATGTTTAAAGGTAAAAATGTCCCATAACCTAGATGGTCGTAGATGAGCGAGGCATCAGAGATCTCAGCTTCTCTAGGGGCCAGCATATTGAGGGTGGCGCCCATCTCCTCTCCCTCGCTGCTTTACCTTCCCTGACCCTAAAGAGGGCAGGTACCCATTTACAGCTGGGTGAACTTGGGGGACTGTACTGAAGCCAAGGCGCACAAACGGTCACCCATCCAACTGGTAACCACGCTCGACACTGCTTTAACTTGACTAGGGGGAAAGCGAGCGCTCTGACCACTTAGCTCTCCTGCCCCCTGACTACCTGCTGGTATTTGCTGTAGGTGACATAAGTTGTACTAACATTAGAAGTAACACAGACAAGATATCCTGGCAGTTCACCTGTCAGCTGTGCCTGGTCCTGACGTCTTCACTTGGCGCAGGTGATCGGCCTTGTCCTCAACGTCATCAACATCGTCATCATGACCAGACCCAGCATGCGCAGTCCCACCTCCACCTTCCTGGTGGCGCTCAGTATGCTTCAGCTGGTCTACATCCTGATCCGACTTCTCCCCGCCCTGCACCGCCTCTTCAAGCCCTTGAAAACCACGGACGCCTTCTACCTCATCAACAGCATCTACATCATCAACTACGGCCTGACCTGCCTCCGCCGCTCCATGTACTGCCTTCAGATCTTCATCTCCGCAGAGAGACTGCTGGCTGTGTGGTTACCTCTGAAGGCCAAACAGTTCCTGCTGGTCAGACGACCCTGGCTCTTCATCCTCATCACTCCTGTCCTCGTCTTTCTCACCCACCTTCACGTGCTGCTGAAGATAGAGGTGTTTGCCACAGTGGACACGAAGAACCAGACAATCCACTCCTTTCGTTACTCCCAGCACTATCGGAGTCATCCTGAGGTCTTCAACCAGCTCAGCATCCTCATGAAGGTGGTCTTTGTCTACCTGACCTTGTTGATGTTGATCGCCATCAATATGGCCATGATTCGGAGCATCAAACATTCCACTGATGTGAGGCGGAAGATGAAAATCAATGTGGATGTGAGCGCAGCACAGAGGTAAGTTTGCTATTAATGTTCTCTCTTTGTCTCTTTTTTGTCTGCCTCTCACAATCGATCTGAAGTTCACAGAGACCCCATCAAAATCAGGCCACCATGAGGCCACCAGCCAGAGTGGCCCTGTACTGCTGATGGGTCACTTTGGTGGTGTTCTGTGGTGGCTGTTTTGAGCTCACATACGCAGGAAACCACATACTAAGGACCCCCCACCCCCCACTGCCAATATTTTTTTTAGCTCAGTCGCGGAGCCAGACCGAGGTAGTCGACCACCCGAGGTGGTGACCACCACAATGTCCCTCCAACGGCCTTCCCCCGTGAACCTCCAAACCCAAAGGCTTTTGACACAAACTCACCACAGGCACAGAGGTGTACAGAGAAACACAAATCTGAGGTCACCATGAGACCAGAGCAACTGGGATAACTGAATCAGAGACAGTTTTCTTTATTGCATGATTATCAATGATGATGATGTAGTGATGCTGTTATGGAAGTACATGTGCTCTGAGACTATTGGACAGGACTATACTCTTTCGATCATAATAAAATATTCCGGCATCAGCCAGGCCTGAGAGATACAGGCACCTGCAGTGTTGGACAGGTAATTTGAGCAACACTTTCACAATCACATCCGTAAAGTGAAGCTCGACTGTGTGTAGTCCCAGTCTTTCCAATGAGCCCACTGCACACTCACTCTGTGTAGGAGCCAGCTGGAGTATGAGGAAATTCCAATGACTCTGATAGGATTCGAACCCGCGAGCTTCCAGGCAATAAGCCCAAGGCGCTAACCACTTCACCAAAGTGACCGGTGAGCCATGTTGTCTTTCAGTGTGTAGAAACCAAACAGACTTCAGCAAGTAGTGTTGGTTGATTCCAGGTTTGCGGGTGTGTCAGCAGGACCCTGTTTGGACAGTGAGGTTTTGGGCACTGCTGGTGAGGCACACTGCAGATCATCTGTACTCTGACTTTGTTCCCTGAGGTACACTGCAGGGTCGTCTATACTTTAAAGTACACTGCAGGGTCGTCTGTACTCTGACTTCCCACACTGCACGGTCGTCTGTACTCTGAGGTACACTGCAGGGACGTCTGTACTTTAAAGTACACTGCAGGGTCGTCTGTACTTTAAAGTACACTGCAGGGTCGTCTGTACTTTAAAGTACACTGCAGGGTCGTCTGTACTTTAAAGTACACTGCAGGGTCGTCTGTACTTTAAAGTACACTGCAGGGTCGTCTGTACTTTAAAGTACCCTGCAGGGTCGTCTGTACTCTGACTTCCCACATTGCAGGGACGTCTGTACTCTGAGGTACACTGCAGGGACGTCTGTACTTTAAAGTACACTGCAGGGTCGTCTGTACTTTAAAGTACACTGCAGGGTCGTCTGTACTTTAAAGTACACTGCAGGGTCGTCTGTACTTTAAAGTACACTGCAGGGTCGTCTGTACTCTGACTTCCCACATTGCAGGGCCTAGGGACGTCTGTACTCTGAGGCACACTGCAGGGTCATCTGTACTCTAAGGCACACTGCAAGGTCGTCTGTACTCTAAGGCACACTGCAGGGTCGTCTGTACTCTAAGGCACACTGCAGGGTCGTCTGTACTCTAAGGCACACTGCAGGGTCGTCTGTACTCTAAGGTACACTGCAGGGTCGTCTGTACTCTAAGGTACACTGCAGGGACGTATGTACTCTAAGGTACACTGCAGGGATGTCTGTACTCTGAGGCACACTGCATGGTCGTCTGTACTCTTAGGTACACTGCAGGATCGTCTGTACTCTGACTTCCCACACTGCAGGATCGTCTGTACTCTGACTTTCCACACTGCAGGGTCGTCTATACTCTAATTTACCACACTGCAGGGTCGTCTGTACTCTGACTTCCCACACTGCAGGATCGTCTGTACTCTAATTTACCACACTGCAGGGTCGTCTGTACTCTAATTTACCACACTGCAGGGTCGTCTGTACTCTAATTTACCACACTGCAGGGTCGTCTGTACTCTAATTTACCACACTGCAGGATCGTCTGTACTCTGACTTCCCACACTGCAGGGTCGTCTGTACTCTGACTTCCCACACTGCAGGGTCGTCTGTACTCTAATTTACCACACTGCAGGATCGTCTGTACTCTGACTTCCCACACTGCAGGGTCGTCTGTACTCTAATTTACCACACTGCAGGGTCGTCTGTACTCTAATTTACCACACTGCAGGATCGTCTGTACTCTGACTTCCCACACTGCAGGGTCGTCTGTACTCTGATGCACTGTGCAGGGTCGTCCGTACTCTGACTTCGCTGAGTCTCTTCTCTCTCTCTCTCTCTCTCTCTCTCTCTCTCTCTCTCTCTCTCTCTCTCTCTCTCTCTCTCTCTCTCTCTCTCTCTCTGGTCTATTCCCAACAAGGAGGTCAGTCTGGCCTATGACAAAGCCAAGATCTTTTAATATCAGAATACTGGCAATTAACATAAAAACAAATACAGAAATAGAGAATAAAATAGTGCTTCCCATGTGAACCTAAACACTGACTTTGTACCAATCTTGTGTGTTCACACTGACCAGTGGAATGTCATCAGCCATGTTCTGCTTCTGCTGCTGCTGCTGCTGCTGCTGCTGCTAGCATTCCATTAGCACTCAACCTGCATTGGGTCTAACACAACACTTCAAATAAAAATAGATTTTCATTTGTAACTAATCAGATCTGTCAGTGAGTGATGGACTCTATATTGTGTGGTTGCAGGCGGGAGAGCCAGATGACGCTGACCATCCTGGTGTCCACTCTCATCTTCGTCGTCCTCTGTCTGCCCACCGTCAGCAGTTCTCTCGCCGCCAATGCTGCCCCCAAGAGTTACGGCCCCTTCTCCTTACACCGCTATCTCTACCTGTTCATGAACAAATTCGGGGGCCTGTTGTTTGTTCTGGCATTTTCCACAGATTTCTTCACCTACGTCTCCCTCAGCTCTGCCTACCGGAACACGCTTCTGCGCATGTTCAGGATAAAGAGGAAACGGGAAATGACGTCATCATACGAAGATGGACCCAAAACGACAACCACCACTGGGTCTTAGAATGGTGTAAAGGAAAACTTTCTTGGCTATAACAATGCATTTGGTTGGTGTGTAAGTTTAGGTATTTGCACTATTCTTATTATTCCATAAAGGTTCAATGAAAACAAAATCATATTCTGGAAATGGCAATGAGTGTATCTTGACAAATCGTAACTCAAAGCAAAAGCTTGAAAAAAATTCCTGCGTACTCCGATTTTTTAAAACTTTCTGTGTATTTCTGCTGAAAACACAACACAACAAAACACAACACAACTCAACGCAATACAACACAACACAGCACAACACACAACACAACACAACACAATGCTACATGGCGCTGTACAATGCAGTATGATGCATGCACTGCAATGCAGTATTAAAACCAAACGAAACACTGATGGAATTAAAAACGGCAACGCTCAGAAAGCAACTATTGTTGTCTGTCCTATGAACGAGAATATGTTGCGCTGCCGTACAGCGCCTGACAAGTCAGGCCCAGCGATCTGATTTCAGTGTGAGGATATTCACAAACTCCCAGGTCAACATTGAATGCAAACCTGCCAGGGCCTTAATTCCAATCGTGTCTATACACATGCAGAAGATCAAATAGAAGAAGATCAAGCGCTTTGATTTGTCTTACAAGATATAGCACTATATAAGTTCCATGTATTATTATTATTATTATTATTAAATATACACCTAAATCATGTCAGCGTTTGGTGGGTTACTGAAACACGAACATACCAAGCTTACATCCCGGAAATCGTAATGCAGTCACCTGCATGATCGACAAATTTTGTCTCATAAACAACACCTCACCCTTGGTGAACTTCAGAGCTCTAGCACAGGAATGAAATTAAAAAAAAATACCATGTTGATATTAAGGCCAAAAAATATCGTACTATAAAATTGATGTAGCAGGTCTGAGTGCAGGGGCTTCCCTGTGTCGTTTTATTTCATTTTATTTATTCTTCTATTTGGAAGAGAATGGAATACGCACTCCTGTGCTTTTTTACATTCAGCCCCCGTGTGTGTGCATGTTTTGCAAATTTTGTCATCCATTCCTACCGGCACACACTGGCCTACTCTTCCGAAAATCGGAACGGGTTTTAACGTGTGCGTAAGATGTTCTCGCATGCTTTCACACACAGGACCTCGGTTTATAGTCTCATCCAAAGAACTTTTGGGGGAAGTGGAGTCAGCACTGATGTTAACTCCAGAGGGAAAAAAATCTTCTTGGAGGAGATTCGAACCCGGGTCAGCAGATTACAAGGGCATCAGTCTAACCACCAGGTTATCCCGTTGTATTGCTCTGTGGCTTTCCCTTCAGGGACTGCTATGGGTTGAGTACCTGTCAAGGTCTGCAGTCTTTGCAGTCAGGGGGGGGGGGGGGAGAGCATCTATCGCTTGGCCACCCTGCTGACACTGCACAAAGAATATCTCCCTTTCTTGAGCTCACACACACATATATACGTGTGCGCCACACACATGTACACACACACACACACACACACACACACACACACACACACACACACACACACACACACACACACTCACTCACTCACACACACACACACACACAAACACACACACACACACACACACACACACACACACACACACACACACACACACACACACACACACACACACTATTATTATGTCGAGTCACAAAACAAGCAGCGGTCTCATGTTTTCATATCGATCTTTCTGGACACTGGACAACAAGAACAGCGGCGGGAATCACAAGTAACTGAACACACTGACTGACCAGATGAATGAACAGGACTGAACCAGGCTGACCTCACACCATGCTGTGGTCATTGTCCCTGTAGTCAGTGGTCAGTCTTCAAGGGAAAGATCACTGCTTACAGCGGTCAGTGCCCCATGCATTCAGCGTGTGGACATTCGAATTCGCTAAAAATTATTGTCATTGATTGCTTGTGAGTTGTGAAGGTCGAATGCAAGCGCTTTGATTTTTTTTGGGGGGTAAGATATAGCGCTGTATAAATTCCATGTATATTTTATTTTATTATTATTATTATTATTATTTATTATTATTATTATTATTATTATTATTATTATTATTGTTGTTGTTGTTGTTGTTGTTATTATTTAGTAGTCAGTGTCCCTGTATAGTATTCAGTGGTCAGTGTCCCTGTATTCAGCGGTCAGTGTCCCTGTATTCAGCGGTCAGTGTCCCTGTATTCAGCGGTCAGTGTCCCTGTATTCAGCGGTCAGTGTCCCTGTATTCAGCTGTCAGTGTCCCTGCATTCAGCGGTCAGTGTCCCAGCATGCACTAGACTCCTCCATGTTTTTGTATACACACCGTGTGTTACCAAAGTGGGATATCCCAGCGTATTATGTAAGGATGTGTTTCCTTGGGTGGTCATTTTGACTGGTCCCAATACAAGTTCGCTTTTCACGACTACATGTAGAAATTCTAAAACCTACTCTATAGAAACCACACTCCCGTCTGTTGCGATTGTTTTTTGTATCTGGGAGTGGGTTGTAGACAAGGTTTGAGAAGGGAGGACTTAACAGTGCAGACAGATACCTAGTAAGGGGGAGTTGGAACTTGCCAGTTGGATGGCTGTTGTGGTGGTCAGGGTTAGGTAGTTGTGAGAGGCTGTATGATCAGTGACTCTCTTTCCCACTCATGGAATTCAACTTTACAGCTTAGTCTTTAGTGATCGACTATAACTCTCTGACTAGGAGGCTTGACTTGCACAGTCCTTATGTGCTGCAGCCCTGGGGGCTAGTTGGCCTTTGGAGAACATCTCCAACCCTGACTATCCTTATGCCCTCTTGGCCGAGAGAGTGGGGATGTGCTGTGGGCAAGGCATCTCCACTATAATCAAATTTCTGCCCAGTGTTTCCAGTATCGGCAGCAGGTATAATCTGCTGTCAGTCATCTTGTCACTATACTCCCAGAGTATGTACATTTGAATGGTGGGAGGTGTGGTCAGGTTGTCTGAATCTTAAAGGCTGGCCTCCTGTGTGGATAGCACAAAGGGGGGGGGGGGGGGGGGTAAGCCTGGTGGTTTGAGCATTCCGCGTTGCGCACTTGCTGTCTGATGACTCGGGTTCAAGTCCAGGTTCGAACCACCACTAAGACGCCTGATTGAGGAAATCCCCCCCCCCACCACCACCTGGGGTTAACATTAGCGCTGATTCCATTTCTCTGAAAGTCTTTCAGATGAGACTACAAACCGAGGTCATATGTGCAAACGCGCGCAGAGCATCTTGCACACACACAAAAACATGCTCCGCCTTTTTTCCTTTTATTTATTCCTTTATATCACGGATAATAGAATAAACACTCTTGTGCTTTGTTTTGCATTCAGTCCCCGTGTGTATGCAGTTTTGCGCCTTTCAGAGAATGTCATTGGTGCAGATGGGAACGGATGACAAAATTTACAAAAATGCATGTACACGTGGACTGGATGCAAAAGAAAGCACATGACTGCTTAATCCTTTATCCTAAAAAATAAAATAGATAAATAAATAAACATAAAAGAATTTTTAAAGGATATAAAGCACCATGCGGTGTGTGTCACCAAAATGAGACACACCAGCGAATTGTGTGAGGCTCTCTCTGCTTGGGTGGTGGTTCTCATGTTTTGCAATACACACTTCACTGTCATGGTGAACCTCATCATACAGGCCAACGTGCTGTACTGTTCTGGTGAACTCTGTAGCCTGAAAAGAGTGTGGCAGAGATAAGAGCTGGCCTCTCTCCACACCAGTGTGTCATACTTTTTAAAAGGTAAAGGCGTTTCCATCACCGTTAGGGAGCGAGGCATCAGAGACCTCAGCTTCTCTAGGGGCCAGTATATTGAGGGCAGCACTCATCTCCTCTTCCTCACTGCTTTATCTTCCCTGAACCTAAAGAGGGCAAGTACCATTTCACAGCTGGGTAAACTGGGAGACTATACTGAAGCCAAGGCGCGCAAAAACGGTCGCCCATCCATTTGGTAACCGAGCTCAATGCTGCTTAACCTTAGCTTGGGGAAAGGGAGTGCTCTGACCACTGAGCCATCTCGTCCCCACGCTTGTTAACTCATTGCTAGCGCCCTGTGGCAGAGTGAGTGTTGCGAACATAAGACCTAATTTCTGCATTAAAACTTTAAAAAAACGCTACACTTTTATTTCTAATAGATTTTTGTTTCAAACGAGTGCAAAAAGCAAAGCAAATATTTTAAAGTTTCCTGTAAAATGACTGTACAGCAGAGACATGAAGCATATTACCGATGAGTAAACGTAGTTCTAGAAACAATTCAACATAATCATGACCACACAGCAGGCCTCTGCAGCCTTGCTTAAACACATCTACAGAGAACTGTTAATGGACAGACGCAGAGGCCCCCTCCCCATAGACTAGAAACATTGCAGACACTATGTGCAGATATCCAGGCTTTAGGAAACGATCAACATACATGGAGGAATCTGGAGATTAGCTCTGCAGTGATTCCTCAGATGGTGACGTAAAAAGAAAGAAGATAACGAGTTTTCACAAATTATGTAACTTGACTACAGGCACAAGTAATGTCGAATCATTCCTAACAATGGAAAATCCAAGCTTCAATAAATTCTATTTCAGAAGACTAGCAAATCAAAGACGTGCTCTAGCCTTGCAACGCTACAGACCAGAATCGCTGCTTTGTTGTCCTTGTTTCACACAAGTTGCATAATGAAAACATTTCCAAAACGTAACGCTAATTCACTTCAAGCTGTAACAGTAATCAGTATTTTCGAAAAGTGGGAAAGTCTCTGCAAGAATAACTCCCTGTGCAGCACGCTCCATACAGACATTAAGTCTATTAATTTGCTATGGCCAAAGGATGGCGGCGATGCTGATGCAGTTTATGTCCTGGCTGATCCTGTGGATGCTGAGGACGAACTCTCCTGCCCAGCTCTGACCTTCAGCATGCCCAGCAGTGTGTGGCGGAAGGCGGAGCTGAGGCAGAAGTAGGAGAAGAAGTCTGTGGAAAACGCCAGGATGAAGCACACAGCGCCCCCTGCCTGCACCAACAGAAAAACATGGCGGTAGCGTGCGTTGAAGGGCCCGTAACTCTCGGGGATAATGTTGTAGACGACAGAGTTGGTGACTGCGGGCAGACAGAGGACGACGAAGATGAGAGTGGACACCAGGATGGTCAGCGTCATCTGGCTCTCCCGCCTGCAACCACAACAATATTCATCATGATAGCAATGAATCCTGGAGACATGAAGGCATACAGAAGCAGATATTTCAGTGTTTATAGACCAATATAAGAAGAAATCGTTAAGGAACCAGGATCAGAGCCAGCACCTATAACTCCCACCCCCTGAAATAATGCGTAATTGAAATCTGTCAAATGTGGCACCAGAATTGAACAGTTGTAGCGATGATAGAAATCATTTCTACAAATCACATTTCCCCGATGAAAACTTCATCATCATCATCATCATCATCATCATCATCATCATCATCATCATCATCATCATCATCATCACTATCATTTTCATCATATTTATTATCACCATCACCATCATCATCACCACCACAAAAAGACCAAAAACAAGAACTAGAACAGCATTAACAAGAAGAAAAAGGAGCAGACAAGGAAGAAATAATGACAACAAATATGATGTACTGGTCCTAATCACTTCCCTAGCAGAAGGAACAATATCGCAGGACCGTTTGTTGTTGTCAAAACAGGACACCCCAGCAAATTGTGTGAGGTTCTGTTTCCCTAGGCGGTAATTCTGATTATTCTTACACACATTTCGCCCTCTTGGTGTAATCTTAGTAAAGTCAGTTTAAAGCATTGTGGATTCTTGATGTGAAGCCTTAAAGCAGCCTGGCCCATTGCATCAGCAGCAGTGCTAAACAGGTTTTGGAACATTACCCTCACCCGTTAAATTACTCTTAGCATCATAATGCAAGAGGAGCTGGTCCTAGATTTTGGTGATCAAATTTTCAAAGTATGTTGCAATAATTGTATAGCATTCTTCTTCTTCTTATTATTATTATTACATGGAATTTGTATTCTACTGAAAATAGGCATGCTTCTTTTAGACATGAAAAGGAATTCGAGTTGACAAAGGACATGGGCAATCATTGGGGGAAAACTGTCGAAAATTGTGCATAATGTCAATATATTGCATGATGTAAAATCCTTATAGACAATGTATACATAATCTTAAACAATGTGTTTTTACATGAGAAGTCTTTAATTTTTTCATAGAATTGTTTTAAATCTACTCAGTTTGATGTGTATATAAGTCTGTGTTTGCTTTTTACTGTCAGCTGGCCAATCTTTTAGCCTGAAGAAGGTTTGAAATAAACCGAAAATTTGCTCGCCAGACACTTGGGTGTTGTGTCTTTATTTGTCTGCTTGTATAAACAATAGAGACAATGTTGCATGCTGTAAAAGCATTGTAGACATGTTGTATAATCTATATAAAAAATGTAGATAGTATCGTATAATGTGAAAACAACCATTGAAGACAACATTGCACGATGTAAGGCAAAAGGGATAAAGGCAAAATATCCGAGTAAGAATCCACTGGTCTGACTTACTTCAGAATAAGAATCCACAGGTCTGACAATGACTATGAAGACTGCACTTACCTCTGCGCTGCCTGTGTGTCGATGTTGGAGGTGATCTGTCTCCTGGTGACAGAGGATCGTCTGATGAGGCAGATGAGGACCAGGTTGGTCACTGTCATGACACACAGGGCCAGGTAGACAAACACACTCTTGGTGGCCAGATTCCAATCCTGAAACAGCTTCTGATGTCGGCGGTAGTGGAGGGTGTACCCATAGGTGTAGACTGTCTGGTTGCTGCTGACGTCAGTGGTCTCCACCATCTCCAGTTTCAGCGCATTGGGACAGTTGAGGAGAAAGACGAGGACAGGAGTGAGGAAGATGAAGAGCCAGGGTCGTCTGACCAGCAGGAACTGTTTGGCCTTCAGAGGTAACCACACAGCCAGCAGTCTCTCTGCGGAGACGAAACACTGAAGGCAGTACATGCATCGACGTAGGCACGTCATGACGTAATTTCCAATGTAGATGCCATTGATGATGTAGAAGGCATCAGTGACGTCAAGGGGCTGAAAGATGCGGTGCAGGGCGGGAAGGAGGCTGAGAAGGATGTAGCACATCTGCAACACGCTCAGAGCTAACAGGAAGGTGGTGGTGGGACTGCGCATGCTCCGTCTGCTCATCACCATGATGTTGAGGACGTTGAAGAGGATTCCTATCACCTGCAACAAGAACAGCGCTGTTTGGGTGAGATGAGTGTGTGCATATGTGTGTGTGTGGTGGGGGGGGGGGGGGATATGGCATTCACAGTTTATCATAATTTTTTTTTTTTTAAACATTAAAATTTACCTGTAAGACGTAGGAGAGTTTCACCATGATGTCAGAAGCCCGCAAATACACGTCAGTACTCAGGAGAGTCACGTGACCCTCCTCTCTGGTTTTCATTGGCGGAGAGAACCCCGTGGACTGCTGGGAAGGGAGGGAGGTGAGTTCCATCTTTACCTGAGTGACTGAGTGAAGAAGATGAAGACAAGGGATGATGGTTTTACTCTAAGACTTTTTCTGTCTTCAGCTTTGACTTCAATTCCTGGTGTGACAAACAATTATGATTTTTAAAAATCTAAATAACAGAATTATCCTGTCAATCCTCCTGGTGTTGGTCGGTACACGTGTACAGAGGCAACAACAGCAGAATGAGTGGTTTTACAGACAGCCAGGATCTATATATACCCTGCTCTGACCAACAAGAAACAGGACGGGTGTTTTTCTAGAAAGTCCGGATCTATAAACAGCCTGTCCCGACCATAAAGTAGTCAGCTGTCAAGGGAGAGTGATTACAGCATGAATGACAATCCCGGAATAGACAGTAATGTCTCCAGGCAGGGTGGGCGGGTGGCTCCCTTGTCCTCGTTAGGACCATGCGTGCGGAGGGTGGGTAGGGTTGCTCTTTCTGCCAGTCTGCCTGTCTGGTTGTCTGGCTGACTGTCTGGCTAGCAGTCTGTCTGGCTGAAGGAATAGCTTCTGCCCCACTACCTAGCTGTCTGTCTTTCTTTCCATCCTGATGTTTGCTTCTCATTCTTTGCTCTCTTATAATTATTTCCTTATCTATCTACTCTATCTATCTATCTATCTATCTATCTATCTATCTATCTATCTATCTATCTATCTATCTATCTATCTATCTATCTATCTATCTATCTATCTAGTTGCTGTGTGTCTGCCTGTCTATCTGTCTAACACCTACCCATCCACCTACCCACCTACGTACGTACGTACGTAGTACGTACGTACGTACGTACCTACCTACCTACCTACATACCTACATACCTACCTACCTACATATCATACATTACATACATACATACATACATACATACCTACCTACATACCTACATACCTACATACCTACATACATACATACATACATACATACATACATACATACATACATACATACATACATACATACATACATACATACATACATAAAATGGTATCTGTTTGTCCGTCGGTTTGTCTACCGTTTGTTAATCTATTTACTTGCCTAACTATCCGTCTGCCTGTTTGTCTGTCTGTCCGTCTGTCAGTCCGTCTGCCTGTTTGTCTGTCTGCCTCCCTAACTGTTAGCATTCCTGTCTTTCTTTTTTTCTTCTTTCTTTCTTCCTTCCTTTTTTGCTATACACCCTTATCTCATCTGTTAGTGTTACATGTTGTTACTGTTGTGGTTTCTTTAGTTTAAAAAAAAGCACACAATACTATGGAGCAATATTTATGTGCGAAATGGATAATCAATTGATGTAGTTCCGGATGGGTTTCAGAAAAATAGAATCTTGAACTAACAACAATTTTACAGGAATGATCCCCTCCAATAGAATGCTTTTTGGCCAGGACCTCCTTCATCACAGCATGGTTGCACTATGCTGGTAAACTTGCCTTTGTGCTGACCAAAAGCTATCCCCCCAACTCATTTCATAGTCCAACGTGGTAAAATCGTAACCTACACTGGATTGTAGTATAATATTGGAATGATCTCCTAACACATCAATGAAAGGTCAATCTTTGATATCAGGTTGCTTCAAGAACACTTTTACGCTGTAAGTATGCTTTTATTTGCACTAGAGAGCAACAAGGGAGTTAATCTTATTAGCGTAGTAATACAGATCAGCAGCATCGAGCTTCTCTGGTGGCCAGCATATTGAGGGCGGCGCCAATCTCCTCTCCCTCACTGCCTTACCTTCCATGACCCTAAAGAGGGCAGGTACCTATTGACAGCTGGGTGAACTGGGGGGATTGTACTGAAGCCAAGGCGCGCATACGGTCACCCATCCAACTGGTAACCACGCTCCACGCTGCTTAACTTGACTTGGGGAAAGCGAGTGCTCTGACACATGAGCTGTCCTGTCCCCTGAGTCTGCTGCCATACCCAAAGCACACAGTGAAGAGGGATTGGAGGAGGGGGGGTGGGCAGCGGGGGCTGTGCATGGCCAGGTCCAGTGATTGCCCCCAGGGCTGTGATGTCTGCAGGTACGTGCACTGCTGCAGGCAAGACAGCCCTGACAGTGCGGCGCTTTGTCTGGACACTTAAGACATTTCTGTACAGCGCAGGACAGGACAGGACAGGACAGGACAGGACAGGACAGGGCAGGACAGGGCAGGACAGGACAGGGCAGGATAGGACAGGGCAGGGCAGGATAGGGCAGGACAGGACAGGGCAGGATAGGACAGGACAGGACAGAGCAGGACAGGACAGGATAGGACAGGACAGGACAGAGCAGGACAGGACAGGACAGGGCAGGACAGGACAGGGCAGGACAGGGCAGGATAGGACAGGACAGGGCAGGGCAGGACAGGGCAGGACAGGACAGGACAGGACAGGACAGGACAGGACAGGGGCCTTAGGGAAAAGGTACTGTGACTTGTTGGACACATAGCAGGCATATGAATTGTGAATGCAAGAACAAAAACAAAAAAAACCAAACGTGAAACAAAAGCAAAAGAAAAAAACAAGGAATACGAAACGTCTGTTGAAACCTGTTGACAATGAAACTGTATTTTGTACAAGAGGAATGTATTGCCTGTAAGGATGCCAGGGGCTCTTCCAGAATAAGATAGAACCCCACTTTCTGGAAATCCTGTGCTAGAAACTTCTCCTTTTCCATCATTCTACCCTTTGTTTCTGCCTATTCCCTTTCCATTCTCTCTCTCTCTCTCTCTCTCTCTCTCTCTCTCTCTCTCTCTCTCTCTCTCTCTCTCTCTCTCTCTCTCTCAGTTGCTCAGTCAGTCAGTCAGTCAGCCATTCCGTCAGTCAGTCATCTCTGTAGTTTACCCACTGTCTCCACTCTTTCATCCAACCTTCTGTGTGTCCTGCGCAAAAGACTTGCAAAGATAATGACGATATTGTTGACGTACTTTCTATAATGACGTCAAAGAGGGACACGCAGTAGGCTAGCTGAGTGTATTGTGACTGGTCCAAA
>CM060325.1:4621144-4626144 GCA_030674155.1 Stramonita haemastoma | reverse complement strand
TATTCTTCACATCCTGTGACACTAGCGATAATAATAAAAGCACTCGGCACATCAGCTCTACAGCATTCCTACAATACAGAAGCTGAACCCTCAGGATTCTTTGTACTTCAAAATTTGAAGCTTAAAAAATTCTTTATTCTGTCGGTCAGAAGAATGTTCAAAAAACGCAGAGTGACCATTTCTATCATGTTATGAAAGTCCTTTTATTTCAAACTATAGCCAGGAAAGTAGAGCTTTCAAAATGGCAAGGTTTGGGGTTACTCCCTGAAACCTACTGTCTGTAACCCTTAAATACTCCCTTGAAGTTAATATCAATACCGGCGCCACTCCCTCCAAAAGCCCTTCGGATGAGACAATAATCTGAGGTCCTGTTTGCCAACGCACGCAGAACATCTTACACACACATTAAAACCTGTTCCATCTTATAAAAGAGTAGGCTATTGAGTGCCAGTAGGAATGGATGACAACATTTTGAAAAATGCATATACGCACTGGTGTTGTGTTCAAACATGATTCCTAAAGTCGGAACGCGGGTACCTTCATGGTTGGCAGAAACGGTCGCGTACGCAAAATTTCATTCTTTGTATAAGTAAAGCTTTCCCACCATTGTGATAATCATCTTTATCATAATCACAGTAGCAGCAGCAGCAGCAGCAGAAGCATTGGTAGCAGCACCAGCAACAACAATAACAATACGTCGTAGCAGCAGCAGTGGTAGCAGCAGCAGTTGCAGCATAGAACCAACAAGAAAGGTTTTCGTTTTCCACTTCTTCCCTACTCCCCCTATTTTAAAATTCATGAAAGACCAGAAATCATGCCTTACTGTCCTTCAGTTGAAAGACCAGAAATCATGTCTTACTGTCCTTCAGTTGAAAGACCGGAAATCGTGTCTTACTGTCCTTCAGTTGAAAAACCAGAAATCATGTCTTATTGTCCTTCAGTTGAAAGACCGGAAATCGTGTCTTACTGTCCTTCAGTTGAAAGACCAGAAATCATGTCTTACTGTCCTTCAGTTGAAAGACCGGAAATCATGTTTTACTGTCCGTCAGTTGAAAGACCGGAAATCATGTCTTACTGTCCTTCAACCAAAAGACCAGAAACCACGTTTTACTGTTTTTATTGAGGGAAAAGAAAAGAAGAGCACTAGATGGTGTTTTATTACATCCAGCCCTCAGCAAAGAAAAACCAGCCATAATGAAAAGCAAACAAAGAAACCAAAAAAACAAGGGTAGGAGAGAGAATCAATCAAGCCGCGATATCAATACAGAGAAATAGAAAGACAGAAATCAGTAAACTAAACTATGGCCTTCTTTTAAAGGACAGAAATCAAAGTAGTTAAAATATTGAAAACTACATACTTTAAACACAAGACGCAGAAAATAAGACGCAGAAAATAAGCACGGGAGAAGCACATATGATTACCAATTAGAGAAAAACTTCCAAAGTGAGGAAGCCCAGAGAGAGAAAGAGAGAGAGAGAGAGAGGCAAGGCAAGGCAAGGCAAAGTCTTTTATTCGAGGATAATAGATAAGCACTCGTGTTTTTTTACATCCAGTCCCCGCCCTTTTCAGGGATACATCAAGTTGAAAAGATACTAAACAATAAAACTTTACGCAGTACCAAACAACACACAAGATTAAGAACACTATATATGATAAGGTAATAAAAAATGCACTCGATCAAAAGAGAGAGAGAGGAGAGAGAGAGGAGAGAGAGAGAGAGAGAGAGAGAGAGAGAGAGAGAGAGAGAGAGAGAGAGAAATTGCTTCAGCCATACAAAGTGTACTTTAAAACCAGAAAACTTTCTTTTGAGTATTTGCCAATATTTTCTATGATTAAGAAAAATATATTGTTCAGCTGCAGCCTATTCTTGCATATATATATATATATATATATATATATATATATATATATATATATATATATATATATATATATATATATATATATATATGGGTCATTCTCAGAAACATGTGAGGCATGATAGTGACCTACTTTACACATCTGCCATTTGGCCGAATTAAGTTTAAAATTGTGGTGAATGCTGTTTACTGGTTGTGTTTAATTTAAAAAAATAAAATTTAAATGTTTTTATGACCATTTGTGTTTTTGCTTTTAAATATTGTGAATTTATTTCACCAAATTGCTCATTCCAACATGGCGGATTTGTGACATTTTGGTGCATACTTTATTCAGATTGTTCTTCTGACTTGAAAGACTGCTAATTTGAAACACAACTTGTATTAAAGTAACGCCCAGATGTTGTTTCAAGTTCCCTAGAAGAAAAATTGTACTTTCTTTGTCATGGACATTAAATAGAGGGCAGATTAAAAGCTTGTTGCGGTTGTGACGTTGGTTTCCCAAAGTAGGCCCAATTTTAACAATTTACTCACAAAGAACTATATGTTATCATCAACACATTATAGCCACAAGGGATGAATTAAACTGTTAACAGTATAAAGAAAACATTGTTTTTGATCAGCTGGAGCTCCTATCCTCGTAAATTGCTTGAAACCCCAGATGACCAACATGGTTTCCCTTTTTTCATGTCACAACCAAACGATGTAAATCTGTTGCAAAATCCGGCACATTCTTTCACTGACCGAGATTTTCAGGTAGGTACTTCATCTTGACCTTAAATATCTCTGACACGTACTTTTTCCCGCCAAAGGAGTATCGCGATGCTATAATTAGAGTTCCAGTCTTTGGTTTCTCCCAGCTTTTTCATGTCACAACCAAACGCAGCATTTGATCAATAATAATATTGATTGATATATCACTTTAATTACATAAATCAATGTAGATAGTGTTAACAGAATGCATTGTTTCTAATTTAAGATGGTGTTTTTTTTCCATTTGTGTTTAAATTGCTACACTTGGGTGATTTGTGGTTTTGAAGGGTGTGGTTTCCATGTCACAACCAAACGGTTTCCATGTTACAGCCGTAACAAAAAACATCTAACTCTAAAATGACAAATTAGTATAAATAATGTTAATAGAATGCATTGTTTCTAATTTAAGATGGTGGGTTTTTTTTCAATTTGCGTTTAAATTGCTTCACTTCAGTGATTTGTGGGTTTTGAGGGGTGTGGTTTCCATGTCACAACCAAATGGTTTCCATGTCACAACCAAACGGTTTCCATGTCACAACCATAACAGATCACTCTAAAATGAGAAATCAATGTAAATAATCATAATAATGTTAATAGAATGCATTGTTCCCAAATCAAGTAGGTTGTTTTTTGGATTTAATTTGTGTTTTCATTGCTACAATTTCAGGTTTTGTGCTTTTGAAGGGTGTGGTTTCCATGTCACAACCAAACGGTTTCCATGTCACAACCGAAACATATTACTTCTCTAAGGCATTAATATTAAACAGCTTCCATTCTTATGTAAAGAAAACTGTTTAGTTTAATGGATATCATTCTGTGGTTTAAGTTCAGGATAATCTGGGGGATGCTTGCTGTGGTCATTTGTACAAAAACCAAACTTTAAATCTGGGTATACAAAATGTCTTAGAGTGTCATTACAAAAAAGCAAAAACATATGCTTTGTCGATGATTGTCATACTTCCAATTGATAGTGTTGTTTTATAGATAAAAACAAAAGCATTTGTGAGTGTTTTTTGTTTGATATTTTGTGTAAAAAGATGTTTTAATGCTACTTTTGGTTTCCATGTCACAACCACAACACAGCTAAAAATAGAACCTTTATGCCTCAATTACAAAAAAAATAATTAATGATTCATAATTTTTTCAACAGATTGCACTTTGCAACAGAGTACTCTAATATATGACAAGAAAGCAAAAACTTCCAAGGACATTTATTTTTCAAGGTCTATGTCACAAAAACCTCACATGTTTCTGAGAATAGCTAGATGGCTTGATGAAAAAACACAAATTTATTGCTTACTCAATGTACCATCTGGAAATAAAATTTTGACTTTGACTTTGTTTGTTGTACCAATTTCTTGTATTGGTGCTACCTTGTTTCTAAACTGATCAAATTGTTTTACAGAAAAAAAAATGTCCCTCGATGTTTTCACTATCTAACATTTCAGTAAAGTTGAACATTTCACAGCGTGGAGAAGCACTCACTCAGAAGTGGTACAATGACCCCCTTTGTTCTCAAGCAGCACAGCATGGGCCCTGTTTCACTTTCAACACACTGGCATCTTCTGTTCTGGAACCAAACCAAAATCAATGGCACCCCGCAGAGCTGCTAGAATCATTGACCTTGTGATGATTCAGCATTGAAGGTGTGATGATCAACACTGCAGGCAAGGTGTTTCATTGGCAAATACTATGACTATTGTAGGCAAATACTATGACTATTGTAGGCAAATACTATTACTATTGTAGGCAAATACTATGACTATTGTAGGCAAATACTATGACTATTGCAGGCAAATACTATGACTATTGTAGGCAAATACTATGAGTATTGTAGGCAAATACTATGAGTATTGTAGGCAAATACTATGAGTATTATGGGCAAATACTATGAGTATTGTAGGCAAATACTATGAGTATTATGGGCAAATACTATGAGTATTGTAGGCAAATACTATGAGTATTGTAGGCAAATACTATGAGTATTGTAGGCAAACACTATGAGTATTGTAGGCAAACACTATGAGTATTGTAGGCAAACACTATGAGTATTATGGGCAAATACTGTGAGTATCATAGGAAAATACGGTATCATAGGAAAATACTGTGAGTATCATAGGAAAATACTGAGTATCATAGGAAAATACTGTGAGTATCATAGGAAAATACTGTGAGTATCATAGGAAAATATTGTGAGTATCATAGGAAAATATTGTGAGTATCATAGGAAAATACTGTGAGTATCATTGGAAAATACTGTGAGTGTCATGGGCAAATACTGTGAGTATCATGGGAAAATACTGTGAGCATCATTGGAAAATACTGAGTATTATGGGAAAATACTGTGAGTATCATTGGAAAATACTGTGAGCATCATAGGCAAATACTGT
>CM060325.1:4608644-4618644 GCA_030674155.1 Stramonita haemastoma | reverse complement strand
ACCGTTACTTTCTTTCCATAACACAGATACGATTTGTATCAGCTCAACTACAGAGGCCGAAAGTTGATGATGAAAAAGCAACCACTGGCTTTCTTTCAAGCTGTTCTAGGACCACGTAGTCACTGCTGTTTTGGAGCCATCCTGTTGCGAGGACATCATCTCCTTTTTCCTCTTCACCCTGAACATGCGCAAAAGGGTGTTCCGGTAGGCAGAGCTGAGGGAGACGTACGTGAAGAAATCTGTGGAAAATGCCAGAACAAACAACAGGCCCCCGAATTTGTTCATGAAAAGAAAGAGGTAGATATGCACACTGAAGGGGCCGTAACTCTTGGGGGCAGCATTGACGGCGAGGGAACTGCTGACAGTGGGCAGACAGAGGACGACGAAAATGAGAGTGGACACCAGGATGGTCAGCGTCATCTGGCTCTCCCGCCTGCAACCACACAACATAGCGCCACAACTTCAGGTTTGCTAAACGAAATATTGCCGACCCAAAGAAACGAAAATTGCTACTAAATCAAGTGGATGTAAGCAATAAAACTACGGTAGCATTTTTGTGCTGAGAGAGAGAGAGAGAGAGAGAGAGAGAGAGAGGAGAGAGAGAGAGAGAGAGAGAGGAGAGAGAGAGAGAGAGAGAGACAGCAAAGCAGCAACAGGTTCTGTCTGATAACACTCCATTGGCTTCCTTTTAAAGGACAAATTTACTCCAAAGTCTCTGTATAATATAACTGCCTGGTTCATACATTTTGAAACATTATAGTGATGATTACAATGTATCATGAGGATGATAATGATGACAATGATGATAATGATGATGTTGATGATGATGATGATGATGATGATGATGATGATGATGATGATGATGATGATGATGATGATGATGATGGTTATGATCGAAAATGATGACGAAAAACAACTTTGATGATGACGGCAACACTGAGAGGAAGAAGACAAAGACAGCGATAGTTACAGTTAAAATAATGATATTGTCATAACTCTAACAACAAATAATTAGTTCTTCTGTCTCAGTCTAATAAGTATGAGCTCATCTACTCGCATGAAAAGAATCTTCATAAAAAAAAACTGAACAAGCTGACCAGTGCAACTTAAAAAAAAAATATACAAGAAGCAGTCATTTGGTCAGATGTCGCCCTTACATTTGTACGTAAATCAGAGGCAGATGACACCAATTCTACTGAGACCAAACAGCCTGTATGGGTTAGGTTGAGAGTGTACTGTGTAAAGGGGAGCCATTTTGAAAGCTGTTTCTATTAGGTCGAGACTGTACTGTGTAAATTGGGGTCATTTTGAAAGCTGGGTCCGTTAGGTTGAGACTCTGTACTGTGTAAACTGCAGCCATTTTGAAAGCTGTTTCTATTAGGTTGAGACTCACTCACTCACTCAGTCCCATGTCCCAAAGGACGTAGGGGGGACATGAGAGAAGACGCAACAGAGATCTTTTTCCATGCTTCACGATCCTGTGTGGCTAGTAGGAGGCGTTGCAGGGGTTGGGCAGTCCAGTCTTTGATGTTGTCAACCCATGATTTCTTTTGGCGGCCTCTTCTTCTCTTGCCCTCGACTGTTCCTTGCAAGATGGTTTTTGCTAGGGTGTTGTGTCTTGTGGTGTGACCAAACCACATCAGCTTTCTCCTCTTTATGGTGGAGAGCAAAGGCTCTTGGGGGCCCACACGCTTTTTGATTTCTTCTTTCACATAGTTATTGGTCTTGTGTTCTTTGTATGATATTTTGAGGAGTCTTCTGTGGCACTTGTTCTCGAATGCTTGGATTCTCCTCTCTAACTCTGCTGTCAGAGTCCATGATTCACAGCCATAAAGGAGGATAGATATCACGAGGGATTTGTAGAGGTGGTATTTGGTGCAGAAGCTGATGTTGTTGCTTCTGATGATCCTCTGGAGTCTGACTAGAGCAGATGTTACTGTTGCAATGCGAGCTTTCACTTCATTGTTTGATGTGCCATCTTTTGTTAGGATGGAGCCTAAGTATTTGAATTGGCTCACCTCTTCCAGTATTTCTCCATTCATCTTTATTTCCGTGCTGTCATTACTCGCGCTGTTGACCATGATCTTCGATTTCTCTGTACTGACCTCCATGCCGTATGCGCTCGCTCGATCTGTTAAACTGTCTGTGAGGATTTGCAGTTCTTGTTTGCTGCTGCCCATGAGGTCAATGTCATCTGCAAATCTGAGGTTGCAAAGGGGTCTTCCACCAATGGAGATGGAAGTGTGGTGGTTGAGAGTGTACTGTATAAATTGGGGCCATTTTGAAAGCTGGGTCCGTTAGGTTGAGACTCTGTCCTGTGTAAACTGCAGCCATTTTATATACACAGTGCAGGGTCTCAACTTAAAGGAGGCCAGCATGGTACACACCTGAAGATTTTGACTTCTAAAAATTTTTACATAACAACTGAAAATTCTGACAACTGATGATTTTGACTGTTAAAGCTTCTTACATAACAACTGAAGAATCTGATAACTGAAGATTTTAACAACTAACGATCTGATAACTGAAGATTCTGTTAACTGAAGATTCTGTTAACTAAAGACTCTGACAACAGAAGATTCTTACTGCTGAAGATTCTGCTAACTGAAGCTTTTATTAACTGAAGCTTCTGTTAACTGAAGCTTCTGTTAATTGATGATCCTGACATGATAACAGAGGATTCTGACAACTGAAGATTCTGACATAACAACTGGAGATTCTAACAGAAATTTTATAATATGGTTCAGGAAAGTACCTTGTCCTTGGTTCGGCTTATAAGAAAAAAATCCCCCTGCTGCACGTGTGGGTATCAGCAGCTGACCAAAAGCTAATTTTCCTGTTCTTTTCATAGCTTGCAGTCGTAATAGCTGAGTCAGTGCTGACATCTGTGTAATGGATGACATTTTGAGCCGTCCATACCCGTTTTAACAGCTCTATAGTGACTGTTTGTGTAGCTGGTTATAGTGCTTGATGTCATTACAACGGCTGAATGAAAATCCGTGTTAGTCACGTGTTATCACAACTTCCCTAAATTCGGAAACTGGTGAGGTCATTGCTATAGAAAACGTGATATGTATCTTCAATTTAATGTCTATCCACTTAAAAGTAATTTTTGATTGAACGAGAATACAGTACACAAAATTATGTCAAATTGCCTTATGTTCATTGTAGCACTATTAATAGAGACTGTCAACTTGGTAGTTCGTTTTAAGGAATCTGGTTTTGGTTTTATCTCATATGTGATCGATGTGGGTTTTCCCACGACGCGGTGCCCGTCCTGGGCTGACCCTTATGGTTGACCAGGGCGTCGATACAAGCAAGGACAGTCGAGTTGGTTTTATACCCCGTTTTAAACTGTACATAGTTGCACACTTTTAATACGTGTTTTAAAATATGACGAGGTGACAGCCCCGATAATGCCTGTGCAGTCGATGGGGCTCGAAGCAACGTCATTGGATTGGATTGGAACTTGGAAGTTTTCCAGGGATCAAGATTGATAAGACACAGACAGTGTTTAGAAAGATCCTCTCAGCTTGAATTAGCGGTAGTTTGTGACTGGTTTGGTTTTCATAGGAGGAAGCAGATCATCTGGGTGAACTTTTATACTGGCAGCAATGAAAACATGGCCTTCCCTTCAGGGTGAGTCAGTGTGTTACCGAGAAAATCAACCACCATAGCACTAGGGCTGTAACAAAGATGGCATTGCTATCTTAGTGTGGAGTCTGGTTCATGTCTCCTCCCTGATTTCTAATTTTGTATTGATCCAGCTCCTCCATCTTTTCTGCCTCCTCCTCCTCCTCCTCCTCCTCCTCCTCCTCCTACTACTACTACTACTACTACTACTACTACTACTACTACTACTACTACTACTACTGCTACTGCTGCTGCTGCTGCTGCTGCTGCTGCTGCTACAACTACAATGGCTGCTGCTGCTGCTACATGCTACTACTACTACTACTACTACTACTACTACTACTACTACTACTACTACTACTACTACTACTACTACTACTACTACTACTACTGCTGCTGCTGCTGCTGCTGCTGCTGCTGCTGCTACTGCTGCTGCTGCTGTTGCTGCTACTACTACTTCTACTACTACTACTACTACTACTACTACTACTACTACTACTACTACTACTACTACTACTACTTCTGCTGCTGCTGCTGCTGCTGCTGTTGCCGCTGCTACATACTACCTCTACTGGTGCTGCTGCTACATACTACCTCTACTGGTGCTGCTGCTGCTGCTGCTGCTGCTACTACTACTACTACGACACCCACACACACCTAAAACTACTCTCATTTAAATCACACCTGTATGGTATCCCAGTACTGATAATACCACGCCACTCTTCCCTATCTCATTACACATACACATCCAGGTCCATTCTTCTGGTGCTACATCTCAAGAGACTGCACTCCTGGGGAGTCACCAGTGCTTAGCCTCTTGAAGTCAACTACCAGAAGCTGCTGGACCACGTCTGTAGTGGTCACTGTTGCCATGTTTGCTCCACAGTGTACAGGACATCCCATCCTGACCCCTTGTATTGACCACAACAGCAGGATCACAGCATTGGGGATCAGAGACCACCTCAGTGGTCATTGTTATCATGTGTTGTCATGCCTGTCCCAGGTCCTGCAGACTTGGACAATACCTGACCAACGACATGGTAAAAGTTGAAGGTGTCATATAACCTATGTGGTCGTAAGGGAGCGAGGCACCAGAGACCTCAGCTTCTCTAGGGGCCATTATATTGAGGGCGGTGCCCATCTGCTCTCCCTCGCTGCTTTACCTTCCCTGACCTTGAAGAGGGCAGGTACCCATTCACAGCTGGGTGAACTGGGAGGGGGGGGGGACTGTACTGAAACTAAGCACGTAAACAGTCACTCATCCAACTGGTAACCACGCTCGATGCTGCTTAACTTTGACTTGGGAAAGCAAGTGCTCTGACCACGTAGCTATCCTGTCGTCCCACTGGCATGGACGTGAGGGAAAAACCAACAAAGTCACCAGGAGGTCAAGGAAGCAGAGACCATAGAACCATAGACACATTTGCTAGTGCATGTTGATGGGTGAGGACCAGAATGATAGAAATCATGCTATGAGGCAACAGGTAAGAGTGGTGACACTGCGTCACACACGTACCTCTGCTCTGCATTCTCTTTCTGGACCTATCTTGAAGTCAACCAGTACCGAGAAAGAAACGGATATATATCATGTCATGTTTATAATGGATATAACTTGAGCAGTACTGTCAGGCGTCAGCTGAAAAGTAGAAATACGCTCAATTTAGAGGGTCTTGTCTTTTCATAGAGCTGACAGTATCAGGCACACTTTAGGCAGGATTTTGCCAGAATTTAAAACATAAATACAGCGTATGCTTTTCCACCCTATCATTTCTCAGAAGGTTGCTGATAAGCAGACTTTTCTATCACAGTCTAAATCCACAGATGTTAGACTGTAATCCTTTATCTTAAAAACCCTTGAAATGTACACAAATTTCTTTTCAAGAAAAACTATGTTCAGTTTAGTATTCCATCATTGCTATTTGTTGATTGTTGTTATGGAATGTTAACAGGATTAGTTACACACACACACACACACACACACACACACACACACACACACACACACACACACACACACACACACACATACACACACACATACACACACACACACATACACACACACATACTCAACACACACACAACACACACACACACACACACACACACACACACACACACACACACACACACATATATATATATATATATATATATATATATATATATATATATATATATATATATATATATATATATATATATATATATATATATATATATATATATATATATATAACGGATTCTCTAAAAGAAACGTTACTACAGTTTGTAGCCAAACACATGGATCGTAGTTACAATTATTACATCACGTGTGAGGGAGAATAAGACCAGTCCCAGCAAAGCAGCACAGAAGTGACCCAGACAAGTGCCAGTCTCTTTCTGTGTACTGCTTGTGGTAGGACTACAGGTCAGGAGGTCAGACAGATGTGTTGTGAATGAACGGTTATGTGACCGTTCTATCTGCTGGCTACAAAGCTGACACAAACATCCACCTCGTGATAGAAATATAGAAATAGAGAGGGAGAGACAGACAGACAGATAGAGGGAGGGGGGGAAGTCAGAGAGACAGACAGACAGACAGAGACAGAGAGAGACACAGGGACACAGAGAGACATAGGGAGACACAGAGAGACACAGACAGACAGACAGACAGACAGAGAGAGAGAGAGAGAGAGAGAGAGAGAGAGAGAGAGAGAGAGAGAGAGAGAGAGAGAGAGAGAGGAGAGAGAGAGAGAGAGAGAGAGAGAGAGAGCATGCTTACTTCTGTGCAGCACTCATATCCACATTGGTTTTCATGGTCTTCCTCACAGCAGCAGACTGCTTGATGATCTTGATCATGGCCAGGTTGATGGCGATCAACATCAACAGGGCCAGGTACACAAAGACCACCTTCAAGCTGATGCCCAGATTGTTGAAGACCTCAGGCAGGTAGTACGGTGAGTAGCGGAACGAGTAGATCGTCTCGTTCTTGGTGTTCACTGTGGCAAACACCTCGATCTTCAACAGCACGTGGAGATGGGTGAGAAAGACGAGGACAGGAGTGAGGAAGATGAAGAGCCAGGGTCGTCTGACCAGCAGGAACTGTTTGGCCTTCAGAGGTAACCACACAGCCAGCAGTCTCTCTGCGGAGATGAAGATCTGAAGGCAGTACATGGAGCGGCGGAGGCAGGTCAGGCCGTAGTTGATGATGTAGATGCTGTTGATAAGGTAGAAGGCGTCCGTGGTTTTCAAGGGTTTGAAGAGGCGGTGCATGGCGGGGAGAAGTCTGATGAGGATGTACATTAGCTGAAGCACGCTGAGCGCCACCAGGAAGGTGGAGGTGGGACTGCGCATGCTGGGTCTGGTCATGACGATGATGTTGATGGTGTTGAGCACCAGGCCTGTCACCTGGCAGAGGACACAGCTGTCAGGTCACCTTGCTGACACAGGTAGTTATGCACATACATAGCTCAGGTGTAGTGTAAACAGTCTCGTCACTTCAAGACATTGTGACTGTTACCCCAAAGACATAATAACTGTTACCCCCAATACATAGTGACTGTGCTGTTACCCCCAAAAGCAAAATGACTGTGCTGTTACCCCCAAAAGCAAAATGACTGTGCTGTTACCCCCAAAAGCAAAATGACTGTGCGGTTACCCCCAAAAGCAAAATGAATGTGCTGTTACCCCCACGACATAATGACTGTTACCCCCAAGACATAACTGAGTGTGCTATTAAAATGACTGTCTTGTTACCCCCAAGACATACTGATTGTGCTGTTACCCCACGACATAATGACTGTTACCCCCAAGACATAACTGAGTGTGCTATTAAAGTGACTGTATTGTTATCCCAAGACATACTGATTGTGCTGTTACCCCCTAAGCAACAATGTGCAGAAAAATGACTGTGCTTTTACCCCCCAAGGCAAAATGATTGTTACCCCCAAGACATAGAGCACTCGGTCCATCACGGGGAACACTCTCCAGTACACCTCGGCACTCATCAGCACCTCCTCCTCCTCCTCCTTCCCCTCCTCCCCATAGCTGGGTCCTGGAGAAGCAGACGACAGCGGAGACAGCTGAGTGACGTCAGTGACCTCCCTCCAGACACTGCTGTCTGCCATGACGTGACGCAGGCGGTGACGTCAGCACAGAGGGAAATTCTGAAACACAGGGGGAGTCAGGAGAGAGAAGTATTCAGCATGTAGGACGCCGCTGTGATGGCGTCTGCTGCTGCTGCTGGTGATGTAACAACAACAAGAACTAGAAGAAGGAAAAACAACAATAGCAATAATCATGATGATAATCATGATAAAAATGATGATGTTAATGGTAGTTGGTGATGACTATACTTCGCTAATGCTGCTGCTGCTGCTGCTGCTGCTGCTGCTGCTGCTGCTGCTGCTGCTGCTGCTGCTTCTACTACTTCTACTACTACTACTGGTGTTGCTACTGCTACTACTACTACTACTACTACTACTACTACTACTACTACTACTACTACTACTACTACTACTACTACTACTACTACTACTATATACTGCTGCTGCTGCTGCTGCTGCTGCTGCTGCTGCTGTTGATGATGATGAGATAGAAAGGTGCGGCTTTGTGGAGACATTTGTAACAATAAGAGCCGATCTTATACTTCACTCTTTGTGAGACAGGCAGCCAGTGAAGAGATCGCAAGAAAATGATGTGATCAGATTCTGAGGCTTAGGACTAGTCGAGCTGCAGAGTTTTGCATACACCAAATGACGAGAGATAAGGAATGATGAAGCATAAACAATCAATGTTAACGTTTATACAGGCAGTTCTTAGTGGCTGATACACTTCAAACTGAAAGTCATTGAGAATGAGGAAGAATTTTCGCAGATCTGGCCTTCTATTCGCGGAAGAGTCGCGGCACATAGAGACAGATCCTTCTTCCTGCTCAGCGAAGATCACCCCCCATATTGTTCTCTAATGCAGAAAAGGCAAGCTTACATGAATAAAAGAGTTAATCAAAATGATCTAAGACATAAGTTTGACATAAAAATTGTAGTTACGTTTTTTTTTTTTATAATATAACGTTTCTGTAAAAAGTCCCAATTACAAGACATTATCTTTGTAAAAGTTATTTTCCCGAAAAGAAGTGACAGAGTAATTTTAAGTCAAAGTGTTACTGTATACAGACTGATTCTTCTGAAAATGCGTACATTGAAATAAGATCAGTGAGAAATATAGTTAGGTGAAGGTGTCAAATTCAGTGTGTCTTCATTCTAATCTTAGGGCAAAGTGTTTTTCATTGAACCCAACTCAAATCTACCAACCCAAGGATAAAGATAAGGAAGGCTACTGTAACTTCCATAATATTGATGGTGTCTGTTCCAAGCAAATTGGGCAGTGTTTTTCCAGAGTTCTTCTTCGTACTGAGCATAATAAAATGTATTGATTTGTAATCTCAATGTAGCTACAGGTCGGTAAAATCAACTAACAATGATTTTTTAAAAAAGATACTATGCATCTGTACACAGATGTGTGGACTTATGAGACCTGATCAATCAACCCTGTCGATTTCACTAAAGCATTTGATCTTATCTGCGGAAGCAGGTTGTACACTACAAGCTGCCAGGTTTTGAGCTGTCTTCCATAAAAGCTGAGTCGTGTCGTTTCTTTCTGGGACCACGTGAAGGCACGGTCAGCTTTTATAGGCATACGTCAGACACCTTCACTAAACTAATTGGAGTGGAGCAAGGCTTGGTCTTGGCTCTTACAATGTTTGTTGATTGGGGGGGGGGGGCTCATTTTGTCATTTCATTTGTCCTGATATCTGATTCTGCCTGTGTGTGAAGCTAAGCATGCTGTTACGGTGGCTAGTTACATTTATGGCTGTTTTGTAAAAAAAAATTAGGCCGATTACCGACGATCTTAACGTAAACACACATCTCTTTTTTTTTTTTTTTTTTTTTTTTTTTTTTTTTTTTGCTGCCTCGTCTTCTGTGACGTTCCCGTACTGCTGTTCCCACGCCGCTCATTTCAATCTCCCCGCCACAGCCATACCCAGATTCGTTGTGTCTCAGCCCCGGGGTCGGGAGTCCACAGGGAGCTCATCAATATTAGGCCGCCGCGGGGCCACCAGCCAGAGGGGCCCTGCACTTCTGCTGGGTCACTTTGGTGGTGTTCAGTGGTGCCTGTTCTGAGCTAACATACGCAGGACACCACCTACTAAGCCCCCTACTAACGACAGTATTAGCTCAGTCGCGGAGCCAGACTGAGTGAGTCACCCACCCAAGGTGGCGACCACCACAACGACCGCCTCCCCACGAACCTCCAACCCCAAAGGCCTTGACACAAATTCACCACAGGCACAGAAGCGTATGGGGAAACCGAATCTGAGGTCACC
>CM060325.1:4596144-4598644 GCA_030674155.1 Stramonita haemastoma | reverse complement strand
TAAAAAAATAGAAATCTAAAACTATTCAAACTACAACATAAAACTCCCTCTAATAATATTATTTTTTCTTCTTAAGACCACGCAGCATTCTCATCTTTTGACCTCGTTTCTGCTGGAGGCGAAACTTCCTGTTTCTGCCGCCTTTTGAACATGCGCACCAGGGTGTTCCGGTAAGCGGAGCTGAGGGAAACGTAAGTGAAGAAATCGGTGGAGAAAGCCAGGGTGAAGAGAAGGGCAGCAAACTTGTTCATGAACAGAAAGAGGTTGCGCTGAGCTGTGAAGGGGCCGTAGCTCTTAGGGGCGGTGTCTGCAGCGAGAGAGCTGCTAGCAGTGGGCAGACAGAGGACGACGAAAATGAGAGTGGACACCAGGATGGTCAGCGTCATCTGGCTCTCCCGCCTGCAACCACACACACACACACAGTGAGTCATGCCTGTCAGCAACAGAATGAGAATAAGAAATTAGTTATCGCAATAAAAGTTACATGGACTTATTGACACAACAAAATAAACTCAACATAACTCATCAATACAACATGCTGCTATTCACTGGTCACCATGACTGAATGATGTGCAGGAAAACAACCCGTCAACCATCCGATACTTCGCCGAGCTCAACCATGGGAGAGAATCACAATAATGCATGGGGTTTATTTAGCTAGCGCTGAATCTTGTAAAGCACACACATATCAAAGCGCTTATGGAGAGGGAAATGTGTTCCATTCAATTCATTTATTCAATTATTCCCTTTATTTGTTTCGATGAGAATGGAATAAGCATCCCTGTGCCTTTTTTACATCCAGTCCCCTGTGTTTATGTAGTTTTGTCAATTTTGTCATCCGTTCCCACCGGCACATAATTGCGCACTCTTCCGAAAAGTGGAACATGTTTTAATGTGTGAGCAGGATGTTCTGCGTGCGTTCGCACACAGGACTCTCGGTTTATAGTCTCATCTGAAGGACTTTGAGGAGGAGTGGAGTTGACACTGATGTTAACTCCAGAGGAAAAAATTTAATGCTGTTGAACGAATTTGTACAGCACTGTATGTTGTGAGAACAAGATAAAACAGAGCATGGCTGAGCACACCTGTCTCCAGATAGCAGACTGCATGCTAAGTATATTGTGGCATCCATCACAACGGTCATAAACTTCTACCAAAGGCACGTTGGGATTTTTTTTTTAAATTTAAGCTAACATGCACAACCTGTTCTTGAATATCTGCGAAAACAGGACGTTGCCTTATAACGTCATCTAAAAGACTTGTAGGCTGTGAAGTTAATTCCAACGTTGATTCCAGGAGAAAAATACTCTCTAACACACGCTTTTGTGACGGCTGGAACTCGTGCCCTTGGTGTTTCTCTGATGAAGACATTCTAACCACCAGCTGAGGGAACATAGTGTGTTATTGCAGCAGAGTTGAGAAGCAGTGTTATTGCAGCAGAGTTGAGGGCACATAGTGCAGAGCTGAGGGCAGCGTAGTGCAGAAGTTGAGGGCAGCATAGTGCAGAGTGAGGCAGCTAGGCAGAGTTGAGGGCAGCATAGTGTGTTATTGCAGCAGAGTTGAGGGCAGCAGTAGCAGTGTGTTATTGCAGCAGAGTTGAGGGCAGCATAGTGTGTTATTGCGTCAGAGTTGAGGGGAGCATAGTGTGTTATTGCAGCAGAGTTGAGGGCAGCATAGTGCAGAGAGCTGAGGTGCAGCATAGGGTTTTATTGCAGCAGAGTTGAGGGCAGCATAGTTTGTTATTGCAGCAGAGTTGAGGGCAGCATAGTTTGTTATTGCAGTAGAGTTGAGGGCAGCGTAGTGTGTTATTGCAGCAGAGTTGAGGGCAGCATAGTGCAGAGCTGAGGGCAGCATAGTGTGTTATTGCAGCAGAGTTGAGGGGAACATAGTGCAGAGTTGAGGGCAGCATAGTGTGTTATTGCAGCAGAGTTGAGGGGAACATAGTGAATTGTTGTAGCAGAGTTGAGGGACGCGGCGTCAGCAGACCCGGTAGTCCAAACCAGCAGCACAGAAGTGACCTGTCAGATCCACAGGGTCTGTTTCTGAGACTGCTTGTCTTTGGACAGGGCCACACACAGGGCCACACACAGGGCCACACACAGGGCCACACACAGGGCCTGCGCCTGCGTGTGTTCTTGACTGGCTCGCTGGCTGGCTGATTGACTGATCGATTGACTGAATGATTGATGGATTGGTTGGTTGGTTGGTTGATTGATTGATTGATTGTTTGTTTGATTGATTGATTGATTGATTCATTCATTTATTGATTCATTGATTGATTGACTGACTGACTGGCTTACTCTTGAAATTACTTTGATCGAGAGATTTTCAAACTGTCCGTAACTGTATTGACTCGAGACCGGTGTGAATATAGACTAACATACTAAAGCAACAAGGTGAGAGAGAAACAGAGACAGAGAGCGAGGGTGGAGAGAGAGAGAGAGAGTGAGAGAGAGAGAGAGAGAGGAGAGAGAAGAGAGAGAGAGGAGAGAGAGAGAGA
>CM060325.1:4588644-4591144 GCA_030674155.1 Stramonita haemastoma | reverse complement strand
TGCTGGTCTCTAGAGAAGCTGAGCTCTCTGATGCCTCGCTCCCCTACTACCACAAGGTTAAAGGACACTACCCTACCACCAACACTATCTACACCTACAGCCTTCATCTCTTTTCTCTCACTAACATTTGCACGTACTGTAAGTATGTAAGTAGTAATGTGTATGTGGCGTGCACACACACTATCAGTAATTTGCACTGATATGTTCCCTAACATTTGTGTTTCTGATTAATTCGTTTGTTTGTCCGTCTGTCTGTATGTTTGTTCGTTTATCTTAGTTTTTGCTTGGTATTTTGAAATACTCCATCAGGTCAGTTTCATTTATTGTCTTGTGGAAACAGCAAAGAGTTCGACAGGCGTTTAAAAACTACAAAAACCCCTGTTGGTGGCTTGATGATAAAGCCATATTAAGTTTCATGTTATTCATTACTCTTGATATAAAGTATGGTCTTTGGTAGATAGTGATTGACCAAACCTGTCATTTTGCTGTCGTTAAACATGTGGTGTACTGAAAAACGTAAGAGGATACAATTACTGGCACACTCTGCATGTGACTAACAGAACAAGGGGACTTCCACAGTAAGCCATGGAAAACACCACATAGAAAGGCCCAATTTCTTCTGGAGTGTAAACAGTGCACAGTAGCTGCTCCAGTACAGTAAAAGAAACATTAGCAAAACCACGGCAGACGAAGTTAGAGAGAGCCCCAAAAAGAGGAGAGAGAGACAATGAATAAGAATAGTGTGATTAATGGCGCCCTAATCTGATGATATGTCTAAGAGAGAAAAAGGAAAGAAAGAAAAGGAGTTTTCTTCTTCTTCTTGTTCTTCTTCTTGTTCTTCTTGTTCTTTTGTTCTTCTTGTTCTTCTTATTCTTTCTTGTTCTTGTTTCTTGTTCTTGTTCTTCTTGTTCTTCTTGTTCTTCTTGTTCTTTTCTTCTTCTTCTTCTTCTTCTTCTTCTTCTTCTTCTTCTTCTTCTTCTTTCTTCTTCTTTCTTCTTCTTCTTCTTCTTCTTCTTCTTCTTCTTCATTCTTCTTCGCAATTTTCTTCTTCTTTGAATTTTTTCCTTTGCATTATTCTTTTAATTCTCCTTTGAAATCTTCTTCTTCTTTGAATTCGTCTTCTTCTTTGAATTCTTCTTCTTCTTTGAATTCTTCTTCCTCCTCCTCCTCCTCCTCCTCTTGTTCTTCTTCTTCTTCTTTGCATTCTTCTTTTTCTTTGCATTCTTCTTCTTCTTCTTTGCATTCTTCTTCTTCTTCTTCTTCTTTACATTCTCCTTCTTCTTTGCATTCTTCGCAATTTTTCGCAATTCTTCTTCTTCGCAATTCCTTTTCGCAATTCTTCTTCTTCTTCTTTTCCTTCGCATTCTTCGCATTCTTCTTCCTCTTTGCATTCTTCTTCTTGTTCTTCTTGTTCTTCTTGTTCTTCTTGTTCTTCTTGTTCTTGTTTTGTTGTTTTGTTGTTTTTTCTTCTTCTTCTTCTTCTTCTTCTTCTTTTCTTCTTCTTCTTTCTTCTTCTTCTTCTTCTTCTTCTTCTTCTTCTTCTTCTTCTTCTTCTTTTCTTCTTCATTCTTCTTCTTCAAATTCTTCTTCTTCTTCATTCTTCAAATTCTTCCTCTTTGCATTCTTCATCGCTGTGGCAAAGTTTCAATATGTTTTCAGTTTGATGAAGACTCTGAGGTGGCAGTAGGTCAAACAGAATTTTGCCGGATTAACAAACAGTGGAATCGACGAAGAATCTGTTCGACAAACTGTTGCTCGTGTCGCCATGAATATCACATTTCAGATTTTATTTCTTTTTGAAAAGATGAGCCCGTGTGTAAATGATCTCATACTCTCTGCACTTCCCCCGCAATATCCCCGAATGTCGTCTGCTGCTTTCCTGATTATTGTGGTAATAATTATTACGATAATAATTATGCTTGTTTAGCTAAGGCCACGAGCGTAGGAAAATAAGCACTTCTCACATGAAGATAAGTTTCAACTTTCTGGTGACCATTGGGCATCAGTCTGTTTCCTCCGTTGCAAGGAACACACACACACACCGCGCCCCGGCGCGCGCGCGTGCACGCACGCACGCCACACACGCACCACGCACGCACGCACACACACACACACACACACACACACACACACACACAATGTGTAAAGCTGTTTCACATTGCATCACAAGCTATCCAGAATTCACGTATTTATTCTTTTATTTTGATCTTGATCTTTTGTTTCCGCGAATTCCTAGATCAGAGGGGGAGTCGCAATGGTTTTCCACAACCAAGGGAAGTAAATGTCTAGTGAAAGTGAGACACTACAATGTGATTTATTTATTTATTATTTATTATTTATTATTTATTTATTTATTTATTCTTTTATATCGAGGAATGAAATAAGCACTCATGTACTTTTTTACATTCCGTCCCCGTGTGTATGCAGTTTTGTAAATGTCATCTGTTCCCACCGGCACACGATGGCCTACTCTTACGAAAAGCGGAACAGGATTTAACGT
>CM060325.1:4576144-4578644 GCA_030674155.1 Stramonita haemastoma | reverse complement strand
TTATTTGCTGCTGACTAGCTGAGAGGCTAAAGCCATCTACTAATTAATATAGACGTAAAAACAACAGCACTACCACTCAGCTGAATACATCATAGATACACAGGTAAAAGGTAAAGGTATGTGGTCGTAGGGGAGCGAGGCATCAGAGACTTCAGCTTCTCCAGGGGCCACATATTGAAGGTGGTGCCCATCTCCTCTCCCTCGCTGCTTTACCTTCCCTGACCCTAAAGAGGGCAGGTACCCATTTACAGATGGGTGCTTGGGGGCTGTACTTAAACAAAGGCGCCAAAATTGGTTACCCATCTACTTGGTAATCCACGCTCGATGCTGCTTAACCTCAGCTTATGGAAAGCGAGTGATCTGACCACTGAGCTATCCCGTGCCCAAAGTCTCTAGACTGCAATCATGGAAAGATGGTGAGAATTTGGTAATGCTCCGTCTTTGTCAGCTGTCCATTTATTTATTTATTTATTTATTTGTTTGTTTGTTTTTAACTAATTATCTATGTATTTATTCTTTAAATCGAGGATTATGGAATAAACACTCATGTGTTTTTTTTAAACGTCCAGTCCCCGTGTGCATGCAGTTTTGTAAATCTTGTCTGTTCCCACCGGCACACAATGGCCTGCTCTTACGAAAAGCGGAACAGGATTTAACGTGTGCTCCAAGTCTGTCTGTCTTTTTTTTTCTCTTCTATCTCTTTCTCTCTTGCATAAAGGCAAACAACAAACGAACAAAAAAAAGCCCAAACGCACAACAACACACATACACACTATCCCCTCCCCCATCCCCACTCTTCTCCCTCCCCCTCCCCTCTCTCCCACCCCCCACCCCGACCCTCACACCCCATGCCCCACAATTATATTTTTTCAGTCAACGTACTGTGGAAAGGGTTGAAGAGAAAATGCTGTATACGGGCGATGCCAGCAGGCTGGTCCCAAAGTTCAGGCTGAGAGGGGAGTAGGCAGGGAGGAAGCTGCTATATAAGCCCAGCGGGGAGAATGCGCCGCGGTAACCGCCGGCAGAGGCCGAGGCTGCCAGCATGACGACAAGGATCACAACTGCCACAGGCTTCATGGTGCACTGGATGATGGAGCGAGCGAGCGAGGGATACTCAAAACAAGCCGACTGCAGGAAAACCCTGCGGAATAAGGCAGGTGCCGCGATTGTTACGAATGATGATGATGATGATGATGATGATGATGATGATGATGATGATGATGTGGATGGTGGCTGGGGTGGTGGTGGTGGTGGTGGTGGTGGTGGTGGTGGTGGTGGTGGTGGTGGTGGTGGTGATCATGATGATCATGATAATAGTAACTATAACATTAAAATAATATTGATAATGATGATGATAACAAGAAAAGAAGAAGAGGCAGAAGAAGAAGAAGAGTGATAATAATAATAATAATAAAAATAATAATAATAATAATAATATAATAATATATAATAATAATAATAATAATAATAATAATAATAATGATATGATGATGATGATGAATGAGATGAATGATATGATGATGATGATGATGATGATGATGATGATGAATAATAATGATAATATATAAACAAAAACAAACAAAACAACACAATAATAATAATAATAATAATAATAATAATAATAATAATAATAATAATAATAATAATAATAATAATAATATAGGCATAAGAAGAAGGAGAAGGAGAAGAAGAAAAATGCAAAGAAGACGAAGAAGAAGTCGAATTCAAATACGAAGAATTGCGGAGAAGAAGACGAAGACTGTGTTTCCTGCTTTAGCATTGTCTCCAAATCAGACAGTCAGCCTGGCTCAAGCTCAAAGGTGTTTTTTTTTTTTTTTATTCTTTTATATCTAGGATAATGGAATAAGCACTCGTGTGCTTTTTTACATCTAGTCCCCGTGTGTATGCAGTTTTTGTAAATCGTGTCATCTGTTCCCACTGGCACACGATTGCCTACTCTTACGAAAAGTGGAACAGGATTTGACGTGTGTGCAAGATGTTCTGCGTGCGTTCGCACACGGGGCCTCGGTTTAAAGTCTCATGGAAGGATTTTTGTCAGTGACTGAGGTCAGATGGTCATCCCAGTGGTGTTGTGCTGTACACTGGGACTTGGAGGTTCAAGACTCAAAGAGTTTATTTGAAGAAGAAAAACAACAGCCAAGGGGAACATGAAATTGAACAAACCCGCAACTTGCTGATGTGGGCATATAAAAAATACTCACAACACAAGCCATTTATTGAGACTCTCTTCACTTGGAGACTGTCTTTACTTTGAGGATATCTTCCCTTTGGGGAAATCTTCATTTTGAGGATATCTTTGATACTGTCTTCACTTTGATACTGTCTTCACTTTGATACTGCTTCACTGACACTATTTTTACTTTAACACTATCTTCACTTTGACACTATCTTCACTTTGACACTATCTTCACTTTGACACTATCTTCACTTTGACCATCTCACTTTCACTATCTTCACTTTGAGGCTATATTCACTTAGA
>CM060325.1:4548644-4568644 GCA_030674155.1 Stramonita haemastoma | reverse complement strand
AAACTGGTCCTTCTGAAGAAAACAACCTTGCTAGAAGGGGATTATACTCATTTAATATCCTTCCCCTACACCAAAGACTAAAATATAACAAAGGCATCATCATGTTTAAGATACTGACAGGAAATGTCCCCACATCCTTAAAAGACAAATTCCCATGAATCATTACAGAAATACGGTAAAGCCAAGTGTCCCAATCCCAAGAATAGACTTGTTCAAAACTAGTTTACTATACTCAGACCCTACGCTATGGAGCTCCCTCCCTGACTCAATTAAACAGCATCAATCATTAACAACCTTCAAAAATCACCTTCTAATCCACTTGATGCATCAAAAATAGTAAACCACACTTCTCCCCTCTCAAACTATCTGCCTCTCCCTCCTCACTTCTCTCTGATTATGATGATCTTATGACCTTCAATCATTAGACTAAGTGAGGTGTGTGCGTATGTGTGTGTTTGTGCGTGCGTGCGTGCGTGCGTGCGTGCGTGCGTGTGTGTGTATGTGTGTGTGTGTGTGTGTGAGTTGGGGCTTTTTTGTTCAAAAACTTATTGTTTTATGGGACTTATTTTGATGATAGATGGTAGTGGATTGATGTCTCCAGTCATTTTACCTCATCATATTCTCATTTTTGCTCTTTAATTATTGCGCCTTTTTTTTTTTAATTTCAAATCAAAATCTTCATTGATTCTTACTTCTATATTTTCGTTTCTGAATGAGTGCCTTTTTATAACATTACCTTAATATTGTATCTCTGTCTTATTTCTTACCTGTTGTTCTTTCCCACCTTTTATCAAAATCTTATGTTTCAAGGGACTTATTTTGATGTAGATGGTGGTAGATTGATGTTTGTGTGTGTGTGTTGTGTTGTGCATGTGTGTAAAGTTGTGTATTGTTGAGTGTTGTGTGTTGTGTGTGTTGTGTGTTTGTTGTGTGTGTGTTGTTTGTTGTGTGTTTTTGTTTGTTTGTTTGTTTTTTTTAAATTGTTGAATACTCATTTTGTGTGTTCTGATGAGTAATTGGCTGATATGCAAGCGCTTTAGGTCTTCTTGTTCTCTTTCTTTTTTTTTTTTTTTACTAAGATATTACCTGCTATTAAATTCAACTTTAATAGTTAGTAGTTTAGTATGTAGTATTAGTTATCTAGATGTAGTACGTATAAGGCGTAGCATGTAGTAGATACAGTAGCAGTAGTAGTATATTATAGTAGTAGTAAGTAGTAGTATTTTGTTGCGTTGCTTGCTTTGTTGTTGCTTGTTGTTTTATTTTGTTGTTGTTTTTGTTGTTGTTATCGTTGATGGTCTGTCGTTCTATTTCTACTCATGATCTCTCATCTCATCATCATCATCATCTCATCATCATCATCATCATCTCATCTCATCATCTCCTTCTCTCTCTCTTACTTCTTCTTCTTTCTTCTCTCTCTTCTCTCTTCTTCTTCTTCTTCTTCTTCTTCTTCTTCTTCTTCTTCTTCTTCTCTCTCTCTCTTCATTATGTTTCCATATGTCTGCCTTTCTCTTCTCTTATTGTCTGCCTATCTGTCTTCTGTCTGTCTGTCTGTCTGTCTGTCTGTCTCTGACAACATACTAAAACCTCTCTTTCTCTCTCTCTCTCTCTTCTCTCTCTCTCTCTCTCTCTCTCTCTCTCTCCTCTCTCTCTCTCTCTCTCTCTCTCTCTCTCTCTCTCTCTCTCTCTCTCTCTCTCTCTCTCTTTTACACTGTTGTTTAAGCAAAGAATAAAATATGTATATGTACAAGAGTGGAATGGGCTTATAATGGCTACAGGAACATATCGGACATATAAACTGTTTAGAACCAACTTTGAATGTGAACTGTATTTTGAATACATGGTTCTATTTATCTATCCCTTAGTCTGGCGACCGTGGGGGCACCCCTGAAGACTTGACAACCAGTTCCCTCCTTTCCCTTCCCTCTGTTCAGCCTTTCTCCAAGTTTTGCTGAGTTCTAGGCCTGTCCATTCGCTGATTGTCCTCCCATCTCTTCCTTGGCCTGCCTCTTTTTCTCCCTCCTTGGACAGTGCCTTGCAGTATTGTTTTTGCAAGTCCTTTTGATCTTGTAACATGCCCCTACCATTTAAGTTTACGCTTCTTTACGGTTGATAGAAAGTTTTCATAGGTATCAATGGTTTGCTGGATTCTGTTCTGCACTTCTTTGTTACTTATGTGGCCTCTGTAGGAGATGCCAAGGAGTCTCCTGAAGCATCTCATCTCTACCGCCTGTACTCTTCTCTCCAGATCTGCAGTCAGGGTCCACGATTCACAGGCATACAGGAATGTGGATATGACAAGGGAGCGCATTAGTCTGATCTTGGAGTTAAGTGAAATATTTTTATCTTTCCAGATGGTGTTCAGTTTTGACAGTGCTGTTGTTGTCTATGCAATCCTGCATACTACCTCTGGCTTGGACTACTTGTCTGATACAAGGGCTCCCAAGTACTTGAAGCTTTGAATCGTTTCCAGCTTCTTCTTCATTGACCCTGCTATCAGTGCTGATGCCTTGGCGTTATTGGTCATCAGTTTGGTTTTCTCTGCACTGATTTCCATGCCGTCTGTTTTAGAGGCATTGTTCAGGTGTTCTGTTAGGCTGGCAAGCCCCTGTTCTGATCCTGCTAGCCGTCAATGTCATCTGCAAAGCAGAGGTTTGTGATCGTTCTGCCACCAATGCTGACTGATTCTTTATGGTGTTCCAGTGCATCAGCTATGATTTTCTCCATGATTCAACATCTTCCTGAGAGAATACATGGTTATAAAACTGTTTAGGGATTGTTTTTTGCTATGCTTTGTTTGACCCCATTCTGTAGAATAAATTCTGTTTGTTTCTCTCTTCTCTCTCTCTCTGTCTCTCTCTCTCTCTCTCTCTCTTCTCTCTCTCTCGTCTTCTCTCTCTCTCTCTCTCTCTCTCTCTCTCTCTCTCTCTCTCTCTCTCTCTCTCTCTCTCTCTCTCTCTCCTTCTCTCTCTCTCTCTCTCTCTCTCTCTCTCTCTCTCTCTCTCTCTGTCAACTTTAAACCGAGACGCCGTGTGTGAACGCAGGCAGAACATCTTACACGCACTTTAAATCCTGTTCTGCTCTTCGTAAGAGTGGGCCACTGTGTGCCGGTGGGAACAGAAAACAAGATTTACAAACCTGCATACACACGGGGACTGGATGTAAAAAAAAAAAAAAAGCACACGAGTGCTTATTCCATTACCCTCGAAATAAAAGAATAAGAAAAATGAATAAAAGATAAATGAATAGATAAATAAATCCTCTTTCTCAAATTCACAAGGTGATTCCCTTTGGTACAGACACGTACTTCCTTTGCTTCGTAAATTTGTGATTGAAAAACCACCACCATTTTGAAGCACGATGCCTGTTGTTGGATCACCAACAACTCTGGGCAGATGCTGAAAAGGACAGTTCCAGGGCAGTTTTAGGTGTTCAAAACACCCCGAAATTTCCACAGTGGATGCATAGGTGATTGTGTTTCCATTCAGTTTAAACGAAGGCAAATCTGTGGTATCGCCACCACTGTTGATAGTGTCCTGGGCTTTATCACAGTTCTTGATTGAACCATTGATGCTGAGGGCAATTTTTAAATATCTTATTTTGTTTTATTCTTTTATATCGAGGATAATGGAATAAGCACTCATGTGCTTTTTTTTCATCCAGTCCCCGTGTGTATGAAGTTTTGTAAATATTGTCATCTGTTCCCAACGGCACACAGTGGCCTACTCTTACGAAAAGCGGAACAGGATTTAACGTGTGCGCAAGATGTTCTGCGTGCATTTTCACACGGGGCCTCGGTTTACAGTCTCATCCAAAAGACTTTTGGGGAGAGTGGAGTCAGCAATGGAGTTAACTCCAGGGTCGTCAAATTGCCAGCGCAATGTTCTGACCACTAGGCTATCCCAGAGCAAAGTGAGAGGCTCTTTCTTTCCCACTCATGGAATTCCGCTTTACAGCTTAGTCTTTAGTGATGGACTAGACTCTCTGACTGGGAGGCTTGACTTGCACAGTCCTTATGTACTACAGCCCAGGGGGCTAGTTGGCCTTTGGAGAACATCTCCAACGCTGACTGTCCTTATGCCCTCTTGGCCGAGAGAGTGGGGATGTACTGTGGGTAAGGCATCTCCACCTCGATTAAATTTCTGCCCACTTTCCGAAACAGTAGCTGCCTCCTCTGATGTTTTGGAGGTCATCGTCGAACACGACGGACAAACAGGCAGTTAAGTCATGTACGGTTATTCCCCATCAAAATGTGATGAGAAATAAGTGTGTGTGTGTGTGTGTGTGTGTGTGTGTGTGTGTGTGTGTGTGTGTGTGTGTGTGTGTGTGTGTGTGTGTGTGTGTGTGTGTGTGTGTGTGTGTGTGTGTGTGTGTGTGTGTGGTGTCGGGAGACTGTGGAGTTGCCCTCTAGGCTCTAGAGTGCGAAACCTGGGTAAGTGTGGAAGGCAAGCTGTTACCCATGCAGCAGACACCCCTTCCCTCTTCTCCACTTCGCTGGAATGGTCCATTGAAAAGGCTACTGCCGATACGAATGGTTCCAGTGCTGTCGCAGGAGCCGCCAGAACGTTGCCATATACAGCCCTGAACCGCCCTGGGGACTCCAACTCCCTGATTTTTCCTCGGGGATAGTGTCTACACACGATACCTGTGTGCATGCTAGTTTTTTGTTGTTGTCATCCACTCTCCGTGTGCAAAATTTAATGATGATGTAAAATGAATTGATCATCACAGCGTAAACCAAGTGTACAGATGATGATGTAAAATGACTGATCATCACCGCGTAAACCAAGTGTACAGATGATGTAAAATGAACTGATCATCACAGCGTAAACCAAGTGTACAGATGATGATGTTGTAAAATGAATTGATCATCACAGCGTAAACCAAGTGTACAGATGATGATGTTGTAAAATGAATTGATCATCACAGCGTAAACCAAGTGTACAGATGATGATGTAAAATGAACTGATCATCACAGCGTAAACCAAGTGTACAGATGATGTAAAATGAACTGATCATCACAGTGGGTGAGAGGCAGAAAAATCTTCAAGGGATGAATCATTAGAATATTTAATCAGTGGTGTAAGGTTAGAGCCAGTGCAGTCGTTAGTGTGTATAGTGAAAAGGATAGGAGACATAGAGGCGCCCTGAGGTAAACCAGTGGACTTTGACTTTTTATCTGACATTGCTTGAAATGGGGCACGCTGTGTTCGAGTCATCATAAAGTTCATAAGCCCAAATAATGAGCCGAGAACAGACATTAAGTGAAAGTCGTTTGAGTGCTTTGAGATGGAGCTAGATAATATTGAAAGCAGAGGCAAAGTCAGTGAAGTGTATGCAAACAAAAGATCCTCTTTTTTTCCTAATGAGAGTATGCATTGTGCAACATGGTAATAGTAGCATCATTTGTGCTCCTATTTACTTTTTATGCAAACTGAAGAGCATCCACATAGGAAGCCGTGCACAATAGAATATAAAAAGGTAAAGGTAAAGGTGTCCCATAACCTATGTGGTCGTAGGGGAGCGAGGCTTCAGAGACCTCAGCTTCTCTAGGGGCCAGCATGTTGAGGGCTGTGCTACCTTCCTTGACCATAAAGAGGGCAGGTACCCGTTTACAGTTGGTGGAACTGGGGGAGCTGTAGGGAAGCCAAGGCGTGCAAACGGTCACCCATCCAACTGGTAACCACGCTGAACACTGACCAAAGAAAATGGTTTAGAATAATCCTTTTGGAGCATGCATCTCCTAGCTATCGAAGTCAGAGCACCGGGTCTGTAATCAAATGTCCTGCTCTTCACTTTGTCCCAATGACTGGACAATCCTTAGATGGACACTGCTTCCATGTACTGACCTATCAAATCAGTCAGTCAGCGGTAACCGAGAGTGTCTAGAAAGCCAAGAGGTTGGGAGATCAAATCCCGTCCTTTTTCGGCCATTTGCCATTTGTCCCATGCACTTTGCCACCATGGTGTGTGTGTGTGTGTGTGTGTGTGTGTGTGTGTGTGTGTGTGTGTGTGTGTGTGTGTGTGTGTGTGCGTGTGTGTGTGTGTGTGTGTGTGTGTGTGTGTGTGTGTGTGTGTGTGTGTGTGTGTGTGTGTGTGTGTGTGCGTGCATGCACGTATATGTGCATGTGCGAATGCGTACGTACAATGCGTAAATAATAGTGATCATAATTATGTCTTTTTCTAGTCAATGGTTTTAATGACATTGTTTCCAAACATTGGTGTGTATGTGTGTGTGCGAGCGCGTGCGCGTAAGAGTGAGTGTTTGTGACATTTTTATTTGAAGTTATCATATAATGTCTGAACAAATATGAAATGTGGCTATTTCGTGTCTTTGGTTATGATTGTATCAATATTAAAGTTAAAGTCTGTCCCGACCCTAAGGCTCATCAGGCCGGTGCTTATCCCTGGTTTCTGTGGCGTTAAGCGACTGAGAGTAATAGACTCCCCCCTGGATAGGACGCCAGTCTATCGCAGGGTTAACCCCAACACAATATTGGTACCCCTTTTACACCTGGGTGGGGTGAGAAAATAGCCGTAAAGTGCCTTTTCCAAGGGCACAACGCCATAGCCGAAAGCTGGGATCGAACCCGCAACCTTTAGATTACGAGTCCAACGCCCTGACCACTAGACTACAGCGGCGGCATTGTATCAATATGCCTGTCAGTATTGTAATTGCCCTTCAGGGATGATCAAAGTGTTTTTGACTTGACTTGACTTGACCTGACCAGTGGTGGCCGGGGTGTGAGTCTTGCAGGTGGGATGAGAAACAAAGGTCACACACACACACACACACACACACACACCACACACACACACACACACACACACACACATACACACACACACACACACACACACACACACACACAAACACACACACACACACACTCACACACACACAAACATACACACATACACTCACACACACACACACACACACACACACACACACACACACACACACACACACACACACACACACACAAACATACACACACATACACTCACACACACAAACACACACACACACACATGCACACATACATACACACACAATTCTTCTCTCTCTCTCCTCTCTCTCTCTCTCTCTCTCTCTCTCTCTCTCTCTCTCTCTCTCTCTCTCTCTCTCCTCTCTCTCTCTCTCTCTCTCTCTCTCTCTCTCTCCACACACACACACACACACACACACACACACACACACACACACACACACACACACACCACACACACACACACACACTGACAGACAGACAGGCAGACAGACAGAGAAGAAAAAGAAGAAAAAAACAGAAAAAGCATAATATAAAAAAAAACGAAAAAAGAGAAGGATACAATTGTGTGTGTGTGTGTGTGTGTGTGTGTGTGTGTGTGTGTGTGTGTGTGTGTGTGTGTGCGTGTGCGCGCGCGTGCGTGCGTGCGTGCGTGTATGTGTATGTGCGTGTGCGTGCGTGCGCGTATGTGTGTGCATGGAAAAGGAGGAGAGGGAAATGACAGTAAATATAAGGTAACAAGAACAACAGGAGAGAGTAACGTATCAGCCCCGCCGTGACACCATCCACACACAGACAAATACACAAGTCAACAGACAGTATATCTGAAAGACGCCAGTTTTATTTCTGCATTTCCTCAGTGAGACAAGTGGTGTCCATCCTCTGTTCACTCACTGGTCAGCCTGACCACTGTCAGTCCAGTCCCCTGTCCTTATCCAGTCCTTCTTACTAGTAATGGTTCAAACCTAGAAGAAAACACAAAACAATCATTCATCAATCAATCGATCAATAGAAAGAAAGAAACTAATTACACGAATAAAAAATATTAAAAAAGCAGTAGGAAGACTGACCGTAGCATCATTGTTCTACAAATGTTTATGTGTAGAGAGACAAGATTAACAGACAAACAGACAGACAGGATATGTTTGAACAGTAAAATTGACGACCACACTTCATAATCCATTCCAGTAACCCCATGTGCTTCATTTCATTTCTACACATAAACAGAATCCCCTATCAGCCACCCCTAGACTACCCCATTCAGATCAGAACCCCTATCAGCCACCCCTAGACTACCCCATTCAGAAGGTGGTCAGAATAGCCTAGCGGTCAGAACATAACTCTCGCAATCTGACGACCTGGATTCGTTTCTCGTTCGAGGGGATTTTTTCCCTGGAGTTAAAATCAATGCTGACTCTACTATCCCCAAAGGTCCTTCGGATGAGACTATAAATCGAAGCCCCGTGTGCGAACGCACGCAGAGCATCTTGCGTGCACGTTAAATCCTGTCCTGCTTTTCATATGAGTAGACCATTTTGTGCCGGTGGGAAAAATTTTACAAAACTGCACACACACGGGAACTGGATGTAAAAGAAAAAGCACATGAGTGCTTACTCCATTATCCCCGATATAAAAAACAACAACAAATGAAATGGAATGAAATGGAATAAAAAGAACCCCCTATCAGCCACTCCCTAGGTTACCCCATTCAGAACCACAGCCACCCTTGGACCACCCCATTCAGATCAGAACCCCCTCTATTCACCCACCCTTGGACCACCCCATGCAGATCCCTGCTGTATCAGTCACCCTTAGACCACCCCATTCAGATCCCTGCTGTATCAGTCACCCTTAGACCACCCCATGCAGATCCCTGCTGTATCAGTCACCCTTAGACCACCCCATTCAGATCCCTGCTGTATCAGTCACCCTTAGACCACCCCATTCAGATCCCTGCTGTATCAGTCACCCTTAGACCACCCCATTCAGATCCCTGCTGTATCAGTCACCCTTAGACCACCCCATTCAGATCCCTGCTGTATCAGTCACCCTTAGACCACCCCATTCAGATCCCTGCTGTATCAGTCACCCTTAGACCACCCCATTCAGATCCCTGCTGTATCAGTCACCCTTAGACCACCCCATGCAGATCAGAACCCCCTCTCTCCGCCCACGCACCTGCTCCGAAGGATGACAGGAAAGGGCTGTAGCCAAAGGGGCTGAGGCCAAATCTGCCGAGGCCGAAGGAGCCGAGGCCGAAGGAGTTGAGGCCTATGTTACTGTAGGCCAGAGGACTGTTATACAGGGAGAAGGCGCCCAAGGGGAAACCCGCGGCCCCCCCGTACAGGCCGCCAGAAGCCAGGGTGGCCATCAGGGCCACCAGCATGACAACGGCCATGGTCTTCATCTTGAGTCTGCAACCGAACCAACGGGCAGGCAACAGTTTGACGTCCGTCAGTCAGTCAGTTAGTTAGTGTCTGCAACAGTGTCATCAGTGTTTGCAACAGTGTCAGTGTTTGTAACAGTGTCGATGTCAGTGTCTGCAATGCAACAGTGTCACTGTCTGCAACAGTGTAAGTGTATGCAACAGTGTTAGTCAGTGTCTGCAACAGTGTCAGAGTCTGCAACAGTTGACGTCAGTCATTTAGACAGTGTCTGCAACAGCGTCAATCAGTGTCTGCAACAGTGTCTGCAGTGGATGTTTAGGTAGACAGCTGTACAGTGTTTGTGGTTGGGGGGGGGGGGGTCCTTTTTTGCTGTGTGTTGCTTTCTTTCCCTTGTCTTTCCCTTTTTTTTCTTCCTCTCTGTTTTGCTCTACTTTCCTTTCCTTTCCTTACTTTCGTGTTATTTTCACTTCTTTTTCTTTCTTTCTTCTTTGTGTGTCTGTGTGATAGCAACAGAAATTATATCTGAAAACTATTAGGTGGGGTTTTCTCCGGATACGCCCAGAAGTTTCTTAAAGGCAAATAAATGAACTTTCTGACTATGAATCGATGATCCATCAAGTCCTCATACTTCAGCCCCATACAGTGCTACTGGCTACACTTGTGAGCCAAGTACTTTCCATTCAGATCAGGGTTATCTTGAGGGAAATGCAAATAGAATTCAAAAGGCATAATATTATGGTCAGACTCTAACTGCTCACTTACAATTAGCTGACTGTGATCAATAATGTCCCCCCCAAAAAAAAAAAAAAAAAAAAAAAAACACCTCACAAGAAAGAAGAAAATAATCATTCACTCTACTTCCAGCATCAGAAATAAAAGTATAACGGAATCACCAGAACAAACGTTATTGAAAACACTAATTATGTAGACCCGGGACTCTGCATGTGTTGAGTAACAATTTCCCATTAACTGTTCAATTTTTCATCCTCAGAATTTCGATCTAGACTGACTGGATGGCTGTCACATATAAATTCAACATCAGAACCAAACCATCTGCAAACATGAGATGTGTTACAAGTTCTACTGTTTTAGGTGGGACCTGGGGGTCGAAACTGATGAAATTTTGTTTACAAGCCTATGTTAAAAGTTACGTCATATATTGATAGGGCATCACTTGTAAAGCATAGAGATCAAAGAATTACTCAGTTTTCTGCACTGTTGCCATGGAAATAATCCAATATGGCTGCCAGAACTAAAAGCTTTAAACTCCTAAACCTTTTTATCTATAACAAGTAGAAGTAACCTGTTTCTACAGACATTTTCTACAACCTAAATTCTTTAAAGTCGCACAGGGAAACCTTCCTAAGTGTATCCAGCAATTTTGTACTCTTAAAAAGCATAATTTGGGGCACTTTTGGACCTGTGTCTACCTTTAAGTCTTCACAAATGGACATGTACACGTCATCTGAGTCAATCAAAGAATCACACAAAACATTTTCCAGTGACGATATACCGTTATGGGCCACAGAGAGAGAGAGAGAGAGAGAGAGAGAGAGAGAGAGAGAGAGAGAGAGAGAGAGAGAGAGAGAGAGAGAGAGACAGAGACAGAGACAGACAGACAGACAGACAGACAGACAAGACAGACAGACAGACAGACAGAGAGAGACAGAGAGACAGAGAGACAGAGAGACAGAGAGACAGAGACAGACAGACAGACAGAGACAGAGACAGAGAGACAGAGAGACAGAGAGACAGAGAGAGAGAGAGAGAGAGAGAGAGAGAGAGAGAGAGAGAGAGAGAGAGAGAGAGAGAGAGAGTTCAGACTTTTACTGTACATCGGCCTTAGGCCACAATACAAAAGCAAGAGAGAGGAGAGAGAGAGAGAGAGAGAGAGAGAGAGAGAGAGAGAGAGAGAGAGAGAGAGAGAGAGAGAGATTGAGAGAGACAGACAGACAGACAGACAGACAGACAGACAGACAGACAGACGGACAGACAGACAGACAGAGAAAGATAGAAAGACTGACAGATAGACATAGACATAAAAAAAAGAATTCGAGCTCGAACTCAAATATTATTCATTGGGGGTAATGGGACAAGCCAGTGACTTTTTTTTTTTTATCCCCAGGCCCTCTAAAAAGGGAAAAATTGAAAGACTGCTTTGACTGATTGATTATCTTTCTTCCCAAAGGTTACAGGTAAGTATTGAGCCACCGTTTTCATCCGGCCATTGCCTTGAGTAAGGACTATCCCTAATAATCACAGCACATGTTCAAGTCAACTTAAGAGAGAGAGAGAGAGAGAGAGAGAGAGAGAGAGAGAGAGAGAGAAGAGAGAGAGAGAGAGAGAGAGAGAGAGAGAGAGAGAGAGAGAGAGAGAGAGAGAGAGATTATTTATTATTTATTTATTTATTCTTTTATATCGAGGATAACAGAATAAGCAATCATGTGCTTTTTTTCATCCGGTCCGTGTGTATGCAGTTTTGTAAATCTTGTCATCTGTTCCACCGGCACACGATGGCCTGCTCTTACGAAAGCGGAACAGGATTTAACGTGTGCGCAAGATGTTTTGCGTGCGTTCGCACACGGGCCTCGGTTTAAAGTCTCATCGAAGACTTTTGGGGAGAGTGGAGTCAGCACTGATGTTAACTCAGGAAGAAAATTTCCTCGACTGACTCGAACCCGGGTCTTCAAATTGCCAGCGCAATGTTCTGACACTAGGCTATCCGCCCCCCCTAAGAGAGAGAGAGAGAGAGAGAGAGAGAGAGAGGAGAGAGAGAGAGAGAGAGAGAGAGGAGAGAGAGAGAGAGAGAGAGAGAGAGAGAAGAGAGGAGAGAGAGAGAGAAGTATCGAACTCGAACTTGAACTCGAACTCATTCACAAAAGGCCATAGGCCATACACGAAGGGGGTTGTCGAATTGCTTAGTATTTGGTGGGGATAAAAAACAGCAACAACAACAAAAAGTTATTCTATAACAAAAAAACGGCTATAAAATATGACTTAGGATAGCAAAATACCTCTTATTCTGACAGCTTTACACAAACATAAATTAAGGCTACGCACAACCTCAGGCTGACTTGACGCCATGAGTAATCAGAGTCTAAATAAATTAGGCTGCCTTCTATATTTCACAGGGGTGTAATTCTGCCTAACATCTTCTAACACCGTACAGCATAACACAAAATGTACTTCGTCCTCAGGAGCTTGCTTACACAGTGGGCATAGTAACCTGAGGTCATCAACATCCTGTGAGAGAGAGAGAGAGAGAGAGAGAGAGAGAGAGAGAGAGAGAGAGAGAGAGAGAGAGAGAGAGAGAGAGAGAGAGAGACTGAGACTGAGACTGAGACTGACAGACTGATAGACAGAGTCACACAGAGACAGAGAGATAAACGAGAGAGAGAGAGACAGACAGACAGAGTCACACAGACACAGAGAGACAGACAGACAGACAGACACAGAAACACACAGAAACACACAGAGACACAACCAGGCAGCCAACCCGACAGACACACAGACACACAGACACACAGAAACACACACAGAGAAAGGGAACTCACCGGAGAGGAAAGTTGAGCTGAGAAGCGATGGTGCAGAAGAATGAAGGAGGTATGAGTGAGGACACCGTGCCTGCTGCTGCTTATATAGATAGCCCTGGCCACTGCCCTTCCCTGCCCTGCTCAAGCCCCAGGGTAAAGAAGGGAAAACTCCTTATTCATTTCTTCTTTCTGATGGCAAAGTTTATAGTTTTTTGGGTGTTTTTTTTTTTTTTTTTAGCTCGTTATGACTTCATTTTGATGGTAGGGTTTATAGTCTGTCTTGTTTTTATCTGAATTTTATGATGTACCATCTACTCTCAACGGCAAGTTGGCGTTTTTCTGGGTTTTTTTTTTTTTCTTCTCTTCTGAACTGCTTTGCTTTTCTGTTTGTTGGTCGTGTGTACTTGAATGTGGGGACACGATAGCTCAGTGGTCATGTCAGAGCATTCGCTTTCCTCAAGCTAAGTTCATTAATAAAGCAGTACCCAGCGTGGTTACCCCGTGGATGGGTGACCGTTTGCGCGCCTTGGCTTCAGTACAGTCCCCCAGTTCACTCAGCTGTAAATGGATACCTGCCCTTTTTAGGGTAGGGAAGGTAAAGCAGCGAGGGAGAGAAGAGGGGCGCCGCCCTCAATATGCTGACCCCTAGAGAAGCTGAGGTCTCTGATGCCTCACTCCCCTACGACCACACAGGTTATGGGACACCTTTACCTTTCTGAGCCTATGTATGTATGTATGTATGTATGTATGTATGTATGTATGTATGTAGTATGTATGTATGTATGTATGGTATGAGGGATTAGTCATGTGGTAGCTCAGGCAACATCGCTTTCCCCAAGCCAAGGTTAAGCAGCATTGAGCGTGGTTACTAGTTGGATGGGTGACCGTTTGCGCGCCTTGGCTTCAGTACAGTCCCCCCAGTTCACCAGCTGTCAATGGATACCTGTCATCTTTGGGTCAGGGAAGGTAAAGCGCGGGGAGAGGAGTGGCGCTCATATCTGAGCCCAGAGAGCGAGGTCTCTATGCCTCGTCCCCTACGACCACTAAGTTTATGGCCCACCTTACGTACCCTTATGTATGTATGTATATGTACGTGTATTATTATGTATGTATGTATGTATGTATGTATGTATGTATGTATGTATGTATGTATGTATGTATGTATTATGTATGTATGTTATGTATGTATGTATGTATGTATGTATGTATGTATGTATGTATGTATGTATGTATGTATGTATGTATGTATGTATGTATGTGTGTTGTTGTTGTGTGTTGTATGTATGTATGTTTGTATGTTTGTATGTTGTATGTATGTATGTATGTATGTATGTATGTATGTATGTATGTATGTATGTATGTATGTATGTATGTATGTATGTATGTATGTAAAGGTATAAAGTAAAAGGTAAAAAGGTAAAGGTGTTCCATAACCTAAGTGGTCGTAGGGGAGCGAGGCATCAGAGACCTCAGCTTCTCTAGGGGCCAGCATATTGAGGGTGACACCCATCTCTTCTCCCTCGCTGCTTTACCGTCCCTGGTTCTAAAGAGGGAAGGTACCCATTTACAGCTGGGTGAATTGGGGGACTGTACTAAAGCCAAGGCGTGCAAAGGGTCAACCATCCAACTGGTAACCACGCTCGATGCAGCTTAACTTTGACTTGGGGAAAGTGAGCGCTTTTACCACTTAGCTATCCCGCCCCCATGCATGTATGTCTGATAATTATAATATCTCTATTCCATACAGCATTCTCACAGGTCTGGTTGTTTCCCTGTGGCCTCTGCACAGCACACGCGGCTTGGCAATGTCATGGCACTGCCTTGCTGCCTTTTGCCATCTCCTTCTGTCCTGGCCCTATCCATGTTCTGTGTCACTGCTGACCACATCTTTCTGGCCATTTTCCTGTGGCCTTTGTAAAAAAAATAAATAAATAAAACGCACGCGCGTGCACACACACACACACACAACACACACGCACGCACGCACGCACGCACGCACGCACATGCGCGCAGGCGCACACATACATAAGTAAAATTTAAAGAATTTTAATCCTTTGAGCCTTTCTTGGAAATATGTTCACATCACACATACACCCATGCGCGCACACACGCGCGCACGCACACACGCACACACATACATACACACACACGCATGCACGCACACACGCACTACAGATAATAGATAGATAGATAGATAGATAGATAGATAGATAGATAGATAGATAGAGATAGATAGATAGATAGATAGATAGATAACGCACAGATAGATAGATAGATAACAGCACACAGAAGAAACAAGATAGATAGATAGATAGATAGATAGATAGATAGATATAGATAGATAGATAGATAGATAATAGATAGATAGATAGATAGATAGATAGATAGATAGATAGTGAGATAGATAGACAATATTCTAACGAGTTTTTTACCCCTTTTTTTGGTCGTGTGTGTGTGTGTGTGTGTGTGTGTGTGTGTGTGTGTGTGTGTGTGTGTGTGTGTGTGTGTGTGTGTGTGCACACGCGCGCACGCGCGCCATAATTTTCTGCCATGAATGGTTTTAAGGGTTGTTGTTTTTTATACTCCTCTAGCCCTGGATTTGTCAGAGACGGAAAGAAAACCATTAACCCATCAAAATGATGGAGGTGAGAGCCCTGTGGTGTGTAAGTAGTAAGCACGCAACGCCCTCACTTCAAACAGCTCAAAGCTAACCATGCACCATCCTTAACTGGTGCCTTGCCTAAAGGGCACGGGGAAGAAACAGGAAGGTGATCTGTTACGCGCACTGACGTCATTTTCAGCGTCGGTGCAGAATCATTTCATGCCTCCCAGTCCTGTTTTACTTTTAATAGGGGGGCTGCAGGGTGCTTTTCACTTTATTGTAGAGGCCATTAATTTCAAAAACATCAGGCTTTTTTTTTTCTTTACCCTTCTATGTTTTCTTCCTTTTTTTTTTCCTTCTTCCTATCTTTTCCGTCCTTTTCTTGTGCTCATCTTTTGTTTCCTTTTTCCATTCTCTTCTGTTGGTACACTACTTTGTATTTTGTATCCCTTTATGTCATAGCAGATTTCTCTGCGTGAAATTCGGGCTGCTCTCCCCGGGGAGAGCGCGTCGCCACAAGTGCAGCGCCTACCCATTTTTTTTCTTTTTCCTGTATGCAACTGTATTTTGTTTCCCTATCAGAGTGGCTTTTTTCTGCAGAATTTGCCAGTGCCAACCCCTTGTTGCCGTGGGTTCTTTTCACTCACTCACTCACTCAGTCCCATGTCCCAAAGGACGTAGGGGGGACATGAGAGAAGACGCAACAGAGATCTTTTTCCATGCTTCACGATCCTGTGTGGCTAGTAGGAGGTGTTGTAGGGGTTGGGCGGTCCAGTCTTTGATGTTGTCAACCCATGATTTCTTTTGGCGGCCTCTTCTTCTCTTGCCCTCGACTGCTCCTTGCAGGATGGTTTTTGCTAGGGTGTTGTGTCTTGTGGTGTGACCAAACCACATCAGCTTTCTCCTCTTTATGGTGGAGAGCAAAGGCTCTTGGGGGCCCACACGCTTTTTGATTTCTTCTTTCACATAGTTATTGGTCTTGTGTTCTTTGTATGATATTTTGAGAAGTCTTCTGTGGCACTTGTTCTCGAATGCTTGGATTCTCCTCTCTAACTCTGCTGTCAGAGTCCATGATTCACAGCCATATAGGAGGATAGATATCACGAGGGATTTGTAAAGGTGGTATTTGGTGCCGAAGCTGATGTTGTTGCTTCTGATGATCTTCTCGAGTCTGACTAGAGCAGATGTTGCTGTTGCAATGCGAGCTTTCACTTCATTGTTTGATGTGCCATCTTTTGTTAGGATGGAGCCTAAGTATTTGAATTGGCTCACCTCTTCTAGTGTTTCTCCATTCATCTTTATTTCCGTGATGTCATTACTCGCGCTGTTGACCATGAACTTTGATTTCTCTGTACTGACCTCCATGCTGTATGCGCTCGCTCGATCTGTTAAATTGTCTGTGAGGATTTGCAGTTCTTGTTTGCTGCTGCCCATGAGGTCAATGTCATCTGCAAATCTGAGGTTGCAAGGGGTCTTCCACCAATGGAGATGGAAGTGTGGTGGTTTTGCAGTGTCTCTGTCATGATGTTTTCGAGGAAGAGGTTGAAGAGTACAGGTGAGAGAAGGCAGCCCTGGCGAACCCCAACCGTGGTCTTGAAGAACTCGCCCACGTGATTGTTCATGAAAACTGCACTTTTTGCGTTCTCGTACAGAGCCTTGATGACTTCAATTAGGCAGCTGTCAATGTTGAAGTGCCTGAGTACTTGCCAGAGGCCGTCATGCCATACCCTGTCAAAGGCCTTTTTGAAGTCTATGAAATTGTGGTACAAGTCTTTTTGGTGTTGGAGATGCTTCTCTATCAGAATTCTCAGATTGAAAATTTGTTCCATTGTGCTGCGTTTTGGTCTAAAGCCCGCTTGTTCTTCTGCCATGAGTTTTTCTGCTTGGTTTTTCAGTCTGTTGAGGACTACCTGCAGCATGATCTTGCTAGGATGACTTATGAGACTGATGGTTCTGTAGTTCTGGCATTTCTTGAGGTTTCCTTTCTTTGGCAGGGGTATTACAAGAGACTGTGTCCATTCTTTTGGCCATTCTTTGGTGTCGTGGATCTTCTGACAAAGTTCTGTGAATCGCCTTGCTGTTTCATTCCCTCCATTTTTTATGAGTTCAGCTGGGATGTTATCAATTCCAGGGACTTCCCTTCTTCAATTGTTTAATAGGGTTCTTTTACGTGCGCTAAATAATTATGTGTAACACACTGGACCTCAGATTATCGTCTCGTCCGAAAGACTAGCGCCCAGACCATCACTCAGGGTCTAATGGATGGGAAAAAGTTTGGGCCCAAACGGGGTACGAACCACCGCACACTCCGACCCGGACTTTTTGTTCTCTAGGCAAGGCGCGTTACCACCTAGACCACCGATCCATTCATACTGCCTGCTGCATAGCTGGGCCTACAGGCTGCCTTCTCTTGGTCTAATTCTTGTCTTTGTTATGATGTAGGAGCTGGGGACAGGATAGCTCAGTGGTCAGAGCACTCGCTCTTCCCAGCTAAAGTTAAGCAGCATCAAGCGTGGTTACCAAATTGGATGGGTGACCGCTTGCGCACCTTGGCTTCAGTACAGTCCCCTAGTTCACCCAACTGTAAATGGGTACCTTTCCTCTTTAGGGTCATGGAAGGTAAAGTTGAGAGGTAGAGGAGATGGGCGCCGCCCTCAGTAAGCTGGCCCTGGAGAAACTGAGTTCTCTGATGCCTCGCTGACTACGACCTATAGGTTATTTACCTTTACCTTCTTATGTAGGAGTTATGGATATCATACACAAATTATGTATGATGCATAGTCTATAGTGTGTGCGCGCACGCATCGCGCGCAGCGCGCGCGCTGCGTTGTGTGTATGTGTGTGTGTGCGGCGCGCGCGCAAGATAAAAAGTGGATGACCAGGCAGTCTTGTGTATTTTTCTGAACATTGGCTTTCTGTTCAGTGTGTGCTGTCATCCATCCTTTCTTTGATTAAACTGATTTCTTATCCATTCACTCAAAGTTTCCAAAATACTCAGCATGAAAAGATACCTTCACCTTCACCTGTCCCACAGTCCCGCGGACAGTGGGGGCACCACTGAAGATTTGAAACCAGCTTCCTCCACTCCTCACGGTCCTCCGTAGCAGGTCGTTCCACCCAAGGCCCATCCACTCTCTGATGTTGTCTTCCCATCGTTTCCGCTGTCTACCTCTTCGTCTCCCCTTACTGTTCCCTGTAAAACTGTCTTGGCCAGTCCAGATGTCCGTGACGTGCCGTACCACTTTAGCTTGCGTTTTTTCACTGAAGTCAGGAGCTTTTCATTTGGTCCGATCGCATTTTTCATTCTGGTTTTCACTTTTTCATTTGAGATGTGATCTCTGTATGAAATACCAAGGAGTTTGCAAAAGCATCTCATCACCATTGCCTGTGTCTTTTCAATGTCTGCTGTTATGGTCCATGTATCACATGTGTACAAAAATATGGACATGATCAGGGAAAGCATGAAAAGACAACCTTGCACAAAAGCAAAAAAAAAACCCCAAAACACATAATTCATCATGACTTTGCCGTTTTTATTCTCATGCAAAACAACAAGTAACATAATCATGAACGGCATAATTGCTTTCGTATTTTCCTTCACATGCAAGTAATAACGAATGTATTATTCAGAAAATAATTACCAAATATCATTGACATTCACATGCGCCATGATCTTCATACAAAAGGGCATTTTAGGCAACTTTTCAAATCTGTTCATAATAATCAAGTATCCCGCAGTAGCACACAAAATCTATAACAAGAGTAAAACAAGACAACCGTGGAACAGAGAAATAAATATGACTGGTGTGCTATGTACATGCCTATCACTGGTAACTCAGGAATTTCAACCAGAAAGGTAAGACGGGCTGTAAACACTCTGGCCATCTTCACACAGTCAAAAACAGATTTTGAAACAAGAAAAGACAAAACCATATCCCCTGTTTTCTGATAAGTACATCAAAATGAAAACATATGAGAAGTAAAAACAATGAGGAAATTAATACGTGTGTGTTTCAAGAAAAAACAATGTGGAACTTAATACATGTGTGTACCTATGTGTTTGTGTATGCATCCATACAAGTGTTTCATAAGTGCATATTGATTTGAATAGATCTGCATAACAACAAATGTTCCTTGGTGTCCGATAAAACTACAGTGAACTGTGTTTGCTTTCCTTTCCGAGGACAACAATTGGTATCTTATCTGCATTTGGTAATATGTATGTAGTTGTATAATACAGTTATGTGTCTGGATATCTGTGATAATCTGTGTATAGTTATGTATAATTATGTGTCTGTACATCTGTGAAAATATACAGCTATGTGTCTGTATATCTGTGGTCAACTTTAACATCACATATAATCTGTGCATGATTATATCTAACTCTGCATGTGTTTGAAATTAACTCTGATATGGCAGTTTTCACCAAAACAAATCTTTTCAAAAGCACACACGAAAAAAACAACAACCTTGTTCTGATACAGAAAGAGAATTTAGCAGGATCATAGACAGGAATGATGCGTTTCCATACAGAACTCTAAAAAACAGATAACGGCTTCTGTAAGTTAGAATTTACCATGCTTGCAATTCATTCCGCTTTACCAAATCAGAAGCATTTAAAAGTCACTACCAACAGTTTGAAACATGCTAAAGATGTTATATTATTTTATGAAAATGGTCTCGACAGAAAAAGGTACTCTCT
>CM060325.1:4533644-4543644 GCA_030674155.1 Stramonita haemastoma | reverse complement strand
GCTGGGATGGATAGAATGGATAGCAGCTGAGAGGAGCTGAAAGTGGGGGAAACTGACAGGTGTGGACAAAAAGTGTCATCTACGACAACAAAGAAGGGAACAGACACAACCTCCTCACACTCTGTTGGCTTTCATCAGAAAATATGGACTCATTCATGGAAAGTAACAGGCTTACTCAAAAAGATGTCACTCATTGAAAGAAAACAAACTAACATTATAACTGGTTGCCTGCACTTGTTCTCCTCTACCACTATCTCTTTAATTAAGCACCAAAAAATTGCCCCCACAAAAAAATGTAATGTCACAGAAATAGATTTTTTTAAAATGCCAGTAGCAATATCAATACCACCATTTTATCATCACAATAAGCAGAGATATAATCTACAGAATTTCTTCAAAAAATAAAAAAAAACTTTAAGAAAAAAAAGATGTAATTCATAAAAAAGATAAGAAACAACTGTAATCCACAGAACTATAAATAAAAAACTCAAGAAAAAAATCCCACAGAGTCCATGCCCTACTAAAAAGATGGCAAAACATCTACAAGTTAAAGACTGAATCTCCTTAACTCACTCCATACTAACAACCGCTATAGCCATCGTCCATTTCCATCCCCTTGTTATAGCCATTCCCACATTCAAAAACTTCCATAAGTGACATAATCACCCAGCGTCACAGACAGAGCCCTCCATGGTACAGTCTAACTAGCATACTTCAACCATAGACCAGTGGAGTCACTGGTTAGCGTCTATTTGCTTTGCTAAAGGATTTTTCTTAGCATAGATCCCTCCCTCCTGTTCAAAGGAACAACAATGAAAAATGAAAAATAATGAATTTGTCAATTGCATTTTACTAATATATGCTAAATTGCATAATGCATATACACTCAAATAGCCTTTTTTGCATTCTACAGGATTTTTTAATGTGATTTATGAGGAAAATAACGTTTTTTTTCAACAATACTGAAAATTTTCCTTCTATGCATTTGCAACTACCCAAAATTTTGTAGTTGTAAAAAAAACATGTTTTTTTCACTACAACTACAAAAAATGAACCATAAAAGTAAGGGCTATGAAACTTACTACTCTGCTTATTCCATTTATAAAAAAATGTATCCCAAAATTTCAAGTCATTGTGTCTGGTCAATTATTTTTGGCGATTAAAAAAAAAACAACTCTACAAATGGCCAGTACCCAGAGGAACACATAAATACAAAGGGCCCAGTTTGGAGTGAGTTAATACCCTGTCAGAAACAACAAGGCAGTTAACTGTGAGCTGAGAAGACCAGCAGTTAGGGAGGGATGTGGACAGAGGTGAACACAGCTGTGCCTCCATCTGTCTGTAGTTACTTTATATATACATGTACTGACCCACTTTAACATACACACAGTAACCATGCACAAGCACCCAATAGGTGTATTGTTCACACATGAGTATTCAATAATCAAACGTATTAATCACACACGAGCATTCAATATACAAACGCATTAACCACACACGAGCATTCAATATACAAACACATTATTCACGCACATTCTTTCAAAATACAAGCACATTACTCACACGCAATCATTCAATATACAAGCACACTAACCACACAAAATCATTCAACGTATAAACACATTACTCACACATGATCATTCAATATACAAGCACATTAACCACACACAATCATTCAATATACAAACATATTGCCCGAACACACATTCCCTTTTTACCTCAGAAACAAAGGCCAGTGGTTCAACATACCAGGTCAACATAGAATCAAGTCACACACAACGCCAGACAATCAACAACAACAACAACAACAAAGTTTTCCCTTCATACAAAAATCAAAGTCAGTATTGCTTGAAACCCAACCAACCATAGCTGATATCTGGGCTTTCACGTGTAACCTCAAAATGATAATAAATTATAATAAATGGAATTTATACAGCGCTATATCTCGCAAAAACAAATCAAAGCGCTTGCATTCAGCCAAACAAACCAAAAACAAACCAAATAATCACTTCTCTTTTTTTAATAAAAATTTTTTTTTAAATCCATGTCATAACCATATACTTCTCTCCAATATTCAATGTTGTAAACCTTACAAAATGAAAGCAGTTAATGACATTAATTTAAGTTAATTGCTGGAAAGAATATAACGTCATGCTGAAGACAGTCATTTTCTTTATTAATCACTATCCCTAAATTTCCAACAAAAATTTCTTTAAAAAATAAGTCCAATTCTTTAAGTCAGGAAAAAAAAAGTAAATACGAAAGAATGCAAGGTGAATAAAAGTGGGGTGTGAACAACAACCTGTGCCCACCCCAGTTTACCACAGAACCATCAGGTAAAGAAGAGACTTGTCAAAGAACTCCAACATAAATAAAAGTGAGTGTGAAATTTCTGCTGCCCATCCTGGGTTTACCACAGAACCATCGAGTAAGAAGACACGCAAAATATTTTTTTGTTCAAAATGGTGATGGGTGGTTAAGGCTTCTTTTTTTTTTTTTTTTTAATAAAGGCAGTTAAGTGGACATGGTAGGCAGAGATAATCAAAGAAAAAAAACAACAGACAGAAAAGAAAAAAGAAGAAAAGAAAAGAAAAAAATAGAAGAAGAAACGGACACAAAAGAAAAAACAAACAAACAAAAGAAAGAAAATATTCTCTCAGCTGCAGAGAAAAGTGATAGAAGAAAAGAGAGGATGAGATTTCCAGCCCCCAAAAAACTTCCACATGGTAGGAACAGCATGTATACTGAGAGAGCCCATGACGACTGGAGAGAGACGATGCGCTACAAACATGAATCAACAAATCATTCATCCTGCTGCCCCTCCTCTCTGTGGTTTGCTGGCTGCTCTGGCGTCCTGTCATGTCCCTCAGTTCTCCTCTTCTCTCTGCCCTAACAGTCCACCACACTGACCCCAACTGTAGTGTCATTTGGTGTGGTGTGGGTGTGGTGTGGTGTGGTGTGTGTGTGGTGTGGGTGTGGTGTGGTGTGGTGGTGTGGTGTTGGTGTTGGTGTGGTGTGTTGTTTGTGTTGGTGGTGTGGTGTTGGTGTGGTGTTGGTGTTGGTGTGGTGTGGTGTGGTGTTGGTGTGGTGTGTGTTGGTGTAGGTGTGTGAGTGTGGTGTTGGTGTTGGTGTGGTGTTGGTGTAGTGTGGTGTAGTGTAGTGTAGTGTAGTGTAGTGTGTGTAGTGGTGTGGTGTGGTGTGGTGTGGTGTGGTGTGGTGTGGTGTGGTGTGGTGTGGTGTGGTGTGGTGTGTGTGTGTAGTGTAGTGTAGTGTAGTGTAGTGTAGTGTGGTGTAGTGTGGTTTGTAGTGTAGTGTAGTGTAGTGTAGTGTACTGTAGTGTAGTGTACTGTAGTGTACTGTAGTGTACTGCAGTGTACTGCAGTGTACTGTTACTGTACTGTACTGTAGTGTTGTGTAGTGTAGCATACTGTAGCGTAGGTAGTGTAGTGTAGTGTAGTGTAGTGTGTGTAGTGTAGTGTAGTGTAGTGTAGTGTAGTGTAGTGTAGTGTAGTGTAGTGTAGTGTCGTGTCGTGTCGTGTCGTGTCGTGTCATGTCGTGTCGTGTTGTGTAGCGTACTGTACTGTAGTATATTGTAGTGCACTGCAGTGTCATGTCGTGTAGTGTAGTGTAGCGTTGTGTCATGTCGTGTCGTGTCATGTACTGTAAGCACTGGCCCCATAGCCCCCCAGAACAAGACTGGCAGTGACACAGCAGCAACATAACAGTAGGTCCCTATCCCCAGTCCTGGCTGCTAGATGCTGCGGTAAGCCAGAGCCAGGTTTTTGCGCTTGGCCTTCTCTGTGCTGTGCCTGCACCGACAGGAAATGCTGCAGAAGCTCGTTGAACTTGATCTTGGCCACCATTGGCCGATCCTCTGCTCTCTTCTTCTTGGCGTTTCTGCACACACAGTGACCAGGGGGGTGGTTGGACATCGGGCGCAGTTGCAGGTATGCATGCTCGTTGATATGCGCATGAAGATGTGATTATGTTGATGTTTGGGTGCACATTGACGTGCATGTTTATGTGCGTGTGTGTGCATACATATAATGGACAAATGCACACTAAGGTGCATGCACACACTCAAACACACACATAGAGACTCACATACATACACATACACAAACACACACACACGCATGCGTGCACACACACACACACACACACACACACACACACACACACACACACTTATATAAGGTCTGACTAGCATCCTGGGTCGTACATCAGTTACAAGCATCTTACAGGTGACTTCAGTTCCTTCATTGCTTTACTGATGCTCTGACCACAGAGATTTTCAGCCATCAACTCTAAGAGGATGGCCATCCACTATAGCGGATCAGGGTAAAGCCACAGTTTTGGACGGCTTTCCACTATAGCGGATTTGCTGTTTGCAGACTTTTCACACCGCGACATTGATACTATGACTAGCGCAGCTAAACATAGCTTTGTGAGCCTGTCCACGATCAAATGCAGACTGTTGTCAGGTGATTCTGAGTGTTCTGAACTCTTTGAGGTTGCAGAGAGTAGCCCACATGGAGTAGTGACATGGAGTACAAAATTTGGAGTATTTTCTTCATGCTAGTCAAAGCTCAAATACTAATGCTGAAGCACTCAAAACAAACAATTACTTTTTACCTGCTAACAGTTTCTACAGATTACAAACGCCATACAAAGTTGATCAAACTGAATGTTTCAGTCATTCCTCTGACACTGACAGCACCACTACACAGGCAGACCCCAAAACACACCACCCTGATAACAGCACTACACATTAGACCACCCTGATAACACTAGACAGCCAGACCCCTAGCCGTACCTACCCAGTGTTGGTGAGGGGGGAGGAGAAGTTGAAGTGGGGTATACACTCCAGGCGGTAGCGCAGCAGCTTGAAGGCCTCAGACTGTGGCAGCAGCATCAGCAGCCCGTACAGACTCTTGATCAGGTCTGCACTGTTCTCCGCATCCAGCAACTGCAGCCTCAGGTCTGCACCACAGCCATGAGGGATGAATGAAGGATTGATTGAAGGATTGAATGAAGGAAGAATGAATGAAGAATGGAGTAAGGATGGATGAATGAAGGAAGGAAGGAAGGAAGGATGAATGAAGGGTGAATGGATGAAGGATGAATGAATAAATGAATAATAATAATAATACATGGAACTTATATAGCGCTATATCTAGCATGATATGAATGAATAAATGAAGGATGAATAAGGCTGAATGAAGGCTGAATGAATGAAGGAAGGAAGGAAGGATGAAGGAATGAAGCCTGAAGGAAGGAAGGAAGGAAGGAAGGAAGGAAGAAGGAAGGAAGGAAGGAAGGATGAATGAAGGATGAATGAAGGATGAAGGATGAATGAACATAGGATGAATGAATGAAGAATGAAGGAAGGATTAATGATGAATGAATGAAGGATGAATGAATGGAGGATGAATGATTGAGGGAAGGATGAATGAATGAAGGGTGAATGAATGAAGGATGAATGATGGATGAATGAATGATTGAGGGAAGGATGAAGGATGAATGAAGGATTAAGGAAGGAAGGATGAATGAAAGAAGGATAAATGAATGAATGAATGAATGAATGAATGAATGAATGAATGAATGAATTTAATGAATGATTGAATGAATGAATGAATGAAGGAAGGAAGGAAGGAAGGAAGGAAGGAAGGAAGGAAGGAAGGAAGGAAGGAAGGAAGGAAGGAAGGAAGGAAGGAAGGAAGGATAAAGGAAGAATGAATGATCATGAGAGAGAGACAAACAGAGAGACAAACAGAGAGACAGAGAGTGACAGAGACAGAGACAGAGAGATACTAGAAGAGACGGACAGACAGACACACACACACACACACAGAGAAACTCTACACAAGACAAGCAGGTGACACACACACACAAAACGAAACAAGCCCAGTGTCTCACAGGCAAAGATGGGGGACTCGATCAGCTGAACCAGTTTGTCAATCTCCTTCAGAAAGTCCACCGTCACCTCAAGGTCAGCACTGCAGCAGGGTCAAGGTCATGTCTGTCTGATCAGTGACACTGGGTACATAGACAATGGTCTATTCTTTCTGATGATGATGATAAGACAACAAGCATAATTATAGACACTGGTCTATTCTCTCTGATGATGATGATAAGACAACAAGCATAATTATAGGCACAGGTCTATTCTCTCTGATAATGACAGACAACAAGCATAATTATAGGCACAGGTCTATTCTCTCTGATGATGATAGACAACAAGCATAATTATAGGCACAGGTCTATTCTCTCTGATGATGATAGACAACAAGCATAATTTACACAGGTCTATTCTCTCTGATGACGATAGGCAACAAGCATAATTCTACACACGGGTCTATTCTCTCTGATGACGATAGGCAACAAGCATAATTCTACACACGGGTCTATTCTCTCTGATGACGATAGCACAAGCTAATTCACACGGTCTATTCTCTCTGATGACGATAGCAACAAGCATAATTCTACACACGGGTCTATTCTCTCTGATGATCGATAGGCAACAAGCATAATTCTACACAGGGTCTATTCTCTCTGATACGATAGCAACAGCTATTCTCACACGGTCTATTCTCTCTGATGACGATAGACAACAAGCATAATTCTACACCTGGTCTATTCTTTCTGATGATGATAGACAACAAGCATAATTCTACACACGGTCTATTCTTTCTGATGATGATAGACAACAAGCATAATTCTACAACGGGTCTATTCTTTCGATCCTGTCTACACATTACAGGACAGGACAGCCCTGGGCTGTCCCATTCCTGGAGACAGCCTGCTGAAGAGGACAGACAGCCGCAATGGGGGCAGGGTAGCCTAGCGGTCAGAACATTGTGCTCACAATTTGACGAACGGGTTCGATTCCGTTCAAGAGATTTTTCCCTGGAGTTAACATCAGTGCTGACTCAATCTCCCTGAAAGTCTTCGGATGAGACTGTAAACCCTGGCCCCGTGTGTGAACACACGCAGAACATCTTGCACACATGTTAAATCCTGTTCCACTTTTCGATGGAGTAGGCCATTGTGAGCCGGTGGGAACAGATGACAAAATTTGCAAAACTGCATAAAGATGGGGACTGGATGTGAAAAAGCACATGAGTGCTTATCCCATTATCCTCAATGTAAAAGAATAAATAATAATAATAATAATAATAAAGGAAGGAAGGAAGAAAGGAAGGAAGGAAGGAAGGAAGGAAGGAAGGAAGGAAGGAAGGAAGGAAGGAAGGAAGGAAGGAAGGAAGGAAGGAAGGAAGGAAGGAAGGAAGGAAGGAAGGAAGGAAGGAAGGCAGGAAGGAAGGACGGAAGGAAGGATACAAGGACTGCAGCAGAAGGCAGGCGTGGGAGTAGTTCTGGGTGAGGTAACACAGCGACATGGTGGACACCGGGCTGTGACACCAACACCGGTACAGACAGCAGAACAGTGTACAGCTCTCCTGTAACACAGACACATATCACACACATATCACAGACATTTCACACACATTTCACACACATATGAAAAATAATGATTATTCATATCATTCATTCATTCATTCATTCATTCATTCATTCATTCATTCATTCATTCATTATCATTCATTCATTCTTTCTTCTTCTCTCTCTCTCTCTCTCTCTCTCTCTCTCTCTCTCTCTCTCTCTCTCTCTCTCTCTCTCTCCCTCCCCGCCCCCTCTCTCCCCTCTCTCTCTCCCCCTCCCCCCCTCTCCCTCCCCCTCTCTCCCCTCTCTCCCTCCCTCCCACCCACCTACCCCCACCCCCTACTCCCCCACCCTCAAACCTACCCCCCCACCCAAAACTCCAATCCCGACAACAAAACAAACTGGTGAGTACCTCAGTCTTGAGGTCTTTGAGCTGTGACCTGAGGTCGTAGAGCTCTGTGGAGGTGAGGAGGATGGTGTTGAGGGTCTGCACCATGGTGGTGGCAAAGTCCACCTGCCTCTCCTGCAGCAGGATCTCCGCCAGGCTGCTGAAGATCGCCTCAGGACTCAGGTACACTGACAGCTGCCTGCAACCACCCAACACCAGTGATGATGAGTCACCACTCAGGTTGCGGCTTCATGTTTTATGCACGCACGCGCGCGCGTGCATGCATGCATGCACATACGCACGCACCAACACCACACACACTCAAACACACCCCACACACACACCACACATCACACACACACATACACACACACACACACACACACACACACACACACACACACACACACACACCACACACATCACCACCTCACTCACTCACTCACTCACTCACTCACTCACACACTCACACTCACACTCACACCACACCACACACACACACACACACTCTCCACCCTCCCCAAAAGTCCTTCGGATGAGACTTTAAACCGAGGCCCCGTGTGCGAACGCAGAACATCTTGCGCACACGTTAAATCCTGTTCCGCTTTTCGTAAGAGTAGGCCATCGTGTGCCGGTGGGAACAGATGACAATATTTACAAAACTGCATACACACGGGTACGGGATGAAAAAAAGCACATGATTGCTTATTCTGTTATCCTCGATATAAAAGAAAAGAATAAATAAAAACACACACACAAACATACACACACACACACACACACACACACACACACACACACACACACACACACTCACTCACTCACTCACTCACACACACACGTACTCACTCATACACACACAACACACACACTCACTCACACATATGTATACACACACACACACACTGTATACAAGACACCACTGCCAAACGCAAAAAATCTCAACTAAAGCAAAAGGAATGCAAACTTTTTAGGAATGGTGAATATGTTTCTACACACTAAAACTGCAGCCTCCTCCCCCACACCCTCACACGCACACAAACTCGCAATTTGACGACCTGGGTTCGATTCCCGGTCAAGGAGATTTTCCCTCTGGAGTTAACATCAGTGCTGACTCCACTTCCCCCAAAAGTCCTTTGGATGAGACTATAAACCGAGGCCCTGTGTGTGAACGTACACAGAACACCTTGCGCACACGTTAAATCCTGTTCCCGCTTTTCGTAAGAGTAGGCCATCATGCGCCGGTGGGAACAGATGACATTTACAAAAACTGCATACACAAAGGGACCTGATGTAAAAAAAGCCTATGATTGCTTATTCCATTATCCTTGATATAAAAGAATAAATAAAATATATAAAAATAAAAATAAACAATAAACAGCAGCCTCCCCTCTGCCCCAACACCCCCCTCCCCTGCCCTCCCCAACCCTCCCCCCCCCCACCCTCCCTACCCCCCCTCCCCCACCCCCCCCCTCCCCTCCTCCCCCCCCTCAAAAAAACTGACCTGATGATGAAGGACCCCCTGTCCTCCAGCAGCTGTCTGTCGGCCTTGAAGAGCGTCATCAGGCGCACCATGAAGTGCGTGAAGTACTGGTTCAAACCCTGACGCGGCTCCACCAGGCCCTCCACGCCGCTGGGCCATGACAACGGCGGCTGCAGGCCCCCCTCCTCCTCCCCACCCCTGCTGTTCCTGTCTCCGCCGCGGACCCTCCCCCCACCTGGGCCCCTAGACCTGTGGGGTTGGAGGAGATTTCGGACAGGACTTCCAGGTCTAGTAACACCACCTGAGACACACAGAGGAAGGAAGGTGGCAGGATGGTTAAGACGTTCGCCTGCCAACAAGTAAACCGTGAGGTTCTGGTTTTGTACCCAGCCTCACCCTTTCTTCCCAGTTTGACGAATAAAATCTAACTGAATGTCAAAGTCATTCGGATGAGACTATAAATGGAGGCCCCGTGTGCGAACGCACGCAGAACATCTTGCGCACACGTTAAAACCCCGTTCCGCCTTTTGGAAGAGCAGGCCATCATGTGCCGGTAGGAGTGGATGACAAAATTATAAAAAACCAGCATGCACACAGGTGTCGTGTTTAGATACCATCCCTGAGAGGAAAAAAAAATAATGGGTAGGTGCTGCACTTGTGGCGACGCACTCTCCCAGGGGAAGCAG
>CM060325.1:4486144-4523644 GCA_030674155.1 Stramonita haemastoma | reverse complement strand
GCACTTTCAGGAACCGTAAAAAACATAATCAGGTTGAAACGCTAGGGTCATAAACATTCATTGCATGGGGAAAAACTGTAATGAAAGCTACAGGATGACAGAAAAGGAAAGGGAAGGAGAAGAAATGGAGAGGTGGGTGACATCTGTTACGCTGTTGAAAAAGATAGATTTTAAGTGCCTTTTTGAATGTGTAGAGGGAGTAAATGTGGCAGATTTTAGAGGAAAGGGAGTTCCATAGTGCCATATCCAGCACTAGCACTACATAGCGGTGCTTTTTACTGATTCTCAATGAAATTGGAGTTTTGTCACCCATACCATCCTAATGAAGTCATTGTATACTTTCTTTTAATTGAGAAAAAGATTGCAAGTGATTGGTGATAATGTCTGCTTATAATTTTGGAATTATACAGTTTTGCTTACATTGAATGATTGTAGTGTGATAAAAAGATTACTCCCATGCAATGAGTGTGAAATCAAATCTTTGTGTCATGTTTTTACCTGTGTAAAGTGCTTTAAGAATTATCAATTTTAAACCGAGGTCCTGTGTGTTACACATCATTATTTAGTACACATAAAAGAATCCACGGCAACAAGAGGGTTGTCCCTGGCAAAATTCTGTGGCAAAAAAGCAACTCTGATAGGCATACAAATAGTTGCAGACACGAAAAAGAAAAAACAAAACGATGGGTAGCGCTGCACTTGTGGCGACACGCTCTCCCCGGGAAGATCAGCCTGAATTTCACGCAGAGAAATCTGCCATGACATAAGGTGGTATAAAATAAATAAAAATAAATCAAATAAATGCAGGGACCTTGCTGAGCCCGTCAAAGATGTCGTTGAAGAAGGGGAGGACAGCGCCCCTGGCCACCTTGACAATGTTGTAGAGCGCTTCACAGGCATAGTACTGCACGCGGCTGTCCACATCGTGAAAACAGGCAATCACTGGCAACACCAGATCGTTGATGTAGGTACACGACTCCTGAAACATAGGACACATTGTCATCACCAGCTTATCAGTTAGTTTTACTGAGCATTGAGGGCTGGGTCAGAGACTATGTAAACACTGACTTTTGTCTAACTGAACAATGAAGGAAGGTTCAGGGACTATATTGTATACACTAACTTTTGTTTCCCTTCTTCTGCTAAAACTTAGGTTCATCAATGGTGAAATTTTGCATACAAGCCACTGTTTGCCCATCATTTAAGTAGCTGCATTCTGACTTCAGGCAAGGGCTACTACCAAGATTTCTGGGGGTTCCTATTATCTCCTGCGCCTACACCTTTCTACTCATCTCCCCTTCCCCAGTCCTTTTTTTTAATGAATAAACTCTGTGGAGTTGTAATGCAGCTACCTTTATGATGAGCAAAAATGGTTGCATATGCAAAATCTCACTATTGGTGAACCTCAGAGATCTAGCTGAAGAATGGGGAGAAATTGACTAAACACACATATATGGAGAGAATCATCACGCAAATTATTATGTTTTGCAAATTTCCAAGAATTATTTATTTTTTGCCAGTTTCTACAGGAATTTTCACATCTGCTTGAGAGATTTATTTATTACACACCTTTCCCAGTCCAATGGCCACAGCAGCCAGGCCAATTAGTCCTCCTTTCCTGGTGTTGGGGTTCTGGGAATAGGCAAAGTCACCACCCAGCACTTTCAGGGTCCGCTTGATTTGGTCAAACTGGCTGTTGGTCACAAAGTCTTTCACCAGCCTGTTTGGACAGATGCTTTCAAAATTAGTGTCGAGTTCATTTGTGAATGGTTAAATAAAAAATAAAAAAACACATGAAGTTTTCTGACACGGAACAAATGCAGTGAAATGGTTTATTTAGTTTATTTGATAAGAGTACTGGTAGTTTCTTGCATTGCATGTCAAAAAATAAGCATTTGCAATTTGTAACTCAGTAAAAAAAAATATGGCTATCAAATGTGCAATTAATGCATATAAAATACACTTTTCACACACACACACACACACACACACACACACACACACACACACACACACACACACACACACACACACACACAGAGGAGTTAACATCAGTGCTGACTTCACTCTCCCCAAAAGTCCTTCCGATGAGGCTATAAACTGAGGCCCTGTGTGCAAATGCACACAGAACACCTTGCACACACATTAAATCATATTCCGCTTTTCATAAGAGTAGGCCATTGTGTGCCGGTGGGAACAGATGACAAATTTACAAAACTGCATACACACAGGGACTGGATGTAAAAAAGCACATAAGTCCTTATTCCATTATCATCAACAAAAAGAATAAATAATAATAAATACTATAAAATAAATAAACACACACACACACACACACACACACAAAACACACACACACACACACACACACACACACACACACACACATACATACATACATACACACCACTGCCACAAAAGTCATTCAATTGAAATCTATCAACCAAGGTCCCATGTGTAAATGCATGCAGCACATCTTCAGCACATGTATGTTAAAACCTGTTCCTTCCTTCCAAAGAGTAGGCCATTGTGTGCTGGTGGGAATGAAACTGACAAAGCCACAAGCACATGGGGGTATGGGGATTGAAAATAAAAAAGGGTATGAGTGCTTATTCCACTATTCTCAAAATAAAAGGTTGTTTTGTTTTGGGTTTTTTTAGTAACACACAACACACACACACACACACACACACACACACACACACACACACACACACACACACACACATACACACACCATCACATAGCCTAGTGTATGGTACATGTAGAATGAATGAATAATCTTTATTTTTCAAGGTAACAGAGTAAGTAAGCATTACATACTTTTTTTCATCCGGCCCTTGCCCTGATCAGGGAATAAAGCTAAGAAACATGTATGCATGCAGATCACACACAACCAACACACACACACACACACACACACACACACACACACACACACACACACACACGCAGTCACTTGTAGCAATTTTTTCCCAAGTTCTGACCTGTAAAGTGCATGCACTAGGCCTAGGCCTAAGTAGTAACTAAGTAAGATGCTAATCATAACGATAATCAAAACTAGACCACTCCGATGCAATCTGGCTGCCTTAATCCTTCACTAAACTTGTCACTATTTCAGATCGCTTAAAAGTGTGTGTGTCGGATGTGGTGTTTAAGTAACTGTCAACTAACAAGTAGAACTTTCACTAACAACTGTCAAAATTTTACACCGATGTTCCCGGCGATCACCAACCTTTCGATATCAAGAGCAGCACCTTTTCGCTTTTCATAGAGTTTATCATTCAACGCACGGACACACGCTGCTGTCAACGGAGCAAAATCCTTATCGCTCATGATGATCACAAATTATCTGCAAGTGATGGCAACGATCGTTCCCTCGCAATGTTGGTAGTGAAGAAATTAGTATCGCAATCCTAGCAGGCGACAACTACGGTTTCCGCCATCTTGTCTATCACATGATGACCAGTAAATATTATATGTTGACTTTGCATACAATATTACTGTGATATATCAAAACAAGTTTCAGAATTTTTGTACAGTTGATGTTAGATATTTTATAATAGAATTTACTCAAGATGTATTCCCCTTCCTTATAAAATTTGTTATTTATAATGTTAGAAGTGACTAAAAAAAATTAGCCCAATGAAATCTTTGAATATTATCTGGTTCCGGCATTTTGACCTCCAACCTCTCTACCGTATCCACCCTCCTTTATTTATGTATTTAATTATTTATTTCATTCTTTTATATCGAGGATAGTTGGATAAGCACTCATGTACTTTTTTTCATCCAGTCCCCGTGTGTATTGCCATCTGTTCCCACCGGCACACAATGGCCTACTCTTACGAAAAGCGGAATAGGGTTCAACGTGTGCGCAAGATGTTCTGCTTGCGTTCGCACACGGGGCCTCGGTTACAGTCTCTATCCAATGGACTTTTGGGGAGAGTAGAGTCAGCACTGGTGTTAACTCCAGGGGGAAAATCCCCTCCAATGGGAATCGAACTCAGGTCGTCAAACTGCGAGCGCAATGTTTTTATTTTTTATTTATGTATTCTTTTTATATCGAGGATAACAGAATAAGCAATCGTGTGCTTTTTTTCATCCGGTCCCCGCATGTTCTGACCACTAGACTGTCCCCTCCTACTTGTGTGTGTGTGTGTGTGTGTGTGTGTGGTCAAGTTAAATCAAGCCAAATTGTTACGTCCAGATGATACGATGAATAAACATGTCATTGCTGACAGTTTTTCAACGCTGACAGCTATGAATGCCCAGTACTTTGGGGTGTCTGTTCTTGGTTTTATTGTTTGCTTGTTGTTTTTATTGTGTGTGCTGTTTTGTTTGTTTATATTGTTTTGTTTTGTGTTTTATTCTCTTTTTGTTTTTAGATAAAGAAAGTATGAGCATGAAAGTATTGTATGTTTGTCCCTCGTGTTCGAAGATGACCTCCAAAACAGCAGAAGAGGCAGCTGCTGTTTCGGAAATGGGGCAGAAATTTGATTATAGTGGAAGTGCTGTCCACAGCACATCTCCACTCTTTCGGCCAAGAGGGCATAAGGACAGTCAGCATTGGTGATATTATAACCTGCTATTAACTGTGTTTGTTGGTCATTTTATGATTTTTTTTAATTAAAGAAAAAATCTATATGTGTGCCCGCATGTGCGTGCGTAGGTCCTTACGTAGGCGCGCGCGCTCGGGTGTGGTGTGTGGCTATTAAGAGCTTTTTCTTTTAGCTTTTTTTTTTTTTTAAAATAAGTTTATTTCTTTTTAAAGGTTGCTGTAATCAGGTACTTATTGATTTATTCTTTTATATCGAGGATAATGGAATAAGCACTTATGTGCTTTTCTACATCCAGTTCCCGTGTTTATGTAGTTACGTCAATTTTGTCATCTGTTCCCACCAGCACACAATGGTCTACTATTCCGAAAAACGAACATGATTTAACGTGGGGGCAAGATGCTCTTCGTGCGTTCGTACACAGGGCGTCGATTTATTTAGACATTATTAATGAAATTATTTTAGTTCCGATATAGATGGCTTAATGAAAAAAAAGCAAATCAATGTTTATTGAATGTACTTTTTGGAAATAAATTTTGACTTAGAGAGAGAGAGAGAGAGAGAGAGAGAGAGGAGAGAGGAGAGAGAGAGAGAGAGAAGAGAGAGAGGGTTTTGTCAACAACTTGTAGCCTGATGTAGTCGTAACGAGAGGTTTTCTTACTACAAAGACATTTTAAAAAAAAGTTGTGGGACTTGTACAAGAGTTTCCAGGTATTCATCTATAGTAATCCTACAAATGTCAGCACTGTGAGCGCAGCAGTCCACAGATGCACGTGGAAAACGTGACTACCCGCTCACAGGGTGTGGGGCTGTGTTGGCAAGCCTACCCGTTCTTGTCATTCGACACTAGGCCTAATGGTGACCAAGACAAGATGCGTGTGACAAACAGGACAATTTTGCCTTGTCGCCGCCCCGTCATTTTAACCAAAGACTGCAGGTAAATATTGTTGTTCTGTTGCTTATGTCAATTTGTTACCCATAACTTATTCTAATAGTTATGCTGAAAATGAAAATGTTTTATCAAGCATGAGGATGAGTAAAATCTGTTATATTCTAACTTCTAAAAAGAGGTCGAGTTGATAAAAAGGTAAAGGTGTCCCATAACCTAGGCGGTCGTAGGGGAGCGAGGCATCAGAGACCTCAGCTTCTGTAGGGGCCAGCATATTGAGGGCGGCGCCCATCTCCTCTCCCTCGCTGCTTTACTTTCCCTGATCCTAAAGAGGGCAGGTATCCATTTACAGCTGGGTGAACTCAGGGGACTGGACTGAAGCCAAGGCGGCAAACGGTCACCCATCCAACTGGTAACCACCTCCACGCTGCTTGACTTGGGGAAAGCAAGCGCTCAGACCACTAAGCTATCCCGCCCTCTAATGGATATAATAAGGTTGAGTTTAATTTATTTGAAAACCCCTTTGGGCAGATTTCTCTGCATGACGTCCAGACTGTCATTTAAAGAAAGGGGGTCGCCACAAGAGCAGTGCCACCCATACAAATTATTTAGTTCCCTGTTGCAAGCATCTGTTTCTTGTAGGTTGCTATGAGAAAGGAAGATGTTAATGTCTCTCCCCTTCCCCTCCACTTATAGTGACTTGTGTTCTTTGTTCCTTGGGAAGTCTTCAGGGCACTGCTCTGTAGTGTGCCTTTGGTGAACTGAACTTGGCAGAGCCCCGCCCTCTGTAGGTGGTTTGATGCAGGCTTGACGTGTTGGCCACCCATACCATCAGCCATAACTTGGACAGCTGACACTTCGTGTGTTCTAAATATCGTGTGCAACCTGCCACAGAATTTGACACAGGACCTCAGTTTGTTTCATGTGAAGAGATTTGGGGGTGATGGAGACAAAACTAAGATGAACATGGGAGGGGGGAGGGGGGAGCTCAGGGGGACATGTGAGAATAGACCTGGCACATTGAATTACTGTCACATCCTGAGTTTCGTTTTCTTCGCACTAATTTATTCATCACTCCCCCACCCCCTCCTCCTCTGGACCTGCTTTATTTCAAACACAGCATTGTTTACTGAAACCAGATTTTTTGGGGGGTCCCATCCTTCCCCTTGAAGCCAGATTGGAAAAAAGAGGGTACTCTACATCTTTCCGCCATCAATGACAAAAACTTTGATCAACACGCACTACGTTTTCTGATTAGTTATCCTTTTTTATTTATTGAAGTAAGAATAAAGATATTGCTATAAATTTTGCATCGTAAGCATCATTGTCAGCCGATGCAAAGTCGCGTTGCTATAGGCTAACTATAGCTACATTGTCAAAATTCTCAACTTTCAGCAGTTGGAACGTTTTGTTTCTGTTCTGGTAGTGCAACTTGGCATAACCTTTCATTGCCCCTACTGCATATTTTCAGCCCCACCACTTCACTCCCACCCCTTCCACTATCCCTTTACTTTATTGTGGTATGTGGCTTCGCTTAGTGTGGGTTTTGCAGGGAAACTCCCGGAAACAGGATGATAGCTTGAAATTCAGTTCTATGCATTGAAAGAAACAAATCTTAGTGAAGGAAAAATGCCTAATGGGGGTTGGAAAAATAGTGCCTATGATCAACAGAAGGTGACACAGATCGACTGTTGATTTTTTTCTTGTCATGTTTGCTGGGTGAAAGATGAACTTTAGTGGTTAACCCAAGTGTGAAGGGTGTTAATTGCCATATCAAGTTCTTTACTATCTACAAGTACTAGCCTATCAGCAAACTGATATACATCCCTTTGTGTACAAGTACCAGTATCTCACTATTAACTGATCTACACCCCACCCCTACTTCCTGGTTGGTGGTTGTTTTTTCGTGCCATGTTGTCTGCCATGTGATGCCAGCAATAAAAAAAAAAAAGCGTATTAATTAGCAAACAGAAAAAGGATACCAAAAAACCCTAACATAAAAAAGTGTCAGATTAAGGAAATTTTACCATGACATTGTGCTGTAAATCAAAAAGTCATAAGCGTGTAGCCATGCTCATAATACCGCGAGTGGCGAGATAAAAACCGGCATGTCCCTTAGGCTAGCGCTCGTCACTGATTGGTCAGAAATAGTACTATCCCTCTACCGGGAATTAAGCAGATCTATTGCACGTGCCATGATGTGAGCACATTGCAAACAGTTCAAAATTCGTTTGTAACATGGTCTTTGCAGTCTTCTATATTTCGAAACCGGAGCTTTCCGCTTTTATGCAGACGGTTTTGTTGCAGGTAAGCTTGTTTTCCATTAGCTTTTAGCTTTTACAAACAATAGCATACAGCAAGTCAACTTCAAATTTCGGACCGGCACCTCTAGTCACAATAACCAGCTAAACCAAGCATTTGACACAAGATTTAGGCAAGCCGTTTTGATGCGGTGTTAATTATCTTTGAGCGACATGAATTTCGGGTTAAAAAATTAATTTGTGAGAATTTTTGTAACATGAGTAATGAAATGGGAAAAAGAGCAACTCGCGAAATGCAGGAAAAAGTAGGTCCAGTCCTTTTAATTTTATTATTCATTTGTAAGCAAGTCAAATAGCTTGGAACTAAATGTAGGACTTAGGTTTATTCAGTTCTTTGCCTCTTTAAAAATAACTTTGAGCTGACTTCTTTAACGCTGAGAAATACAAGGCACACTGCACTGTCACTATAAAAATATCCAAGGTAGGCATACATAGAACAGACCCTTTAAAGAAATTGAATCCTCTTAAGAATTACAAAAATGACAACCTACAGCAAAAGCCACAAAGATAAATGCTTTTCGAAAGTGTTATTTAAAGATGATGATAAACTTAAAGATACTTTTTTTTTTGGGGAGAAAAGTTTAAAATTAATGCGTGCGAATGCGTAGAGGAAACCGAAAGGCAGACAGAAAAGTTTCCAAGGGAGATAAGTCTAATTTACTAATTTGGTGCATGCGCTGTAGGCTTAAGTGACTGGAAGTTGTACTGGAGTTGAGTACTGTTTACCATGTTCAGAACTTTACAAACAAAAAGTAACGCACAACCTTTGCGTTAAATGCAGTGTTATTGACGAAAGCAGATCTCAAACGATAGATTGGTAAAGTAGCAGCGAAAAAAACGAGTGTTTCTGCTGCATGCGAAATAACGAATTAGCTTGCAAGGAATGGTGTGCAAAACTGAAAGTAATGAACACTGAAGCCAACTTCCAGGAGCCTACGTGGTTCAAGATTTGGATTCTTGTTTGGAATCATGTCGCTACGAAACAGATACAAGGTAAGAAAAATGGACGCAACATGGGCTTTAAGCTCGGCTCTAAATGAAATTGTGCAACGATTCCGAATTTATGAAAAAACATATGAACAAGACGAATGATAATTTTACTTTCGGTTTCTCTACTATGAGTACGCCTAGATACAGTAGACATTTCGTCACAAACGCGGCATTCTTTTGCTGACTAAATCGGTAAATGCTGCATCCAGCGTTATGAAGATATAGTTATAAACTTTGAATTCTTTTTTGCTCCATGATTCTCACCTTGAAAGCTTTTTTTTTTTTTTTTTTTTTAAATAAATTTGCAACATGCAAACCAATTCCACTTTTCAATATAGCACACAGCATAATGGTTTGACAGAACTTAAATGTCATGTCTAAAACAAAAAGTATTGCAAGTGAAATGGTCTCTGTCTGTCTGTCTAGCCCAGGCTAAGAGACCTATGTATCAACATTTTTTATGAGATGTACCTGTTATTAAATGGAAATGAAGTGCCAAGCCCTACATCACAGTATTATACATAAAATAATACTTTAAATAATAAAACGTGGTATTGTCAATTTCATCCATGACACACTAAAGCATTACATTTATATATGAAACAGCTTGCACTCCTAAATCCTCATTGTACGGAAAAACCCTGGTCTGGTACTGAGGTAGTAGTTGCCCATATCTGGCAAGGTACTTATGAACAGTTCTAGCTAGCCAAATCTGTAAAAGGTGGATGGTATCATAATTCTATGGCACAATGTATACCATGCCAACCTGGTGCCAGTGAACAACTACAGGGTGCTTGTGAAGTTGGTGAGTGTGTTGGCCTTTTACCATGCATGTAGTTTTGTTCAGCCTGACTGAGACCTGATTTTCCTTTCAGAATGCATGCTGGGAGTTTGGCCATGGTCTGTTCAGCTGACAGCAAAACATGGAAGTGGGGGAAGGTGGCTACTGTCAAGGGGCCTACCAACAGGTAAGCTTAGTACAAAAATCAGTGATTATTCATAGCTTAGTACACAAATCAGTGATAATTCATCTGTGGATATGGTTTACTACTAGCATCAACAGTAAACTTGCTTAGGAAAATTCCATCCTACATGATTATCACAGATGGGAAGCCATAATTGTATGAAAATGTGCTTGATTTTGTGAAAAGCATCTAAAGGTGGACTAGAGCTCTGCCTCAATGGTGAGGTCCTAGAAAACATCCACACAGCAAACTTTTCATCCAAGGTGTACTCACAGTCACCACTATTCCAAAAATTTTTTTTACAAAAATAAAAAATAAAAAAATAAATGAAATACTCCTTGTCTTCGCTGTTCCCAGGATGAGTTACACAGGGGACAAATTGTTTGAGACCCCTTCTGTGTGGAGCTGGGAAACCTCTAGAGAACAATTCGACCAGTCTCATTCTCCAGTTTTGATTGCCTTACTTATTCAAACATACTGAGTGACTTAGCTATAGAGAAGGCATGGGGGGAGGAGGGGTATGTTCAAGAAAAGATGCATGAATTTTGTATGCATAGTAGGTAAAACAATAGTGTGACTTGTATACCAAACAAATAATGGGTGGCGCTGCTCTTGTGGCGATGCTTTCTTCCCAGGGAGAGCCGCCTGAGTTTCATGCCAAGAAGTCAGCCATGACTTAGTGGGTACAATACAATACAATACAATACAATACAATACAGTACAATGCAATACAATACAATACAATACAATACAATGCAACACAACACATTGAACTCCATGCACCTTATGGCATGTTTGAGAAGTTGTAACTGTACAGGCAGTCATGCATTTGTGTGCACAGGCATTCACGTGTGTGTATGTTCTTGCATACGTACACGTACACACATGTACACACACAGGGGGACGGATAGCCTAGTGGTCAGAACATTGCGCTGGCAATTTGACGACCCGGGTTCGAGTCCGGTCGAGGAAATTTTTCTCCTGGAGTTAACATCAGTGCCGACTCCACTCTCCCCAAAAGTCCTTCGGATGAGACTTTAAACCGAGGCCCCGTGTGCGAACGCACGCAGAACATCTAGCGCACACGTTAAATCCTGTTCCGCTTTTCGTAAGAGTAGGCCATCGTGTGCCGGTGGGAACAGATGACAATATTTACAAAAACTGCATACACACGGGGACCGGATGAAAAAAAGCACATGATTGCTTATTCTGTTATCCTCGATATAAAAGAATAGATAAAAAAAATAAAATAAATAAATACACACAAACACACATGCATGCACGCACGCACGCATGCACGCACACTCACACACACAATCTACCCACATGATCCTTTGCATGCATTCAAACATGCATGGACTCACACAACCACACACATGACACACATGCATGACACGCATACAGACAATATAGATGGACTCAACAGACTACACACACACACACACACACACACACACACACACACACACACACACACACACACACACACACACACACACACACACACACACCACATCCCTTTGCTTTTAATAAGACGAATGTCGTACTGTTCCACAGCATTATATTTGTTTTTGTCATCAGATACTTTCCCCTGGGGGCTTCCACTCTCATTCAGTGCAGCGTCACAGTATTGAACCAAAGACTCAAAAGCGTTGCTGAAGAAAAGCCCCACACCCTTCAACTCCTTCCACCCACTACCCATGACTCCAGGACCCATGAGTTTAAATGAGGATATGGTTCAAAATGGAGGGGCAGGAATCGACATGCAGTGCCATTACAGCAGAGATCAGCCTCATGACTGACCCTCGATTGACGAAACACAAAGCTGAGGCAGAAGCCATGAAAACTGCAGCATCCCATACCAAGGTCAGCCTGTGTGCTCCCCACAGAGTCATCACCTGAACCAGCGCTGGTCATGCAGGCCTTGCACTACAGTCCAACAGAACCACTGACCTGAATGCTGCTCATCCCTGCCTCTTTCTGCTGGAATCCTAGGACAGTCCTGACCTGTATCCCTCCCATTGCAACGATCTGGGCAGTGAGACTGCAGACTTCCCGGCAAAGGAAGATGGAAGGCAAAAGCAGGAGAACACCAGCTATTCTGAAGTCAGTGCCATCATCAAGGTGAAAGATTGCAGCGAGTGTCAACATGTCACACCCCTCTCACCTGCTGAAGCGACAGGAGCAGGCCTGTGTCAGGCTGAGGACAGGCCACAATCACCCAGGTTACCATATGTACAGAAAAATATGCATGGAACATATATGTACAGAAAAATAGGCATGGAACATTTATGTACAAAAAAATAGGCATGGAACAGGTATACAAGAGCAGTGCCCTTTCAAGGCTGGCAGCCAGACCACAGAACAGGAATTGCAGCACTGTTCCCTACCTGAGGTGCTGCTAAACAGACTCTGCCCCAACCAGGTAGCTAAGAAGCCTCTGCGACAACTTAAGGATCGGCAATGTGCTGCTGCCTTCATTGCAAACAGTAAGCAACTTCTCTGAGGATTGCAAAAGATAACTTCCTATCACTCTTGGAGCCTGTACACACACACACCATGCTGACAGTGCTGTGAGTATGATGTGTCATGATTGGTTTTACCCTGGGTTAGGCCCCTGCCTGTTACTTTATTTTTATTTCATTTTTATTTTTTTTATATTTTAAATAATTAAATAAATAAAATTGGTTTTTCCTGGGTTAGGCTCCTGCTTGTTACTTTCACAGTTTTCTCCTATTCTGAAGGAAGTTCTTTGTACTGACTTTTGCATCTGAATATCCTGTCAGTTTTCATCATATGATCAATCACCTGTTCACTGTATCATTCTTGATAGTTGCTACTGATACGCATCCTGTCGGCTGTCTCCATCCCTAGTTTTACCCTGGGTTAGGTCCCTGCCTGTTACTTTCACAGCTTTCTCCTGCTCTGAAGCTCTTTGCAAGGTGTTCTGACTTTCCTGTCTGAATGTGTAGTCAAGTTTTCATCATATGATTACCTGTTCACAACATCATTCTTGATTGTTGCCACTGATTCATGTCCTGTTAGCTGTCTCCATCCCTACTGTCTTCTGTCCTGTAGATTATTGTATTGTCATGGCAGATTTCTCTGCATGAAAATCGGGCTGCTCTCCCTAGGGAGAGCGTGTCGCCACAAGAGCAGCGCCGCCCATTATTTTTTCTTTTCCTGTCGGCATGTGTATTTATTTCAATATTTTTTTCTACAAAATGTTGCCAGGGACAACTCTCTAGTTGCCCTGGGTTGTTTCATGTGTGCTAAATGCATATTGCATATGGGACCTCGGTTTATCGTCACATCTGAAAGACATGATCACTGGACACCAAACTTTTGTATCCACTCTCTTTGCTTAAAAGATAGGATTAAACAGAATGAATATATAAAAGTAAAACAAATAAAATATAAAATAAAGTGAAAAATGATATAGAAGATAAATCAAATGAAACAAAATTTGAAAAGTAAAATTTAAGAATCAAAATTTGATAAAATAAAAACTGACTAAAATGGCGGAAAATAGAAAATGACAGAACCGCCTAAAATAAAAAAAAAAACTTAACTGAAATAAAAACTAAAATGAAATAAAAAGACCCCCTTCCCAAAATACAATAAAAATAAAATAAAATTATTTAAAAGCCGCCCAAACAAAAAGGTAAAACGTTCAGTGCAAGAGAGGAGGAGAGCAATCTTGGTGACAGTGATCTTGTTGAACATGGAAAATAAGACCTGTTACAGAAGCGCTGACCTAGTGCTTGTAACTAAGCACACACTGTTGCATACAGGAAAAAGAAAAAATAATGGGTAGGCGCTGCACTTGTGGCGACGCGCTCTCCCTGGGGAGAGCAGCCCAAATTTCATGCAGAGAAATCTGCTGTGACATAAAGTGGTACAAAATACCAAAAAGAAAAAAAAATACTAAGGGATGGTGACCCTGTATCTCCACCTTGTCCATAGTCTGGTCAACTTCTGGGGCACCACTGAAGATTTTGCAACCAGGTTCCTTTGCCCCTTGCAGTTCTCAGCTGTCCATGGTAATGTTGTTGTTTTTCTTAAGGCCAGTCCACATTCTGAATCTTGTCTTCTCATTGTTGGTTCTCAGTGTTCCATAGTGATGTTTTTCTTCTTAAGGCCAGTCCACTCTTGCAGTCTCTGTCTTATTATTATTTCTCATCTTACCGTAGTGATATTTTTTTAAAGCCAGTCCACTCTCTGTCTTCCCATCATTAGTTCTCAGCTTTCTATGGTATGTTGTTTTTCCTCTGAAGGCCAGTCCACTCTGTCTTTTCCTTGTTTTCTGTCTGCTTCCTTATCAGAGACACTTTCCATATTTTCTAGCATTTTCTTTGTCTGTCCCCCTTTGCTATTCTTTACTCTGCAGGAGGCCTAAAGCAGTGGCTAAAGTAATCATGGGCATCATACAGCAGTGTCTGAATTCTCATCAGGACTGTGGCTGTCATATGGGAAATGTGCCGAATGAAGATGCTGCATGACCAGTGTATACATAGTCAAGACTTGGGACAGACCTCAACGCCTGCTTCCACACTGTACATGAAACATCTGCATCAAGTCATAGGACACACAGGAGCTGTGCCCTTGCTATACTGGCAGCCAGACAACAGAACATGCTGCAGTCACACCTGCTGCAAGAGGCGCTTTGAAAGATCATGTAGCCCGACTCCACCCCAGTAGAAAGAGCAAGGTACTCAAGACCAATGCAGCCAACAAGACACCCATCACAGTCCAAAGCAAAGCGCTGGAAGAGGTGGAAAGCTTCACATACCTCAGCAGCATCGTGGACACACAGGGAGGAACGGACACAGACGTCAGAACCTGCATCGGCAAAGCAAAGGCAGCCTTCCAGCAGCTCAGAAAAGTCTGGGGATCAAGTGACATCAGCATCGCCACCAAGACCAGGCTCTTCAACACCATCATCAAGCCAATACTACTGTATGGAGCAGAGACCTGGAGAAACACCGTCACCACCATGAAGAAAATCCAGGTCTTCATCAACACCTGCCTCAGGAAGATCCTCAAGATCCGCTGGCCAGACAAGATCAGTAATGAAGAATTATGGCAAAGAACCAACAGCATCCTGTTGAGAAAGAAATCCTACAGAGACGTTGGCGATGGATAGGACACACCCTATGGAAACCTGTATCCAGCATCACAAGACAAGCTCTCACCTGGAATCCACAAGGGAAAAGGAAGAGAGGGCGGCCTAGAAATGCCTGGCAATGCAGATGTGAAAAAGATGGGCAAGACGTGGGGACAACTGGAACGCCTAGCCCAGGACCGAGATGCCTGGAGACAGCTGGTTGGTGGCCTATGCCCCAGAAGGGACCACAGGCAGACATGACATGACATGACTTGGGACAGACCACAACGCCTGCTTCCACACTGTACATGAAACATCTGCATCAAGTCAAGTCATCGGACACAGGAGCAGTGCCCTTGCCATACTGGCAGCCAGACAATAGAACATGTGCTGCAGTCACTCCTGCTGCAAGAGGGGCTTCTGCAGAATCACTGGACGCTCCCGCAAGATGCGCTTCAGCAAGAAGTGCAAGCTGGAGACACCTGCTGCATGAGGCGCTTCTGCAAGAAGTGCAAGCTGGAGACACCTGCTGCAAGAGGCGCTTCTGCAAGAAGTGCAAAGCTGGAGACACCTGCTGCAAGAGGCGCTTCTGCAAGAAGTGCAAGCTGGAGACACCTGCTGCAAGAGGCGCTTCTGCAAGAAGTGCAAGCTGGAGACACCTGCTGCAAGAGGCGCTTCTGCAAGAAGTGCAAGCTGGAGACACCGCTGCAGAGGCGCTCGCAAGAGTGCACTGGAGCCCTCTGCAGAGCGCTTCTGCAAGAAGTGCAAGCTGGAGACACCTGCTGCAAGAGGCGCTTCTGCAAGAAGTGCAAGCTGGAGACACCTGCTGCAAGAGGCGCTTGGCAGAGGATCTGGCCTGACTCCACCCAGTGACCAAGAAGCTCCAGGTGACTTGCAGAACCAGCAGTGTCTGCTTCCTCCACTGCAGAGACTGAGCTGACCATCAGATGAACACTGAAGAAAGTGTATACATGTATACTTGAGTAAGTAAAAACTTAAAGCTTCAGTTGAAATTTTTTTGTATCATAAAGCTTCTTGTTTCAGTATTTAGCCATAAGCCTTCATCTGTCTGTAGTTTGTTGGAATTGTTATTGTTTTTTTTGTTTGTCATTGCCTGTTACGTTCCTGCCCGCAATCTGATGGCTGAGTTCGAGCCCGAGTTCAAGCTCGGTTTGAGTCACCACTGAGACCTAATTCAAGGGAATTTCCCCGAGTTAACATCAGTGCCATCTCCACACTCCTGAAAGTCCTTTGGATGAGATTTAATCCAAGGCCCCTTGTGCAAATTATGCAGAGATTTTGCGCACAATGTTAAACCTGTTCGTCTTTCAAAGAGTTTGCATTGTGTGCCATGGGAATAAATGACAAAATTTACAAAAACGTATGCACATGGGACTGATGTAAAACCAGATGCTAATTCCATTAGTTTAGAAAGAAAAGAATTTAACGATAAATTGCAAAAAAATCACTACACACATGCACACATGCATCACACACCACCACACACACCACACCCACCACACCACACACCACACACCACACACACCACCACACACACTGTGATGCATGCACTTGATATGTTAACACTTCTGACAGGTCTTTTAGAAAATGTCGAGTGATCAACCTGAGTTGCAGTGAGAGTGACGCACTGTAGATTTGCAGTTTACAGTCAAGTCTGTGAGAAGGGTGATAAACAGATGTTAGAAAAACAGATGTATTGTGATGAGGATCTGTGTAAAATATCTTTTCAATTTCTAGATGCAAACTTAAAATCTGAAATGTTTCGAAAACAAAATTGGATCAGAATTGGGAAGGCTGTCATTGAAGGAACATGCACTTCTACATTAATGTATGGAGTCTGAGGGTGCATATTCTTTATCTTTAAACTGTGAATAGTGTAGATGAGTTGATGCCGTAAGTAAAGCAATGAAAATAGATTGTAAAAAGCAGCATATTATATATATATATATATATATATATATATATATATATATATATAATACAGTATATATATATATAAATTATATATATATATAATTATATATATATATATATAACAATGTCATCATCATTTTCTTATTTGTTACCAGGATCTACGCACAGAGTCACCAGGATCATACCTGGATCATGTGAACTGGATCATTGTGGGAAACAATATCGTGACTTCATCATATCATCGTGGACTTCATCTCATCATCATTTGACTTCATCAATTGTGGACTTGAATCATTTGTGAACTGCATCAAGAAAGTGGATCACCAGGACTGAATCGGATGACAAACCAAGACGATCACCAGGCTGAATGGTGATGACAACAAGACAGGATCACCAGGGCCTGAATGGTGAGACAAACAATATGGACAGATCACGGACTGTAGAACAAATGGATTAAAAAATTTTTTTACAATCTGCTGGCAAAAGATGTAACTACATGGTGTATGGCTTGTAATTGTGTACTTAGATTAAGACCTGATGCACAGAAGGTACATGGGACTGGAGGGCACAGATCTGGTTTTGTAGATTTGAGAGGAACTCGAATTTTTGGAGAGGGTCAAAAACGTGTTCAGTTCAGGCCAGTGGACATTGAGAGAGAGCGAGCTGGCTGATGGAGATTTTTCAGATTATTGTCTTTTTTTTTTTATCACAGAAAAAAGGGATTAATTGTACAGATACATATTTCAACATTTCCCCTTCTTTTCATTGTTTAATGTATATGTTCATGGGGGGATGAAAAATTCAGCATAAAGTTGTACATGTTTTTGATTTTTTTCTCTCAGCTCTTTAATTTCTTTATTTTTGTATTACTGGATGAAGATTAGAGTATTGTCAAAAAATGAGTGCAAAAATATTACATCCTTCACATCATCTTTTCTCAAGCCAGACTGGAAATAAGAACACGTTAAAGTAGTCTTAGCAAACCTTGCTGGTGATCGCACTGGAAACTTGGACTAGAAAAAAGTTTCTGATGTCTTTTGCCTATTGACGGGGCTTTGTTTTGTAGATAAGGTCATAAAACCAGGCTATATTGGCAAGACAGGGATTTTGCGCCAAGTTTCAGGAATTTTCCTGTTTTTCATCCAGAGCTGTGGGGTTCACCACAGTTGAGGTTTGTAGGTATGTGACCAGTTTGGCCCTCAGTGATGGTAGCCCACTCTGACTTTTGGGATGATGTCTAAACATGACGCCAGTATGTATGGGGTATTTTGTGTGTGTGTGTGTGTGTGTGTGTGTGTGTGTGTGTGTGTGTGTGTGTGTGTGTGTTTTACATGATGTCATGTAGAAATATTTATTTTTGCTGAAATGCAAATGTTGCCCCCCAAAAGTAAAGAAAAATGAATAGTTTGAGATTTATATATATGCATTTTATATGTGTGTGTAAAATTCTAACTACCTAGCTAAAGGAATTTCAAGAAAAGGGACATTTAGGAAGATAATTTTTAAAAAATCATTTATTCAACTTTAAAAAATATATAATTTTTTTAATTTAGGAAGAGAATAGTATGGATTATTTTTGTGCCCACCTTCTTTTAGTAGAAGATTGATTGAGTACATGTATGTTATATGCAGATGTTATGATTTACAGTATTTTTTTTATAATTGTGTGTGAGATATTAGTTTAAAAAGCTGTGTTGGTCCTGAGATAGCAGTTTGCAGGACAGGTAAAAATCTCACACTACTGCTGATTCATCATGTGCTGGTCTGTCACCAGCGTGCAGTTGCAGATTGCCTAGCATTAACTTTAGAGAGAATATTCCGCTTAGTCTAATGATTGCATTTTTTGGAGGGTAGCGTTTTCTGTAAAGTAGACAGTGCATAAGTGCAGTATGAATTTGTGTGTGTGTGTGTGTGTGTTGTTTGTGTGTGCATGCATGTGTGTGTGTGTTTATTCATTTATTCATTTATATCGAGATGTTATGATTTACAGTATTTTTAAAAATTGTGTTTGAGAGATTAGTTTAAAAAGCTGTGTTGGTCCTGAGATGGTAGTTTGCAGTACAGGTAAAAATCTCACACTACTGCTGATTCATCATGTGCTGGTCTGTCACCAGTGCAGTTGTAGATTGCTTAGCATTAACTTTAGAGAGAAAATTATTCTGCTTAGTCAATGATTGCATTTTTTGGAGGGTAGCGTTTTCTGTAAAGTAAACAGTACAGAGGTGCTGTATGATTTTTAGTGTGTGTGTGTGTGTGTGGTGTGTGTGTGTGTGTGTGTGTGTGAGGGAGGGAGAAGGGGGGGGGGTAGTTGAAGGGGACATCTGATTGTGTGGGAGAGATTTGAGGAAAATCTTTAAGAGGAGGGGATAGGATAAATATCCATATAACTGGGAGTAGGAAAAAGATTGTAGGTGATGGAAAGCTCGGGCATTTTTCTTATAATATCCAAGGGTTGTTTTGGGCTTAATCAGATTTAACTATTCCAGATATATAGTTTTAAAGCAGTCACAACTTGTCAAACGCCTTAGGCCTGAAACGAGCATATTGATAGTGGAATTGGAAATTTGTGAATGGAGTAAAACTACCAGCCATTGTGTCTACTTGCAGTTGTGTCCACATGCAGTCAGACAGGCAGTCTGACCAACAGCCCGCCCCCCCCCCCCCCCTTAATTAACGCCTAACTGTTGATACTAACCTTAACACAAACCTGGTTTCTAATCCTAGTCCCACATGTGGACATAAAGGCAGGTGGACACAGTGGTAGGTTATTACAAGATGAGAATCTTTTTCAAGCGTTTGGGGAGGGGGGTGGGAGAAAAATTTTTATAAACGAAGTAAATGATATTTGGGTCTAGGGGGAAAGGGTCAAAAGAGGGAAGTTAGGGGAAGGGGGGGGGGGGGGTTGGCAGAAATGGGGGATGGTGTGTAAGGGGATGGGTGGTAGTCAAGGGAGGAAGTTAAGCGGGAGGGGGGGGGGGGTGGCAGAAATGGGGGATGGTATGTAAGGGGGATGGGTGGTGCATACTGTTTTTGATGATTAGAGAGAGGAGCACAATGATTGGTGGAGTCAAAGTTATGGTGATTGTGTATGTGTTAACAAATAGGGGGGGGGGGAGAACATGTTTTTAAAAGTTGGGAGTAGTTAGTGAGTGTGCATTTTAATTAAATAGGTTGTGTGGAGGAGGTGGGCAGCATGTGGGAATAGGGAAAGGGCTGAGTCTTGTGTGTGTGTGTGTGTGTGTGTGTGTGTGTGTGTGTGTGTGTGTGTGTGTGTGTGTGTGTGTAGTCAAGTCAAGTCAAAATGATCTTTATTGAGGGTAAAAGATTAAGTTTACACAACTTTTTTTCATCCTGCCTTCACAAAAAATTTTTAAGAAAATTGACTTTAAAAATAATCAAAGACAAATATCAACCTTGATTGAATAGGATTAAAATAGGATTTCATCCAAACAGAATCTCACAAGATAAAATTGTGTGTGTGTGTGTGTGTGTGCGCGTGTGCGTGCGTGCGTGCGTGCGTGCGTGTGTGTATATAAGGTAAATCCATGCAATTGCACACTACTGATAAATTATACCAACTACCAGCACAGAAATTGTGTGCTTGTGTGCAGAATTTTTTTTTTGTTTAGAGAGGGGGGAGACACTTTTTTGTTTAGTCACAAAAAGGACGGATGCTGTATCCTCCTTGGCTGGTTTGTTGTGTGTTGTTGTTGAAAAGTACAGTTAGGAATGAAAAAACAATTGTTTGGGCCCATGAAGAGAGAGGGTTGAACTTGAAGCATTCAATCAACAACAACAACAAAAAATGCTTTGTTTGCAACAGAAGCCAACATCTCTTTTTGGTTGTAAAGTTATGTTTGTGCATACATGTGGTCAAGGAATTTTCACGTTGGAGTAGTAGTATGAGAAAAGGTTCCAAGAATATGGGGGTGAGGTGATAATGTTGAGATCAGGGAAAATGGGGACAAAAAGTGAGTGTGCTTATAATGTAGTGGTGTGCCAGCTCGTTGTGTAATGCATGTGCTGAAAACAAGAATCTGTCATACTGGCTTCATTTATTATTTTTTATTTTTTAGATCAAAAGACCTTTAAATTGGTTTTGGTTTTAATTTTGATAACTTCAAGTACCTGATTTTCACTGGGCTGTTTGAAATTATTTTTTTTAGCCAAAGCAATGACATTGTTTTTGTATAGCTTCAAATAGTTGAGTATATGATGATTGAAATATTTCTGCAAACTACAGAAACTACTGCAGTCAGTCATGAAATGCAGTTATTTGGTTACTGCAAACTCTACTAGATAAGAGTTTAACTGTAATTTCTTATGTTGAAGAAAATCTCTTTTTTTTTGCCATGAAGAAAGACATGTGAACACCCATTATTAAACACAAGAAGACAAAACCAAAGAAAGAAGAAAAAAAACCAGTGTTCGATAATCAGTATGCAATTGAGGCACACTTTTTTTTTTCTCAATGTGAAGCTATGTGCTCTGTGTTTAATGCTTTAAAGTAGAAATACCGTTACCATAAATGATGGTGTTTTACACAAGTTCATAATTGAAAATTTCTGGATTTTGTGTGCAGTGTACACAAATTCACAGTGTGTGGGGATTAAAAAAAAAAAAATCAGTGAAGTGTAAATTGAGAAATAACAAACTTGTTAATGGCTGCTGACATTTGCCAAAATGGTGCTGGAAACTACGAGTCTGTAATACTGGCTTTCACACAAAAAAAATTAATAAAAGACCCTTTGAAGTTGGTTGTGATTTTTTGATACAGTCCCTTACAGTACTTGTTTTCACTGGGCTGTTTTTAGTTTTTTTTAACCAAAGAATGCCTTGTTGTTTTTGTACAGCTTCAGACATTTGTTTTAGTATATGATGTGTGAAATATTTCTTCAAACTACAGAAACTACTGCAGTAAGTCGGTGGGTTGTGACTTTATCATTACCTAAAATCTAGTTAGATAAGAGTTGAATGTAATTCCTCATGTTGAAGAAAGATTCTTTTTTCTTTTTTTTCGGGGGGCCAGTGAAGAAAGACATGTGAAGTACACCATTTAATATTTTCAAACACAACAAAACAAAAAAAAAAAAGCATGAAAATAAGATGGTGCTCCATGATCTGCATGCAACTGAGGCCACCCCCCCAATTTTTTAAAGATTGTTCTGAATGTACAACCCGTGCTTTGAAAAAAAAGAATATGTGATATTGGCTTCAATTAAAAAAATCTAATTTTAGACTTTAAATTTTGGTTTTGATTTACTGTCCTTAAAGTACCTGCTTTTCACTGGGCTTGTTTTTAAAATTTTTTTTTTAACCAAAGCAATGACATTATGTTTTTGTACGACATCTGTTTCAGTATATGTTTGCAATATTTCTCCAAACTACAAAAACTAATGAATAGTCAATGATGTACTGTTACTGGTTATTCCAACTCTAGCTTAGATAAGAGTTGAATGTAATTCCTCATGTTGAAAAACTTTTTTTTTTTGGCAATGAAGAAAGACATGTGAAGCATACATTTATATTTATCACACAACCAAAAAATCCCCCCAAAACTAAAAAATGTGCTCATGACTGTACAAATAGTTCCTTTTTTTTCTATTAGTTCTAGTACAACTTGCTTGAAAACTAGAACCTGATACTGTTCATAAAAAATTTTTTTAATGGAATTCTTTGAATTGGTTTGATTACTGTCCTAAGTATCTGCTTTTAATTGGTAAATTTGTTTTTTAAAAGCAATGACATTGTTTGTACAGACTGTTTAGTATATGATGTGTGAAATATTTGTCCAACTACAGAAACTACTGCAGTATGAATTTATTGGTTACCTGTGAAGTAATTTTCATTAAGAAACTTTTTGTTTTGGTAATGAAGAAGATGTAAGCACATTTACATTGTATCCCCCCCCCCCCAAAAAAAAAAGCCTTCAAATATGCTCCATGATCTGATGCACAGTGCACCAAAACGCTTTTTTTCTTAGTTGTAGGTGTGCAGCTATGCGCTGTGAATTGTAATGTTTAAAGCAAAAAGTTTCTAAATGATTGTGTGTTTTACACAAGTTTGAAAATTGTTCGGGTTTGTGGCATTATACACAATTGTGTGTGTGTGTGTGTGTGTGTGTGTGTGTGTGTGTGTGTGTGTGTGTGTGTGTGTGTGGGGGGAGTGGTGTGTTTGTGTTTTGTTGTTTGTATATAATGAATGCATGTGGTGTGTCAGGTCATGTTGTATGTGTCCTGAAAACTCAGAATCTGTAAAGTTGGCTTCACTTAAAAAAAAAAATTAAAGACCCTTTGAGATTGGTTTTGATTTTGGTATATCTTTGAAAATACCTGATTTTCACTGGGCTGTTTGAAGATATAGCAAGCAATGACACTGTTTTTGTACAGCTTCAGATATTTTTTAAGTATAACTGTATGTTGTGTGATATTTTTTTAAAGTTCTGAAAATACTGCAATCCATTAATGATTGGGTTACTCCAAACTCGAGCTTAGATAAGAGTTAATGCAATTCCTCACTTAAAAAAAAACAACTTTATTTTTGGCTAATGAAGAAAGACATGTGAAGCACCTATTAATTTTTTGTGTGTGCTGAAAACTAAGAATCTGTGATACTGCCTTCACTTTTTTAAAAAACTGTAGCTTAGATAAGAGTTAAATGTAATTTCCCATGTTAAAGGGATTTTTTTTTGCCAATGAAGAAAGATATGTGAAGCATCCATTAATTATATATCAATAGAAAGAAAGAAAAGAAAAGAAAAGATGGTGCTCCATGATCTGCATGCAACTGAGGCCACCAAAGAAAATTAAATTAAAAAAAAAAAAAATTCTCGGTGTGGAGCTATGTCCTCTGTGTTGTAGTGATTTAAAGCAGAAATGTTGTTTCTGTAAATGATTGGTGTTTTACACAAATTATGAAAATGTCTGGGTTTTGTGTGCATAATGCACAAATTCACTGTGTTTTTTTTTCTTTTGTAATATGATGCAGTGGTGTGTCGGGTCATGTGTATGCGTGTGCTGAAAACACAGAGTCTGTGATATTGGCTTCTCTTTCTTTATATCTAATTAAAAACCGTTTGAAATTGTTTTCAATTTTTATTTTGATATAATCCTTAAAGTACCTGGTTTTCATTTGGCTGTTGAAAATATTTTTTAGCCGAAGCAATGACATTGTTTTTGTACAGCTTCAGATTTAAAAAAAAATTTTTTTTTTTACACTTCATCTTTACTTTATACTACACTGCAATACACTTCTACATCTTTACATCATACCACACTGCAATACACTTTTACATATTTACTTCATACCACTCCATCAATACTCTTCTACATCTTTACATCATTTTTTTCTTGGCAAGACTGCTTTTTTACTGTCTTTTCTATGTTCTATGAGTTGTAATGGTTTAAAGCAGAAATACTGTTGCTGTAAATGACTGGTGTTTTACACAAGTCCAGTTATGAACATTTCTGGGTTAATCTGTGCGTGGTAGACTTGCATTCACAGTCTGAGTGTAGGTGGGTTTTTTCTTTGAAAATTTTTTTGTTTGCATTGCTAATCAGATCAGATGTAAATTGAAGAAATAACGAACTTGTTAATGGCTGATATTTTGCCGAAATTGTGCTGAAAACGATGAATCTGTGATATTGGCTTCACTTTTTTTTTCAGTCTTGTTAGAGACACCATGAAATCGTTTTTGGTTTTGATTTGGATACTTTCCTTTTAGCACATGATTTTCTCTGGGCTGTTAGAAATTATTTTTTAGCCAAAGCAATGACATCATAGTTTTTGTACAGCTTCAGATATTTGTTTGAGTATAACTGTATGGTGTGTGAACTATTTCTCTTAAGTACTGAAACTTCTGCAATCTATTAATGATTGTAAATGTTATTGGTTACTCCAAACTCTTAGATAAGATTTGAATGTAATCCATGTTAAAGAAAAATCCATTTTTAGGGCCAATGAAGAAAGACATGTGAAGCACCCATTTAATATTTATCAAATACAACAGCAAAAAAAAAAAACCAACAAAAAACCCCCAAGCAAACAAAAAACCAGAAAAAAGATGGTGCTTCATGATCTGCATGCAACTGAGGCCACCAAGAAATTATAACATTTTCTTTTAGTTTTGGATGTGCAGCTATGGGCTTTGTGTTGTAGTGCTTTAAAGCAGAAGTACCATTACCTTAAATGATTGGTGTTTTATACATGTTCAGTTATGAAAATTTCTGAGTTTTGTGTACTGTATACACAAATTCGGAGCGTGTGTGGGTTTACTCTTTTATTTTTGTTTTTTTCTTTGTTAATCAGGTCTTGTTAACCAGATCAAATGTAAATGAAGAAATAAAAGACTTTTTAAAGGTTGATATGGACCAAAATGGTGCTGAAAACTATGACTGTGATATTGGCTTCACTTTTTTGTTGTTTTAAATCTGATTAGAGACCTGTTGAAATTGGTATGGATTTTGATTTGGATACCTTCCTTTGAGTACCTGATTTAATCTGGGCTGTTTAAAATGTTAGTTTTTTCAAAAGCAATGACATTGTTTTTGTACAGCTTCATTTGTTTCAGTATATGATGTGTGAAATATTTCTGCAAACTGCATAAACTACTACAGTCGGTCAGTGAATGTGGTTGTAACTGCTTACTCCAAACTCTGGCTTAGATAAGAGTTGAATGGAACTCCTCATGTTGAAGAAAAATCTTTTTTTTTTTTGGCCAATGAAGAAAGACATGTGAAGCACCCATTCTCTCTCTCTCTCTCTCTCTCTCTCTCTCTCTCTCTCTCTCTCTCTCTCTCTCTCTCTCTCTCTCTCTCTCTCTCTCTCTCTCTCTCTCTCTCTCTCTCCACACACAAAGACACAGACACAGACACACACACACACACACACACACACACACACACACACACACACACACACACACACACACACACACAGAGACACCCCCACACACCCCCACACATACAGACACACACACACACCCCTGCTTACACACACACACACACACACACACACACACACACACACACACACACACACACACACACACACACACACACCCCTACTTACACACCTACACTTACACACCTACATTTACTCACCTACACTTACACACACTTACACATGCACACACACACACACACACACACACACACACACACACACACACACACACACACCCCCCTACTTACACACCTACATTTACTCACCTACACTTACACACACTTACACATGCACACACACACATACACACACACACACACACACATACACACACACCACACACACACACACACACACACACACACACACACACACACACACACACACACTCACACACACACACACACACACACACACACACACACACACACTGGTGCTCCATGATCTGCATGCAACTGAGGTCACTAAAGAAAAAAACTTTTTTTTTAGTTCTGAGTGTGCAGTTACGTTCTATGAGTTATACATGGTTTAAAGCAGACATACTGTTACCTAAAGGACTTGTGTTTTACACACATTCATAGTGTGAGTGTGGGTGGGTTGTTTCTTTTAATTTTTTTGTTTGTATTGTTAATCAGATCAAATGTGAATTGAGGAAATAACGAACTTGTTAATGGGCAACGATATTTGCCGAAAAGGTGCTGAAAACTATGAATCTTTTTTCTTTTTTTTCAATCTGAATCTCTGATATTGGTTTTGGTTTGATACAATACAATCCTTTAAGTATTTGATTTTCACTGCGCTGTTAGGAATTATTTTTTAGCCAAAGCAATGACATTGTTTTTGTAAAGCTTCAGATATTTGAGTATAACTGTATGGTGTGAGAACTATTTCTCCAAAGTAGTGAAACTATTGCAATCCATTAATGATTGTAAATGTTACTGGTTACTCCAAACTCTAGCTTAGGTAAGCTGAATGTGATTCCTCATGTTGAAGAAAAATCTTTTTTTTTTTGGCCAATGAAGAAAGACACGTGAAGCACCCATTTAATATTCATCAAACACAACAACAAAAAACGCAGAGAAAAGATGGTGCTCCATGATCTGCGTGCAACTGAACCTACCAAAGAAAAAGACTTTTTTTTTAGTTTTGGATTGGATGTGCAGCTATGTGCTCTGTGTTATAGTGCTTTAAAGCAAAAAAAAGTTCATTTCCATAAGTGATTGATATTTTATACAAGTTATGAAAATTTCCGGGTTTTGTATACTGTATACAGAAATTCAGTGTGTTTATTCTTTTAATCTTTTTTGTTTTCTTTGTTAATTGGATCAAATGTAAATTGAAGAAAGACTATACTTTTATTTGCCAAAATGGCACTAAAAACTATGAATTGGTAATATTGGCATCACTTTTTAAAAATCTGATTAGAGACCCTTTGAAATTGGTTTTGATTTTGATACCTTCCTGTTTAAGTACCTGGTTTTCACTGGGCCATTTAAAAATTTGTTTTTAGCCAAAGCAATGACATTGTTTTTGTACAGCTGCAGACATATGTTTGAGTATATGGTGATTGAAATATTTCTCCAAACTACAGAAACTACTGCAGTCAGTGAATGTGACTGTTATTGGTTTCTCCAAACTCTGGCTTAGATAAGTTAAATGTAATTCCTCATGCTGAAGAAAAATCCTTTTTTTTGGTCAATGAAGAAAGACATGTGAAGCACCCATTATTTATCTCACACACACACACACACACACACACACACACACACACACACACACACACACACAACACAACACACACACACACACACACACACACACAAGATGGTGCTCCATGATCTGCATGCAACTGAGGCCACCAAAGAAAAACTTTTTTTTTTTTAGTTCTGAGTGTGCAGTTACGTTCTATGAGTTAAACTTGGTTTAAAGCAGACATACTGTTACCGTAAAGGACTTGTGTTTTACACACATTCACAGTGTGAGTGTGGGTGGGATTTTTCTTTTAAGTTTTTTGCTCGCATTGTTAATCAGATCAAATGTGAATTGTGGAAATAACGAACTTGTTAATGAATTATCATATTTGCTTAAATGATGCTGAAAACTGAATCTTTTTTTTTTTTTTTCAATCAGATTAACAGACTCTGAAAACGGTTTTGGTTTTGATTTTGATACAATCCTTTAAGTATTTGATTTTCGCTGGGCTGTTAGAAATTTATTCTTAGCCAAAGCAATGACATTGTTTTTGTACAGCTTCAGATATTTGAGTATAACTGTATGGTGTGTGAACTATTTTTCTAAAGCACTGAAAATACTGCAGTCTATTGATCAACAGATCATAAATGTTATTGAACTGTACCTTAAATGATCGGTGTTTTATACAAGTTCAATTCTGAACATTTTTGAGTTTTGTGTACTGTATATAAGAATTCACAGTATGTGTGGGCTTTTTCTATTTTTTTTCTTAATTGGATCGAATATGAAATGAAGAAATAACTTGTTAATGGCTGTTATTTGCCAAAGTGGTGCTGAAAACATAAGAATGTGTGATATTGGCTTCCCTTTTTTGTTTATATCTGATTAAAGATTCTTTGAAATTGGTTTTGATTTTGTTTCTGATACAATCCTTTAAGTACCTGATTTTCACTGGGCTGTTAATTTTTTTAAAATTTTGTTTTAGCCAAAGTAATGATGTCATTGTTTTTGTACAGCATCTGTTTTAATATATGATGTTTGAAATATTTCAATCTATTGATTGTGACTGTTGTTGGTTACTCCAAACTCTAGGATAGATAAGAGTTGAATGAAATTCCTCATGTTGAAGATAAATCCTTTTTTTTTTTTTTTGAATGAATGAAGACAGACATGTGAAGCACCTATCTAATATTTATCAAACACAACAATAACAACAAAAAAGAAAAAGATGGTGCTCCATGATCTGCATGCCACTGAGGCCACCCCCCTCCCCCCCTCTTTTTTTTCTTTTTAGTTCTGGGTGTGCAGCTATGTGCTTTGAGTTGTACATGTTTTAAAGCAGAAATACTGTTACCATAAATGATTGGTGATTGACAGTAAATTTAGTTATTTCTGGGTTTTGTTTAAAATATTCACAAATTCATAGTGTGTGGGGTTTTTTATTTTTTTTGCTTTTGTAATGTTTTCTTTTTTGTTAATATCAAAAGCCATTTGAAGACTTTAAAAAAAAAGCTTAAAAAGGGCCTTTGAAATTTTTTGTTATATACAGTAGATAATTTATGCTATTGATTTTGAATATTTTTTGGATATATGTGTGAAGACTTTGGTGTTTTATTTTTCAATTTTGTGTCCAAGAAAAAAAAAGTGTGGGTAGTAATAGGTATAGTGCAGCAAAATTGCATTTTCGTTTTGGCTTGGATTGTTTTTTTGTAAATGTAAGGTATGCACATATTTATGTATACGCTGGCAATTATACTGCATAATGAGAAAAAGTGAACTTTATCAAATTTATTGTTGAATCACTTCTTTGCAACTGACATTTCTCTTTACACGATGAAGTTAGGTGTTGCCATAAAAGCTTTGTATTTGTGTGTTTGGGATGCTGGTGTGGTGTTAGTGTGGGGTGTGGTGTTAGTGTATGTGTGTGGTGGTGTGGTGTGCTGTGTGTGCGTGCGTGCGCGTGTGTGTTCTACTTGGTTTCCTGTTTGTGCAAAACAAACCAAACCTGTCTGCTCTCTCTTCTCTCTCTCCCCTCCTCCCCTCTCCCCCCCTCCCCCCTTCTCTCTCTCTCTCCTCTCTCTCGCTCTACCTCATCTCTCTCTCCTCTCTCTCTCTTCACTCTCTCTCCTCTCTCTCTCTCCCTCTCTCCTCTCTCCCTCCCTCTCTTATATCCCTCTCCCCCTTCCTCCCTCCCTTGCCTTGCCTGTCATGAAAGACACACACACACACAAGCACAAGCAAGCAAGCAAGCAAAGATGCATCTTGGTTGTAACATCAGGCTTACTAGCGTTTATTAGCTGTTGATGAACATGAACTGAACTGAACAGCTCTGTAAAAATAATGGAAGGGTTGCCCATTTGTATAGCAGAAAAATATCTTGCCACTGGTGGAATTAGCAAATGCACTAAACTGCATGAATTTTTTCTTTCATTACTTGTAGGTTATTTTTTTTCAAATTTTTAAATCGAGAAAACTGAAGACTGAAACCATTGATTACAAGCATATTGGGATATAACCTATGAGTAATGTAACTAGTTGGCGTGTCTCCACAATTGCAAAACATGACAGATTTCCAGAAATTATTTGAAATGGGATATCTGGAGATTGAATAAGTTTACTAGATTAGGCTACCCTTCTTTGTGCACGCGCGCATGCACACACGGATGTAGTGTGCCAAAGATTTACTGTCTAGTCAAAGTCAAGTTAAAAACACTTTAATCATCCCTGATGGGTAATTACAATACTGACAGGCATATTGATACGAATCGTAATCAAAAGACACGAGATGGCTACATTTCATATTTGTTCAAACATTATACGCTTCAAATAAAATATCACATACACTCGTACGCGCGTGCACACACACAAACGGCACACATACGCATACACACACACACACCAGTGTATGGACACAATGTTATTAAAACAATTGACTTGAAAAGACATAATCACTATCATGTACGCACTCACTCGCACATGCACACGCGCTTGCGCGCGCGCGCACACACACACACACACACACACACACACACACCAATAAATGCAATGTTTTAAACCAGTGGCTAGAAAAACATGAATTTGCAAACTATTCAACAAATCAATAAAGCCAAAAATATGACATTTATTTTATGAGTAGGCCTACATGTGCATCAGAGAAGTAAAGAAAAGAAAGGGTGGGTGGTCAGAGTTATTATGAGTTTAGACCTCGGATGGCCTACTGGCACAAAAAAATTTCTTTCTCTATTTGTGTTTGCTCTTGTAGCATTGAAAACGGCGTCCTGAAGGCAACTATTGAAATTCTGAAATCAGAGCGTGGGAGGAATCGGTCAAAATGGCAGTCGCGTTGCGTACAAAGCTGCTGATTACAAAACGACTTGAGGTCTCTTTGTTCTTCTCCAATTATTTCTGAGCACATTCTCACAATTCTCTGAAGACCAATCTTATTCTTAACATTAAAGTTATTGTGTCAGCAAATGAAAGCAAAACCTAGAACGCTTTCTATGTAAATTTGTAAAACAATCTTTTTGTCAACAAAAAATGAGTTAAGCTTCCTCAGAAAATACACAGTTGTTGCCCCTTTTTGACAATAGCGTCAGTGTTAGCGTCCCAATTTAACTTGCGGTCAAAAACAGTTCCCAGATATTTGTATTTCAAATACGTTTTCAACTTCTTCATTATGGATGATGGTATTCTCAGAAGTATGCTCCGATCTTCTGGAATTGATAGGAAGACCTTTAGTTTTTGAAACATATAGCTCCAGATAGGTCTCATCACACCAATAGTGTGTGAGGGATTTGGTCAAAATGGAAGTCGCATCTAGGGACGGATAGCTCTAGTGGTCAGAACATTGCGCTGGCAATTTGACGACCCGGTTCGAGTCCGGTCGAGGAGATTTTTCTCCTGGAGTGAACATCAGTGCTGACTCCACTCTCCTCAAAAGTCTTTCGGATGAGACTTTAAACCGAGGCCCCCGTGTGCGAACGCACGCAGAACATCTTGCGCACACGTTAAATCCTGTTCCGCTTTTCGTAAGAGTAGGCCATCGTGTGCCGGTGGGAACATGACATTTACAATACTGCATACACACGGGGATGGACGTAAAAAAGCACAAGATGCTTATTCCATTACCTCGATATAAAAGAATAAATCAAATCAAATCAAATGCACAAACTGGATGAGGGCTGGTCATGGTCTAGGACTGATCCAGATAAGAGAGACAAAAGAGCACTGTCGTCGGCAAATTCCACCAGAAATGAATTTTCATAGCTGCATAGATGTAGTGTGCCAAAGTTTTACCATACAGATGCAATGTGCCAAATTTTACCATGTAATGTGCCAAAGTTTTACCATCCTGATGTAGTGTTGCCAAAGTTTACCATTCAGATGTTGAATGTAATATAGATAAAGGAAAGCCACCCATTTTAACCATATATATATATATATATATAAGGCAGTTGGTTGTATTATTTTTTAATCTTAAGATATATTTGCGGTATTCCAGGTGTGATGATTCAGTTATACCAGTACAGCTATTACCCCAGATTTCACAGCCATGTCAGTACTGGCAACACTAGCGAGTGAAATGAATCTGATAGGAGATAGGAAGCTGAAGCTGTCTGCTTTTTCTGAATAGGGCCATCACTGCCCGTCTAGCCTGGTCTTTTAATTGCTTAACAGCTACATTGACCTTTCCACTGAAATTAAAGGTCAGTCCCAAATATCTAGATTTGCAAATGTTCCAGCACATTTCCATGTAGAGTAAAGGGATACTGGCAGTTTGTTTTTCAACCACAAAATGTCCTTTTATTTTTTGTTTTTTTTTCAATTTATTATAGGCAAGATCTTCCTCAAGATTCAAGATTCACAATAGTTTTATTCCTATTAACTTTTTGAGCTATAGAGAAACAAAAAGCATGAATATCAATAAACGAATGACGGGTATAAAGAGGAAGAGCAAAACAAAAGTACACAAGAGACAATAATAATAATAATAATAATAATAATAATAATAATAATAATAATGAAGAATTAGACAGAGGTCAAGACGGAAGAAGGGAGAGAATCAAAGTTGAACATACAACCATCGCTTAACTGTTATCTCCCGTGCACCGTAACTTACCCCACAGCTTGTTCAGTTCACGTAAGTCAGCCCCCATTTCCTGAGAACAAGAGTCGCAATATGGTCACATGAAGTTCCTACTGCTGTGAGAAAGATTTATTGGTGCTGGAAATGATACATATGACATAGCTTTGCTGATTCTGCTGTTGCTGTTGTTGCTGCGCTGTTGTGATGGTCAGGTGTAACATACTGCAGTGCTTGACTCCACTCTCCCCAAATGTCCTTCGGATGAGACTATAAACCGAGGCCCCGTGTGCGAACGCAGGCAGAACCTCTTTGCACATGTTAAATCCTGTTCCACTTTTCGCAAGACTAGGCCATTGTGCGCCGGTGGGAACAGATAAGATTTACAAACTGCATACGCACAGGGACTGGATGTAAAAAAAAAAAGCCCACGAGTGCTTATAGGCTTCCATTATCATCGATATAAAAGAATAAAATAAAATACATGAATAAAGAAGTCATATTGAGTGATGGAAGCCATTACGGCTTTGTGTAATGTAATGTCAGTGATGGAGGTGGCAAGGGCTCTCTGCTGCTGCTGCTGAGATGTTGCTGCGCTGCTGAAGATGTTGCTGCTGCTGCTGAAGATGTTGCTGCTGCTGCTGAAGATGTTGCTGCTGCTGCTGAAGATGTTGCTGCTGCTGCTGAAGAGTGCTGCTGCTGCTGAAGATGTTGCTGCTGCTGCAGGATGCCTGTGTGACCCGTGACAGACACTTCTCAGCATCCCTGGTTATTTTGAAGTGTTTCTGTTTTGCTGCTGTCCGTGAAGTGAAAGACGTTACAATTTGGTCCCCATGTAGCCCAACACTCAGTGAAGTGACAGATCACATCTCTTGGTTATTTTGGGTGCGCGGCCTACACTTGCACACACACACACACGCGCGCGCGCGCGCGCACACACACACACACACACACACACACACACACGATTTTTACATGATTTTTTTTTGTGAGGGCAGGATGAAAAAAAGTTGTGTAAACTTAAATCTTTTACCCTCAATAAAGATCATTTTGACTTGACTTGACTTGACACTCACACACACACACACACACACACACACACACACACACACACACACACACACACACACACACACACACAACCTGGTAAGAAGAACATTTCGCACTGTCATGTAAACTGAACTCGTTATTTTTGCAGACAGTATCTTGTACAAAAACTATGTTATTATTACACGACTCTCCTAGTAACAAGCTAATTAAGGGAGGGAACTAAAATACAGAACAGATTTGCCAGAGTATAAGAAATGTCCCCATTTTGAGAAGCCTGGGGGGTATACCAATAGCAGCAGCAGCGGCAAGTAGAGACGGTACGTCGCAGCACAGCACTGGAGGCCAGTTGTCTGGCCATTGATGTAGCCTAATGACACTCACCCTTTCAATACACGTCACTCCTTCAATACACGTCACTCTTTCAATACACGTCACTCCTTTAATACATGTCACTCCTTTCCTCCCAGCATCCTCTGACCTTCCCGCCATTTCTGGCGTGGCCTGCAGCCATCATTACTGAAGCCAGAATAAGACAGCCCATCCCCCCCCCCCCCCCCCCCCCCACACACACACCACTCAACACTGCAGCTCTTGTCTCTTCCAGCTTCCCACCTCTGTCTCTTTCTCTCTCTCTTTCTCTCTCTGTCTCTGTCGATCTGTCTCTCTGTCTCTGTCCGTCGATCTGTCGATCTGTCTCTTTCTTTCTTTCCTCTCTCTTCTGTCTCTCTCTCTGTCTCTATCTTCTCTATATTCTCTTCTGTCTCCTTTGTCTGTCTCTCTTTGTCTCTCTTCTCTGTCTCTCCTGCTCTCTGTCTCTGCTTTTCTCTGTCTTCTCTGTCTCTTCTCTTTCTCTTGTTGTCTGTGTGTGTGTGTGTGGTGTGTGTGTGTGTGTGTGTGTGTGTGTGTGACCTTGCCTTGTGTTTGTCTATTGTCTGTCTGTCTGTCTGTCTGTCTCTGTCTGTCTGTCTGTTGTCTGTCTGTCTGTCTGTCTGTCTTCTGTCTGTCTCTCTCTCTCTCTCTCTCTCTCTCTCTCTCTCTCTCTCTCTCTCTCTCTCTCTCTCTCTCTCTCTCTCTCTCTCTCTCTCTCTCTCTCTCTCCTTATCTTCTTTCATGATGTGGTTTGAATGGCGGAGGAAGGGGAAGGGGTCTGCACTACGTCATCACCTTTTAGAAACACGCTGCCACAGGTCTTGATGCATGACAACCACCCATTGGAACCATTTGTTTTCAGAGGTGTTATTGTCATTGTCATCATTGCCATCACTATTATCATCATCATCGTCGTTATCCATATCATCATCGTCATCATCAACATTGTCATCGTCATCATCAACCATTTCTGTTTTCAGAGGTGTTGCCATCATCATCTTTGTCATCACCACCATCATCATCATCATTGTCATCATTATCATCCGTATTATCGTCATTGTCATCATCGTCTCCATCATCGTACAGGGTCTTGATAAATGACACCCATTTGAACGATTTTTGTTTTAAGAGGTGTTATCATCATCATTGTCACCACCACCACCACCACCACCACCACCACCACCACCACCACTCACACACCACCACACATCATCATCATCATTGTCATCATCAGTCCTTGACCAAGCCAGTCATCGGGAGGGTGGTCAGCGTTCTGCAGGCTGGCCAGTCCTCGGACCATTGTCAGGGCAGAAGACAGCCACACAGTACAGCCCTGTCAGGGCCAGAAGCAGCCACACAGTACAGCCCTGTCAGGGCCAGAAGCAGCCACACAGTACAGCCCTGTCAGGGCCAGAGCAGCCACACAGTACAGCCCTGTCAGGGCCAGAAGCAGCCACACAGTACAGCCCTGTCAGGGCCAGAAGCAGCCACACAGTACAGCCCTGTCAGGGCCAGAAGCAGCCACACAGTACAGCCCTGTCAGGGCCAGAGACAGCCACACAGTACAGCCCTGTCAGGGCCAGAAGCAGCCACACAGTACAGCCCTGTCAGGGCCAGAGACAGCCACACAGTACAGCCCTGTCAGGGCCAGAAGCAGCCACACAGTAAGCCTGTTCAGGGCCAGAGACAGCCACACAGTACAGCCCTGTCAGGGCCAGAAGACAGCCACACAGTACAGCCCTGTCAGGGCCAGAAGCAGCCACACAGTACAGCCCTGTCAGGGCCAGAAGCAGCCACACAGTACAGCTCTGTCAGGGCCAAAAGCAGCCACACAGTACAGCCCTGTCAGGGCCAGAAGCAGCCACACAGTACAGCCCTGTCAGGGCCAGAAGCAGCCACACAGTACAGCCCTGTCAGGGCCAGAAGCAGGTCACACAGTACAGCAGCCTGCTCAGGGCCATGACAGCTGGCACAAGTCAGCTCTGTTAATGAGCTGGAAGCAGCCCACTGTTACAGGCCTTTTGGGCCAGAAGCAGCCACACAGTACAGCCCTGTCAGGGCCAGAAGCAGCCACACAGTACAGCCCTGTCAGGGCCAGAAGCAGCCACACAGTACAGCGCTGTCAGGGCCAGAAGCAGCCACACAGTACAGCCTGTCAGGGCCAGAAGCCAGGTGTAAAGGTAATAATGTTTGTAGCTGTCCTGCGCCGGGAGCCAATGACAGCTTGGTTGTGGAGTCTGCTGTTTTACTCAGCTAGGAAACAGCTCCACTGGTTCCAGTGAACTTTACTTCTTCTTCTTTCTTTTTTTTAATGAGGTGACAGCCATGATATGGCATTTGGTGGTCGGTAGGTTTCTCAGCGTAACAAGGGATAATGGTCTAAAATGATGACTAGGCATATATATATATATAATATATATATATATATATATATATATATATATATATATATATATATATATATATATATATATATATATATATATATAATAATAATAATAATACAATTAATATAAAAATGAGAGAATATATAAATAGAAATCATATATGCCAGTCACCTATTAGGAAGGGTAACCCAGTCACCATTATTTATTTATTTATTTGTTCTTTGACATCGAGGATAATTAAATAATTTGATTTATTCTTTTATATCGAAGGATAATGGAATAAGCACTCATGTGCTTTCTTTTTACATCCGGTCCTCGTGTGTATGCAGTTTTGTAAATCTTGTCATCTGTTCCCATCGGCACACAATGGCCTACTCTTACGAAAAGCGGAACAGGATTTAACGTGTGCGCACGATGTTTTGCATGCGTTTGCACACTGGGCCTTGGTTTACAGCCTCATCCGAAGGACTTTTGGGGAGAGTAGGGTCTGCACTGATGTTAACTTCAGGGGAAAAATCCCATCGAACGAGAATCGAACCCTGGTCGCCAGATTGCGAGCGCAATGTTCTGACTACTAAGCTACCCGGTCCCCCATTAAAAAGTGTAAGCCATTCACCTTAGGAAAGCTACAGTGACATTGATTAACCCCGGAGTCTTCTTCTCCATATCGAACGCTCAGACAGCAACAGTTGTCTGTCAACTGAGCGAAAATGCGCTGTGCTGTCATGGAGACCCTGAAAAGGCAGGCCCAGCACATCCAACTTCGGCATGGGAGAGATTTTTCTTTAAGTCGTTCTGGAAAAAAAAAAGGACCAAGAAGGAAAAAAAATAGACAAGAAGGAGCCAGAGTGACGGGAAGAAAAAAGACAAGGCAGGAACCAAAACAAGGATAGAAAAGAGGAATTCTAGCCACAGAATTGTCAGAAGATGGGGATACTATTTATACCGACAAGCGGGGGGGGGGGGGGGGGGGGGGGGAGGGAGGAAGTTCAGTCTTATCAGCATTTTACCCCTTCAACCTACCAAACCCCCACCTTTTTCTTTTCTCACCTTACAGTTATGGTTGACTGTATGATTGACTAAATCCCCTTCCAGTGAACGGTCATGAAATTAACAAAGAGGACAGACAACGACAGACAGACAGACAGACGCATGCAGGAGGACAGGCCACTGACTGCAGACGAAAACTCCAACTCCTCTCCTGATTAAC